>SKCR01026490.1:0-600000 GCA_019454045.1 Zanthoxylum bungeanum
CCATGCATACTCTCCATCCAGTCACTGTTCTTGTTGGGATTAGCTCATTTTTTTCATTGGTGACCACAAATTCCTCCTTTCTTTGGCACACACTGCATAGGACTCACCCAACTGCTGTCTGAGATGGGGTAAATGATGCCAGCATCTAACCATTTGATGATTTCTTTCTTCACGAATTCCTTCATGATTGGATTGAGTCTTCGCTGATGCTCCACTGTGGGTTTGTACTCATCATTCATCAAGATTTTGTGCATGCAAAATGATGGACTAATGCCTCGAATGTCTGCTATAGTCCAGCCAATGGCTTTCTTGTGCTCTCGTAACACTCTCAGCAACTTTTCTTCCTGCTCCAATGTTAGTGAAGAAGAAATAATAACAGGTAATTCAGAAGAGTTTCCAAGAAATGCATACCTGAGATGGCTCGGAAGTAACTTCAGCTCCAACTGTGGTGGTTCTTCAATCGAATGCTTGATTCGATCTTTCTTTGGTAGTTCCAAACTTTCAACTGGTGGTGTTACTTTGAATCGGAATGGTTTGTCAAGGTAGTTGATACATTCCAGGATTTCAGCATCTAGCTCACTGTCAGTCATGTTGGTGATGTAAGCTTCAAGTGTATCTGTGGGATTTGGCTCAGTATTTTGAACGATACTTTCAACAACATCAACTCTGAAGCATTCTTCTTCCTTTTCATTACTCGGGAATTTCATGGCTTTGAAAACATTAAAGGTCACTTCTTGGTCCTGTACTTTCATGGTCAAATCTATTTTTGCACATCAATCACAGTTTTACCTGTAGCCAATAATGGTCTCCCAAGAATGATAGGTATTTCTTTGTCTTCTTCCATGTCAAGGATGATGAAATCTGCTGGGAGAATTAATTTGTCTACTTTTACCAACACATCTTCAACAACACCTCTTGGAAATGCAAGTGTTCGGTCAGCAAGTTGCAATGAAACTGAGGTAGGCATTGCTTCTCCAATCTGCAGTTTCATGTAAATAGAAAAAGGCATCAAGTTAACACTAGCACCTAAATCACATAAAGCCTTACTGATATAATGTTCTCTAATGGTGCATGGAACTGTGAAACTGCCAGGATCTTTCAACTTTGGGGGAAGTTTCCTCTGAATAATGGCGCTGCATTCTTCCGTTAATGCTACTGTTTCGTAGTCTCCCAATCTTCGTTTCTCGTGAAAGAATATCTTTCATGAATTTGACATAACTGGGTATTTCTTCCAAGGCTTCTGCAAATGGGATGTTGATGTGCAGATTTTGAAAACCTCAAGGAATCGAGCAAACTGCTTGTCCAGTTTATTTTTCTGAAGACGCTGAGGAAAAGGTGGAGGTGGAGGTGATTTTTCTGGTTCTTTTTCCTTTGCTTCTTTTTCCTCCATCTG
Organism: Zanthoxylum bungeanum; assembly: GCA_019454045.1. Classification (NCBI taxonomy): domain Eukaryota; kingdom Viridiplantae; phylum Streptophyta; class Magnoliopsida; order Sapindales; family Rutaceae; genus Zanthoxylum; species Zanthoxylum bungeanum. Next base: position 1,394 of record SKCR01026490.1, read on the forward strand.
TTGTTCAACTTCTTTTGGAACTTCTTCTTGGGACATCTTGATTCCAACATCTTTTTTGATTTCAGTACCGCTTTTCAAAGTAATGGCTTGATATTGCTCCTTCCCTCGGTTCCTTGGATTGGGTTCTATGTTGCTGGGAAGATTTCCTGGTGGTCTGTAACTCTGAGCATTGGCCAGTTGTCTGATTTGATTCTCCAGTGCTTTGATGGAAGCTGATTGGCTCTGAAAGATAGCATCGTACTTTTTTAACTGAGCCAGCACTTATGCTAATCCTGGTTCATTTGCCTGCTCCGGGCCTTTGTTCTGTTGCTGGAATCCAGGTGGTGGATAGTTCCGCTGTTGGCTTGAATTGTTGCTCCATGAAAAATTAGGATGATTCCTCCACCCTGGGTTGTAGGTGTTGGAATATGGATTGTTCCCATGTCTGTTGAAATTGTTGACAAAATTCACCGTTTCTTCAAGTTGGTTTGATTCTGGTGCTCCTCCATATGGTGAACTTGTGGATCCAGTGGTAAGAGTTTCCATGAATTTGCATATCTGATCTAGCTTGGTGTTGACTGCTGTATTAGCTCCACTTTCATAAATTCCTGCAATTCTTTGGATCATGCTCCTTTCAGTTGGCCACAATGAATTGTTGTTGGCCATTTCTTCGATTAGTTCTCAGGCTTGATCTTCTCCTTTTGCCATTAAAGCTCCTCCAGCAACAGCATCTATTGTGGTTCTCATTATTCCAGAAAGTCCATTATAGAAAGTTTGGACTTGAAGCCATTTTGGAATCTCATGGTGTGGACATTTCCGGAGTAAATCTTTGTACCTTTCCCAAGCTTCGTAGAGAGTTTCTGAGTCTTGTTGCACAAAGGATGTGATGTCATTCCTCAGCTTTCCGGTTCTGGCTGGTGGAAAGTATTTTGCAAGAAATTTGGTGGCTAAAGTGTTCCATGTTGTGATAGAACCTGCTGGTAGAATGTAGCCAAGCTTTAGCTCTGTCCTTCAAGGAGTATGGAAAACACACGCAGTCTCATTGCTTCTTCAGCTTCTCGGTTGTAATTGAAAGTGCGCAAACTTCCAGGAAGTTGCTGATGTGGGCATTAGGATCTTCAGTTGCATTCCCCCCAAACTGAACTGACTGCTGAATCATTTGAATGCATGTTTTGATGTCTCCTGCATTTGCTGGTAAAGGAGGAAGTACAATACAAGAAATGAGTCTGTCAATCACCGGAATGGTTCTGTCTCGAATGGGAATTGGTGGTGCAACCTCCAAAGGTTCAGGTTCCATGTTGACTAAAGCTTCTTGGCCTTCTCGTCTTTCCCTTCTCAACTGTCTGATGGTTCTTTCAATTTCTGGGTCAAGCGGCGTCGAAGTTCAAAGCTTCTGGTTCGTCTCATGAAGTTTCTGAAAACCTGAAACACAAGAAAACAAAAACAATAAGTAAAAAGAAAATTAGACACAAGTAACGTATCTAACCCCAAAACTAATAATAAAAGATAAATAAGTCCCCGGCAACGGCGCCAAAAACTTGACCGGCGTAAACACACACGTATAACGCAAGCGTACATATCGTTCAAGTAGTATAAAAAGTATCGATCCCACGAGGACTTAATACCTAAGTTATTAATTTTATGAGGTCAAATTATTACTAGTATCTAATAGGTTGTTTAATTGATTTGAAATGACGACGATTCTAAATTTAAAGACAAGTAAATAAAATTGTTCGAAAGTAGATTTTAAGAAAATTCAATATTAAAAACTATCTAGGGTTGTGATTTCTTTTAATATCATTTTAAAGATGAAGTGGTAATCTTATAGTTGGGTAAAATATTGATTTATTAACCTGAAACACTAAATTATGTAAAAGCCTCTTCCGATGGTCAATTACCTAGTATAATCCAATTAAACCATATGTCTATGTCAACCAAATTACCTAGATTCATTAAGATTAAGTTCCAATTATAGTTACCCCCGCCCGACAGGTATATTCCTATCATGTAAGGAAATCTATTAAAGGGTTATCTATCCTCAAGGAAAATCGTGGGCTATTGAGTCTGAGGTCTTAACTTAAAATCCCTATGTCTAGTTCATTTTAAGTTTACCTAGTCAATTTAATTAATGGCCAGTTAATTAAAAAGTATTAAGATTAAGACTCAATAAATAAATCTTTATATTACCCAAACTATAATCTAACCCCTTATAAACCGGTGATATTGAAATTCATCACAACCCCAATACTAATTTAGTTACGACACATAGCTAGGGCTGGTAAAATAAAAAACATAAAATACTGAAAAGTAATTGCGGTAAAGTAAATACTGAAAGGTAAATTACAATAAAATAAATGCTAAGGTAAAATGAATTACTTTTACTACTACCAATTTAGATATCTCCCATAAAATAATATATAAACTTGTGATATTATTACCAACCGACCAATCTGGCGGTATCCTGATTAAGTCAAATTAAGTCCAACCAGCCATTAAGGCGGTAATATTTGTCCATAACCAGCCATAAAGGCGAAACCAAAATAAACCAGCCATAAAGGCGGAACCAAAATAAACCAGCCATAAAGGCATAACCAAAATAAAATTACCAACCGACCAATATAGCGGTATCATTTTTAAGTCAAATTTTAAATAGTGAATATATTATTTTTAAGGGAGATTAATCTAAATAGCAATAGAAAAAGAATTACCTTTTACCCTAGCTGGGAAAGTTACCTCCTCATGATGAATAGTAAAAACTGTAAAAAGTAAGAAAGTAAATTACTATTATTACAAAACGTAATTAAATATTACAAAACTAAAAAAAAAATTAAAACGAAACTTAGAGAGAGAAGAACTCCTATTTACATCAAAGAAATGGGAGAGAATAGTACAACAAATTCTGAAATATCGAGCTCAATTTATAGGCGCGGGTAAGCTTCCAGCGTCGCGACGCCAAGGGCTTTGGCGTCGCTACGCCAGAACAGGAATCGTGGCATGCTCTCGGCTTGACACGTTGCGAGGCGGCTAAGAGGATAAGGCGACACGTGGCGAGGCGGCTAAGAGCTCAATTATTATTCTGACGTGGAGATGACGTGGCGCTGACGTGGCAAGGCGGCTGAGATCAATTTTCGACACCGTAGGATTGCGACACGTGTCACTCTGTGATTGGCTTATGCTGACGTGGCATGTTGACTCGGTTGACCATCTGATGTGGACGATGACGTGGCACGACGCGTGGCATAGTTGACTCATTGACCGATGACGTGGCGATGACATGGATGACACGTGGCACACGTGGCAATTGTGAGTGTCGGCACCGTAGGATGATGACATGTGGCACGGCGCACGTTAGCAGCTCGGCTGTGATGGTGACACGTGGCACGGCGCATTTTAGCAAAGTCAAACTTCTCAAATTCTGATCCGTTGACCCGGTGCACGTTAGCAGACTCCGGTGCAAGTTAGACGTCGCGACTCTAAAGGCTTGGGCGTCGCGACGCGGGAAATGACCAAAATGCCCTTTTTTGCCAATTTTCACAGTTTTGCTCCAAATCACCTCCAGAATGTCCTGAAACTTTATTTATCTACAATAACAAAACACAAATCAAAATATTCACAAGACTCAAGAAACTATACAAAATATTAGGATAAATGAGTGGAAAATAGTGATATAAATACCACTCATCAATGCCCTAGAGCTTCATGTAATGTGTAAACATAATTATTTATTTAAAATAAAATATGCATTATTAATTTATAAATTATTTGATTTAAATTGCATATTGTAAATTATCCAGTTTACTCTTGATTACTTATGTGCCTTCAGACTTAGTGCATGAGTGTCATACACAATAAAATTTACGTATAAAGTTAGTAATATGAAATAGTCCATAAAGAGCAAATTAAGCGGGTATTTTGTTTATGGTTTATCTATAGCTGTGGTCCATTCTATAATTGTATAGCGACCTTGATCCGAGATCGTCCATGTAATGACATAAGAATGAATGCACCTTATATGATGTGATCATATATGACTGAACCCAGATAAAAATGAATTTATTATAATATCCGTTAAATAAAGAAATTCATTTCAATATACTAGATGATCATATATGGTTTGATCTGAAACCTGAGTGTACTACGAACTTCTGCATGACAGGTCACGTCCTTTGATTTATAAGGTGGGGTCGGTGTAGAAATCACAATCAATAGCTACATATTTTGGGGACATGATTTGGCATGTAGCTGGAGATGTTTTACATAGATACGAAATCCACTCATTCTTACGAGAAGTAGATGAGTATCTTCCTTAAGGGTTGATTCAGTACTTGAACAATTAGAGCGCTCAAGTCTTTCTACTACGAATAGAAATATTTATATTCATAATGGTTATTTATAAATCGTTCATTAAAGAATCAATGATACTTAAAGTAAAAATAATTAGAGGGATATAAAAGAAATTTTGGTCAGTCTATAAATATGAGATACTTGTGAAGGTCAATCCGTATATAATGATTATATCGATGAACACCGACGTAGTTTAGCTTATATTATTTATATACGGCAACATGTGTAACTTTGGATTTTTAGTAGGATAACCTAAAGTTAATAATTCAGAATATTTAATTAAAGAGTTTAATTAATATTTCGGGGCTCTACAACTAATTCCACCACTGAAGCGAAATTTATAGCGCTTCAAAAGCTGCTAAAGAAGTTGTTTGGATTAGAAATTTTATCACATAACTTGGCGTTGTACCTAGAATTACGTTTTCAATCCCATTGTACTATGATAATAACGGAGCCATCACGCAAGCTAAGGAGCCAATGGCTCATTCCAAGTCTAAACACGTGGAAATGAAATATCGTGTAATTAGAGAGATTATTGAACAAAAAGACATAGTGGTCTTGAAGGTTCAAGGACAATACATATAACAGACCCGCTTACAAAGGTCTTACCTCCTAAGTTATTCGATAAATATGTGGAGGAGATGAGACTGCGGTACCATCCAGATTGGCACTAAGCAAGTGGGAGTTTGATGGACTTGGTGCTTGGAGTGCCAATCTAAATTGTACATTTTATTACTTATTAATAAAATAACTACAATTTCATTCATACCTTATTAATGGTATTGTCATTATGCGTATTAGATTGACCTATAGATATGCTAAGAATGACATCGACCTTAGAATAGTCTTGACACTAGGTGTAAACTATTTTTAAAGTAAATATTTCTAGTCGTTAACCCGATGAACCATGAGTTTTGGAAACTCGTATAGACATGTGGATATTCGTTGAAGCGAATACTGAATGACTCATAGGTGATTCCTAATAGTTGGAAGTACACACCACCGTCAATAGGAATCTCCTAGAGTCGAGTAGCATATGTAATCCTTTGACTATATGATAGCATTTATTTTGTGTGAGATCCTCCACACTTTGATGTCATGTATGTCAGAAACTTTTCATGGTCTGGCCTCTAGATGTTCGTTGGGTAATGACCGATGCACTTTGTAATCAAGTATGAAACAAGATAGGATCTATCGGCCCATATGTGTACCATAAGGGGTTTAGGTATCCATGTAAGTAAAGTCACGATTATTAAATCTTTGGCCAAAGTCGATCACATATGGTGGATCGCATCAGTTATGAAGAATCGTGGACATGTCGACATGAGATGTTCGCCTTGGAAACTTGACGATATATTCTATGTTTCCTAACCATAACTCGGATAGCCTATGATGGAGAGATTGTTAAATATATGTGATGACCTCGACATGTATAGTTCAGAAAGGTCGTTCGTGTTCTTCACGAATTCGTAGGTGGCCGAATTGCGTACATATTAGCTAGGCTTATATGACGAACGTCTCTGAACTAAGAGAGTCCCAATATGAAGTGTACTCGTTGAGCACTTGGGTAGCCGATTAATTTTGATAAAATATAATATTCGATATTATAATTATCAACTAAGATAATCAAGTGTTATTGGATAACATTGATTATCTACTTTGACCTAATTGGATTAATTGGATTAATTCAATAATTACACAAGGGCTTAATTGTAAAATCATAATTATCTCTACCATGTGAGGATATTATCGTAATTGTAAGTATGTAATAATATGTGATTTTGGCTTGATTTAATTGGATTAAATTAAGGTGGCAAACATTTAACTAATCCAATTCCTAATCATCGGCTTGATTTAATTAGATTAAATTAAAGTTGGAGACAATGAAGATTAGTCACACCTAATTATACATATTTGGACAAATTAGATTAAGCCCACTTAAAAGTTGATTACAACTTTTATTAATTAAAAATTATCTAAGTTTTGCTATAAATAGCAAGTTTTATGAATATTTTAATTACAAGTACAAGAAAATTCTTAGAGAAATTAGCCTAAATTATAGAATTTTTAGAGAAGCTTGTGAGGTCTCTACAACATTTCATCCAGGAGAAATCAAGATTGGATCTTGAAGTGAAGCTTGCTAGCATTGGAAATCAAGATTGGATCTTGAAGTTAAGCTTGCACACCTTAAAGGTTCTCCAACCATTTCAACAAAGAAGAAGTAGATTGGATCTTGCAACAAGCTTGCTAGGTAAGTTTGAACTTCTATTAAGTTATGAATTATGTATTAGATGCATGATCACATAGCTTAATGTTGAAATAAGGCTAATAAATTATGTTAGGATGCGTTAGAAGTATAAACACAATATTCTTGTAATTGGGTCAAAATATTTATGTTAGACATAAACATAAATCAAAGTTTGGAACTCTAGAATAAAACTTAGAGCTATGGCTACCATTCTAGAATCACTTGACCACCTTCGGGTGACATAGAATTGTTCAAGAGACATTTCTTATTGGGATTCTATTTGGTTTGTGTATTAGATTCAAAATTTACGCAAATGCGTATTTAGAATAAATTTATATTTTTGTAAAAATATTTGATATTTTGAAAAACTTGATTTTTATTCTATAACATGTGTTGATGTTGGTTTTGATGTTAAAAATTAATTTTGGGTGTTTTTGAAGTGTTTAGGGAAGATCGGAAGAAATTAGGGTAATAGACCATAATTCCTTCAGCTCACTGGAGTGAGCTGAAGGAAAACAAAGAAAAAAAATTGTGAAGACTTGATTGCGCGCACTGCACGCCTGTGCACTGTAGCATGGGCATACACGCTGCATGCACGCTAATTGTTTCATCCGTTTTTGAGTTTCCGGACTCCGATTCAGCCCAGATTGTTTTTCTATACACTCGTAAAGAAATATAGTATTTCATTAAATCATTTAAAATTATTCTCATACTTTATATCCATGGGTTAGACCCATTTTCACTCCGTGGGGTACCGATCCGACCCTTGGGGTTCCACTATTGCCCCAACAGTATAGGACAACCTGATGGGGTAAAATCCATAGGTTGTAAGTGGATCTACAAGAGAAATAGGGGAGCAAATGAGAAGGTACAAACCTTCAAAGTTAGATTAATGGCCAAGGGTTATACTCGAAAGAGGGAGTCAACTATCAGTAGCCATGCTCAAATCCATCTGCACTCTTCTCTTCATCATTGCATATTATTACTATGAGATTTGTCAGATGGACGTCAATACTACATTCTTGAATGAAAATATTAATGCGTGTATTTATATGGTATAACCATATGGGTTCGTAGCTCAAGGTGAAGAGAAAAAGGTTTGCAAGCAGCAAAATTCCATTTATTGACTTAAGCAGGCATCTCGATCTTGGAACATAAGGTTTAATACCACGATCAAGGCTTATACTTTTGAGCAGAACGTCGATGAGCCTTGTGTATACAAATGCATCATTGACGGAATTGTAGTTTTTCTTGTTTTGTACGTCGATGATATTTTACTCATTACGGATGATGTAAAAATATTATCGACGTGAAATCCTAGCTAACTAACTAATTCCAAATGAAAAAATTGGGAGATGGTCGTTATGTACTTGGGATCCAGAATCTTTAGGATTGCAAGAGACAACTATTGGATATGTCTCAGGCATCCTATATCGACAAGATCCTTGTGCGATTTAGAATTTAGAATTCCAAGAAAGGCAATTTGCCTTTTCGATATGTAATTCATTTATCAAATGAAGAGTCTCCTAAGACACCTCAATGAGTTGAGGAAATGAGACATATCTCATATACCTCAGTAGTTGATAGTCTTATGTATGTTATGTTATGCATGAGAACAAACATCTATTTTACAATGGGAATAGTTAATAGGTTTTAGTCTAACCCAATATTAGATCATTGAGTGGCTGTGAAATAAATTCTCAAGTACCTTAAAAAAATGAGAAATTATATGGTTGTGCATTTTGGTGAGGATATGATCCTTAAGGGATATACAGACTCTAATTTTCAGACAGATGTCAATTTTAGGAAATCAATATTTAGATCAGTGTTTACCCTGGGTGGTGCAGTTATAGTGTGGATGAGCATAAAGTAATCTTCTATTGATGACTCCACTACAGAGGCTGAGTATGTAGCAGCTAAGAAAGCAGTCTGGCTCTGAAATTCTTAGGAGATCCGGATGTTGTTCTAGATATGGATAAACCACTCATATTTTATTGTGATAATAGTGGTATAGTGTCGAACTCCAAATAACCAATAAGCCATAAGAGTGAGAAACATATAGAGAGAAAATATCATCTCTTAGAAACATAATGCATATTTCATCTGCAGAGAACCTAGCTGATCTGTTTACAAAGACTTTGTCAGCTAAAGTATTTGAAGGTCACCTAGAGGATCTAGGATTACGTGACATGTCTCATTTGCTCTAGTGCAAGTGATAGATTGTTATGATATATGCCCTAGAGCTTCATGTAATGTGTAAACAAAATTATTTATTTAAAATAAAATATGCATTGTTCATGTATCAATTATTTTGATTTAAATCACATATTTTAAATTATATAGTTTACCCTTAATTACTTTTGTGCCTTCAGACTTAGTGCATGAGTGTCATACATAAGATGATTTAAGTTTTAAGTTAGTAATCTAAAATAGTTCATAGAGAGCAACTAAATCATGTACTTTGTTTGTGGTTTATCTATAGCTGCGGTCCATTCTATAATTTTATGGCGACCTTTATCCAGGATCGTCCATGTGATGACATGAGAATGAAGGCACCTTATATGATATGATCATATATGACTGGACCCAGATGGAAATGAATTTCTTATAATATCCGTTAAATAAAGAATTTCATTTCCATTATTAAATGATCATATATGGATTGATTTGAATACTGAATGTGCTAAGAACTCATGCATGGCAGACCATGTCTTTTGATTTACAAATGTGAGGTTGGTGTAGAAATCCCGACCAATAGCTACGTACTTTGGGGACATGGTTTGGTATGTAGATGATGACGTTTTACATAGATATGGAATTCACTCATTCTTACAAGAAGTAAAAGAGTATCTTCCTAAATGGTTGATTTGGTACTTAAATGATTAGAGCGCTCAAGTATTTCTACTACGAATAGAAAGATTAATATTCATAATGGTTATGAATAAATCATTCATTAGAGAATCAATAGTATTTAAGGTAAAAAAAATAATTAGAGGGATATAACGAATATTTTAAACCGGCTCTAATTATAATATACTCGTGAAGGGTAATTATTATATCGATGGACACCGAAGTAATTCAGCTTATATTGTTTATCTTCGGCAATGAGAGTGTAGTTTTGGGTTTTTAGTGGAATAACCTGAAGTTAATAATTCAGAATATTTAATTAAAAAGTTTAATTAATATTCTAGGATTAATGGATCTCGAAACTATGGGTTCATTTGGTCTATGTGTTAGCTCAATATACTGTAGCAAATTATATATAATTGGATGATCTAATTATAAGCTCACATTTATTATTAATATGATTAATAAGATATATGTCACACTTGAAACTTATATTAATTTTAAAATAGTATTGCTTATTTCAGGTTGATGGTGATTTTTGGGCCTCAGTGTCGCCAGTGGATCAAGAAGGGCAGAAGGTGAATTTCAAGTTCAGAACACTGTAATCCAATGACATTACTCAAAGGTACTCGATCCAGCTGAGTGGTTGGGTCCGGTCTACATTCTCTTACCGACCCGAGGATTATGGATATACAAGAAGGTTAGTGGTCGGTGACCTCGGGTCTGACCCGATCAACGGGGTTCAGAAAGGTGGAAAAGTATTACTGCAGTCGTCCAACCTCATGGAAGAGAGCGGGTCAGTATAGATCAGGTTATGTACAGTGGTATATTCATGGCTTGGGAACTTGCACCGTCTGTAAAACTTTGATCTGACAGAAGTGATTCGTAAGGTTCTCTTCTAGGACACGCTACCGCGTGAACAGATGGATACAGACTGGCGTCCTAAATGTTACGTGTGGCAGTACCGAAAAAAAGAGTGACTTAATGAAGTGTCAGATGGAAGGTTTCACTTTCGGCAGTGACAGACTCACGTGGCTGACGTCACGAGGACGGTGGAACAGTGTTATTTTCCTTAGTATTTAAAGGGGTTGAGAGCGCTTTTGTAAGGGTTAGCAAATTTTACTCTAAGTTTTGTAAAAAAAAGAGAAACAGTTAGTACGATAGAGGGATAAAATAGCTCGGTCATACCCGACCACCTGTAAAAAGAGGTCGGTCAAGTCCGACCATGTATAAAAAGCTTCATTCATTGTGCCCGTGGACGTAGGTTGAATCAATTCCGCCGAATCACATTATATCCTCTGTTTTCATCTGTGTGTCTACTTTTTCTGCTAAGTTTGCTTTTGTTTCTAAAAAAACCAAACAAATTCACAGTTTGAGGAAGATTGTTCGAGGAGTGAGTTTTCTCGATTTGCCCCTGGAATGAAAATCAGCCGTCAACATTTCATATAAATAATTATGAGATAATCATATAATTTAAAATATTGTATTCATTAAATTATATTTTATATATAAGTTAATAAGTTCTATATTGGAAGTGAATGATTTTAAAATGGTGATTTTAAATTCATCATTTAAAAATTGAAAATTATAATATTTTATAAGAGAAATTAGTTTTTCCTTCTCACCCTAATTCTTTTGGAAGAAACCCTAGCCACCATTATTCTAGTTTTCTCTCAAGAGTTGAAAGAAAAGAAAGAACAAGAATAAGAAAAATATGTGTGTGATAATTTTAATTTCTAAATCTTTTAGAGATTGTGGTGTGAGTCTATCCCACTTTAGCTTTTGCCAGTAGCGAGTCAGAGCAGAAGATCATTTGGTGTTGAAGCAAAATCTCCACTATTCCCTACCCTTGTACTCACGGCAGTGAGCGGAAAATTCTGCTCAATGCCGCCACTTTTGGTAATCGTTTGTTAGTTGTTTTGTTGTAAATTTTTGCCATGAAATTTGGAAATATATAGGGTTTTTTGTATACGTTTTGGGGCTGTTTTCGAGTGATTATTTTTTCCAAAATAGTGACAGAAAAACCAACAAACATCCAGCAAAAAATAGTGAGCTGTACGTGCATAAAAACTGTCTTCGATGTGCCAAAAAATCCATTTTTTGGGCTAATGTTTGGGGGCTGTTCGGGGCGGGGAAAATCATCAAAATAGAAGAAAAATAAGTCTAAAGAGGCTGGATATTTTTGGCTAAGAAGGGACGAAGGCAGAAAAAAATTTCGAGGTCAATCCTGGTGCCTAACACGCTTCCACCGCGCTGGAAATCGGTATAACCACCCACCCGAAAGTACCAATTGAACCATGACACCTAAAAGCAGTTTAGAAACATCCCCATTTGTAATAAAAATCTGGTTATAGCCAGAGAAGCCATCCATAAAAGATAATATAGCATATTTTGCAGTAGCATCAATTAAAGTATCATCTATAGGCATTGCATAAACATCTTTAGGTGTAGCAGCATTTAAGTCTCTAAAATCAATACACTCCCTCAATTTTCCATTCTTTTTGACTACTGGAACTAAATTTTTCCAAAGATATAATATCTCAAATGTAATGATCAAACAAATTTCGCCACAACGCCAGATTGTGGAAAAAAAATACCAATGGATAATCAATGCTAGCACATTGGTTGAAGAAATACTACAAAAATTATGGCATTTAGCGTCGAACCCATTTTCGACGCAAATAATCATTTTTAGTGTCGTAATTAATATTCGACGCCAAATATCAAGATTTTAGCGACAAAAATCATATTCGACTCCAAATATCAAACTTTTTTTGTCGAATTAACATATCGAAGCTAAAAGTAAGACTTATAGCGTCGAAAAGTATTTGACGCTAAGTTTTTTTACCTATTCCAATAATCTTTGGTGTCGACATAAAATTTCGACGTTAAATTTTATACTTTTAGCGTCAAAAATCATATTCGACGCCAAAAACGTGCAATTTAGCATCGACAATATAGCGTCGCTAAAGGTTTATGAGGATACCACCGACAATCCTTTAATCTTTAGCGTCGAAATAGGTGATTCGATGCTAAAAATCGGACAATTAGCGTCGAATTTAGTGATTCGACGCTAAAGATAGATTAAAATGCAGGATCCCACCAACCCTTCTCCCCCTCTGTTTTTTCTCTCATCCTCTGAAATATAAGAATCTCTCCTCTGCAACCTCACAACTCTCTTAAAAATTTTCAATAAAATTGTAATCAATTTTCCATAAGGTAAATCTTCTTTCATATTTCTTTATTATTTTCATTTTTATGATTATGTTTATTATTTCAGTTTGTTAGTGGTTTATGATTCATATATGTAGATTAGTTAAATAATTAACTAAATATAATTTTTCTGTAAACTATTTAATTTATCAACTAAATATATATGTATATGCTTAAATAAATAATTACTGAATTAGTAATGTTGATGACTATAATATGATGTTTAATAATTATATTATTATATTTAGGTATTTCGCTGAAATAGATAGAAATTGGATGAGCTCGCTGGATAGATTGAGTGTTGAATATCGTAATGGAGTGTATGAGTTCATGGAAGTCGTAAAGCAACACATTGATGCAGAAGGTCGTGTTCGGTGTCCATGTACAAATTGTTTGAATAGGAAAAGGAAACGGTTAGATGAAGTTCATAATCATTTATACATGCCGGGAATAGCACCAACTTACCGTACGTGGATTTATCACGGTGAGCAGTATAATTCTCAGTCACGGTTTATTGATTCCGGTGAAGGGAGCAGTAGTTACAATCAACCTGCAAACAATGAGATAACCGATGCTTTGCATGACTTACAAGGTCCACAACTTGGTCATAGTGTTAGTGGTGACATGTCAGTGTTAAGTGGAAATGATCAAAATTTATTTAATGAACTACTTGATGAGGCAAAAAAATTCCATTTGAAGGTGCTGGAATGTCGATCTTGAATTTCATTGTGAAATTATTACACATTAAAGTGATCAACAGAATGACCAACAAAAGTAATTGCGATGAAGTGCAACCGTATTTAACGTAAGTCTTTTTGGTGCATAACTATATTTTGTTTGTCATACATTAACCTAACTCATTTTTTGTAGGCACATATTAAAATTCTACAATGTGGTGGTGACCATAACGTTGATGGAACACACACAAAAGAATTTCCTAAATGGTTTGAGACAACTGTAAGGCCTAACATTGTATATTTATTTTTATCTTAACATTAAATATTTCAGTTTGCTATATTAACACATATATTTCTCTCATTGTTAGATAAACAACCAAGTGCAAAATGGTCAATTGGACTCATCATCCTCGTTGGTTTCCTTGGCTTATGGGCCTCAAAAGCAGGCATATGAATACAGTGGATGCATTATGAACGAAGTTAGATTTCATACCGAATAGTGAGATGTTGCTCATTATGAACTTTTACGGAGTGTTGCAATCAGTCATTGAGTTGATATACAGACCCAGACGACATATTGTGTTATTCGAATGCAAATGATTTGACACAAATGCCAGAAAGAGGAGAATTCAAGTTAGTAATCATCTAACATCAATTAATGTTCAACGTTTTTGGTACAAGAATGATTCATATATTTTTTGTACCCAAACACGGTCAGTGATATATATATCTGATCTAAAATTAGGAAATGGATGGATGTTGGTAGAAAAGTTACAACATATGGGCATTTGAGACACGCAGAAGAAAGATAGTGTTGAAATATCATATGATACACAAGATCTCTCTGAAAACTTCGAAGTTCCTGAACATATATTTCATGTACCAAATGTCACTGTTCCTGAAAATATCACATTAACTCGAGATAATACAGACGTTGAGATAATTCCTCATTCTGAAGTTAGCGTGGAAGTAGCAATTGAAGAAGAATTTGACATTGAAGATGACTTCGAGTCAAGTCACGAATCCTCAAATACCGAAGATAATAGTGACTAATCTAGTTAGTATATGACGTGATGCATGAATAATTTGTACTATTATTATGAATTTGATTGTTGTTTTGAATTACTATCATCATGTATGATTGGTGTTGTTGTTGTCATGTACGTCGATTGAAATGTGTTATTTTTTGTATTATTAAAATAATTTATCATACGCTTTAGCGTTGAAATAATAAATCGACGCTAAAATAATGATATTTAGCGTCGAAATATAATGTCGACGGTAAAAGTTAACCTTTAGCGTCGATTGAAATATTTGGACGCTAAAGGTAAAACTTTTATTTTCCCCCGAAAAATTTCATTAAGTATCGCTATTTTTTTAGCGTCGAAATATTCGACGCTAAAATGAAACTAATTCGACGCTAAATGTTTATTAAAATCCCTAATTTCGGTTTCCCCTCATTCTTCTCTGCTTCAAAGAATGAATTTGTTCTTCCCTAATTGAGCTCATTTTGTACAAAAGAATTAAAGGAAACTTAGCTCTATAATTTTCCTTCATCGTGAAGTTAGAAGAATTCGGGGGGGGGGGGGGGACTTTCAAGGTAAGTCTTTAATTTTTTGCTTCTTCTGAGTTAATTAACTTAGAAATTTTTTTTTTTTAGTGATTCAAGCTTTATTTGGTAATTTAATATGTAAATGGGTATCACTGAGGCTATCACCAATTTTTGGCTATGGAATGGGGGTTTCCTTGGTTGAGTTTTTGGTTAATGGTGGTTGAAAGTGCATTATGTTGGAAGTTTATTTGTGATTGTATATTATGGTTATTATGGGATTTTGAAGCTTTGTGAGAATGGGGAGTTCGGCCGTTGAGGATTTTGTGACAAGAGGGATGAGTTTTGATCATTATCTGGTTTGCTGCTGTTCTGGTAATTGGATAATTGGTCTCGGTCCTGGTTAGTGGTTACTGTTTTTGGATAATTGGCCAATTGGGGTTTTGCATGTTGAGTGGGTAGTCTAATGGAGCTGTAGGTTTAGTTTGAGTTTCAAATGTGTATAGTTGGTAAATTATTTGGTGCTTGATTTTGAAATTTGGGAGGTTTTGTTGTATATTCTTGGACATTTAATAATCAATTGTTTGATATATGTAATGAATTGATTTAACAACATACTTATGGTTGCTTAATATGAGCAGAGTATGTGTTAGTTTAGTAATTGGCTTTTAATATGTGGACTAACATGTATTTGTATTCTCATTATTATGATGATGATTTGACTTGGGTCTATATAGAATCTATATATGAATTAGCTGTTAGCTAGGCCAGTTTTAAATATATTTAGTTGCTACTGTTGTGCATTGGTTTAGAAGAGTTCAATTGGCCAATTGGGTTTATTACTTCATCTGCTTGTATTCAGGTAGTTCCTAAGTTGTTACCGGTGTTAGAATCTGTATTATTACTTCATCTACTTGTATTCAGGTAGTTCCTAAATGTTACCGGTGTTAGAATCTGTATTTCTCTTGCTTGTTTCAAGTTATGTGGACTAACTGAATAATAATATAAATTGTTTCAAGTTAGCTTTTCATGTTTTAGCAATTTGTGTGTTTTTGTAGATGGCACCGGGCAATCGCAGACGGGCTAATGCGACTCCATCTACATCAGCAAGGACAACTGGCCCTGATGGAGTCTCTGCTAGCACAAGTGAGTCCAGTACAGCGAAGGGTCGAGGACGCACCCGTGGCCTGGGGTTGGCTAAGCACGTTAAGGCTCACGGTCCGTATCCGGATTGAGATATCAGATGATGGAAAAAGTCAAGTCGGATAACATAATTCAGCGTTTAATACAACCATAGGGTCTACAGCTCGGTTTGAAGCTCCCCAAAACTACGTTTCTTGGAGAAAGATACCGTGGGAGATGAAAATCAACCAGCTATTATATTCACTACTTGTGAGTTTCCGTACGGTATTAAGTTTTCGATATTGTTTGTTAGTTACAATTTTTATTTTATACTTATTTTTACTCGGTTGCTATTCCTGTAGGATTGGTTCGACTTCGATCTGACCAAAGTGAATGTCCAACAGTATATTGACTACCACATGGGGAAAAGTTATAAGGATTATAGGACAAAAGTCATGAAACCAATATTCGACGAACATGGACCTTCAGATGCTCCACAACATAAGCCTTATTTTATACAGGAGCAAGACTGGACATTCTTATGTGAGCTTTGGTCTAGCAAGAAACACGAGGTAAATTTTAAAATAAACGGAAATTTATAATTGTCTTTATTTTCGGTACTTACAGTGTTGTTAAATGCAGGATAAATGTCACGCAAATGCAGAAAATTGAAGTCACTTGCGTTTTAACCACAGTGGAGGTTCGAAGCCATTTATCCAACATCGTGCCGAACATTCTGAGGTAAATATATCTTAACGTAAAAGTTAACAGTTCATTGTTTTTACTAATGTGGAATAATACTGAAATTATTTTCTATTTTTAACAGAGTAGCACAGGTGATGTGCAATCATTTCCAGATTTTTCCGAGTGACGCATTACAATGAGAAAAACAAATGGATAAATGAAGAAGCCGAACGCTGCTATGTAAGTTTCAGTTTTTAAAATAAAATATTTATTATTATATATGTTAATTTTTTTTCAAATTCTAACATTACCTTATTTTTTAAACAGAACGAAATGATGGAACTTCAACATCAAACTCATGAGACATGGTCCGACCCGATACCAGATGAGCAGTTGTCGCAATTGGTTTTCAAGAATCAGACAGCTTACAACGTTGGCCTTGGCACTCGTAAGAAGCCGACGTCATCTGCACGCAATACTGTTAATTCGGACAATGCCTCCTCTCTTCGAGACCAGTTAGTCACCACCCAAGACCGGCTAACCACCACCCAAGACCGCCTAACCACCACCGAAGACCATCTAGTCACCACCCGAGACGAGCTGAAGAAGACTAAGGAGGAGCTACAACAGGTCAATGTGGACCACCAGAAGAAGATGAAGCAGTTCGAACAGCAAATGCTGGTTTTCCGCCAGATGTTGGAGGCCTCACTCAGTCATGGTGCATCGGGCTCGAGCGTCCCCTCATCACAGTAGCAATAAATTTTATATCCATTTGTATAAACATTTTGACAAATAGTTTTAATATAATATGTATTTTTGTAAAAAATATAATAATTATTATAATATTTCGTAATTCTGTTATTAATTATGAATTTTTTTTCAAATAATATAAAATATTAAATTAATTATTTTAGACCAAAAAGCAGTAAATTAATAATTTTTTAAAAAACATATTTTTGACTATTTTCGTCGAACTAGTCGACGCTAAATGGGTTTTGGCGTCGAAATATTCGACGCTAATAGTAAAAAATCGCCGCTGAAAGTATACAAATATTATTTTTTTTAATATACTTTAGCGTCGAAACTAAACGACGTTAAAAGTCTAACTTTTAGCGTCGAATTATTTCATCGCAATATCTGACATATAGCGTCAGAAAATTTTATTTAGCGTCGAAATAAATTGGACGTAAAATAGTACTTTTAGCGTCGAATATCTGTGTTTCGACGCTAAATATTATTCTCGTCGATATTTCAGCGTCCAATCTCTGCGTCTAATTAATTCGACGCTAATTTGTATTTGCGTCGAAATTTAGGATTTTTGCGTCGATTAGTTTCGACGCTAAATGGCATAATTTTTGTAGTGAAATTCTAGAAGAAGAAAATAAAGATATCGGAGAGAGCCTGCATGAACATTTCCTTATTCCTTTCAATATGCTCCACCAATATGTGGATTCGAACACTCGAGTTGGTAATATCTTATTATAATTTTTTTTAACGTAATAAGATTTACATAGTTGAATTAAATTTTCTTTTGAAATGAATAGATATACTGGCAATAGCTATTAATATAGTCATTGCTTATATTATGGAGAAAATATATAATACAACGGAGGTGTCACGTCATCTGTGCAACAATCCAATCAATCATTGCCACACGTGCTAAAATATTAAAAAATAACTAAAAAAAATGGATTTTAAATCTTACATGTCATTTATTAATTGATTGGTGATACCACGTCATTCATACCTCTGTTGTATCAAAGAATTACTCTATATTATGTGTTATCTTTCTTCATAGAAATTTCAGTTTCGACAACCCCACAAAGTTGGAGAGATTATTTGGTGCAACGGTGGTATGGATGACGTGGTACCACAAGTGAATTAAAAAATGACATGTAGAGTTTATTCACCTATTTTTAGTTGTTTTTCAAATTTTTAGCACGCGTGGCAGTGGATGATTGACTTGTTACATAAATGACGTGGTATTACTGTTGCATAGAAAATTTCTACACAAAGTTGCCTTCTTATTAAACCTCAGATAGCAGAGGTTGTGGCTCTACAAATTGATAATGTTATGTTTAACTTTTCAAATTATTAATAAAAAATTATTATATCTTTATATAAAAATAGTAAATAAAAAAAAAAATGAGATACAGGGTTAATTACTACTTGATATATAATTGAAACAAATTAGAGGTTTAAATTACTTCAAGTTTTAATTTTTTTTACTTAATAATTACAGGCGCAATGAAAATCATGCATTCTTTCATAATACAAATGAGAAGGTAAATCTTCAATTTCAATATTACTTCTCATCATTAAAAGAATTATTATATTTTTCAAAATAAAAAATTTATCTATTTTAGAAACCACATTATTAGATAAAGGGGACGATCTCAATGGAAATTTTGAATCAAAAATTTTGGTACTTGACATGTGAAAAATGTCAGAAATCTTTTTTTTTTTTTTTTTTTTTTTTTTAAGGCTACTTTCAATCAATTGTTCAAATGTAATTATTGTGAAAGACAAAGTATGAAAGCAAAACCAAGCTATTAATATTTTTTTATAGCTTCCATCGCAGCCAATTATCCATGATATTTAGTTTAGGTTTTAAAACTAAATAAATCTTATATAATTATGGCAACATTCTATATTGTTGAAGAACTGATAGATGATGCAGATATTGTTTAATATAAGTATACTATGATATATTAGTACAACTTCTATATAAAAACTTTGATGAAACTGAATTATTAAAATTAAATCTCTTAGTTAAATATATAAATTTCGATCTTTAATTTATCATTCTCATTGCTCAAATTTTATGTTTTTAAGTTTTATATCATCACTTCTTTTTCTTTATCGTTATATTCATAAATTATACCTCTCTATCTCAAGATTTTGCCTTTGTCATAGCTGCCTCTTCTCCTTAGATGTGTATTTGGTATTTGAATTCATTTCGTATTTGAATATGTATCTTTAAATTTATATATATTCATTTAGGTTTTTTCATAAAAGTTAGAGAACCCTTGTACTGTTGTTGTCGCTACAACTTTGAATCCAGTTTCATTTTCTTGTTTATTGTCTGCCTTATCACTATTGAAATTCTACATGTAATTATTTGAGAAAATTATGCCCATACAAAAAAAAAAAGATATAGAGCAAATTTACTTACTATTATAATTGGAAATCTTGGTAATTTTTTTGTTGCTTTTGAAAATCGATTATTATTTTGATAACCTTTCTAAATAAAGGGTTTGGGTTGTTTGCGATAGGTGGCAGATGAAGCATGGAAGAACCAAAGAAGCATGAGGCACTGTAAATTTTGGTGGGGTGAGATCAAAATCTGTTCAAATAGATGCAAAAATCAAAAAATGGACTTCATAAAAAAAAAATTCTACTTAATATATGCTCATAGACTCTCTGTAATAAATGGTAGTTGATTTGAGACTTGGAGCCTAGAAAAACTTTCTGGTTTATACTTTCTGGTGATACTTTTTGAAATAATAATGTATATTCATATTTGTGAGGTTTTATAGTTTAAGGTTGTTTGGGCTTTTACATAAAACTTTTCTTTTCTTTTTGAAATTTTATTTTTTATGCTCTCATTAGAATTGCAAGTGAAATCACCGACCTACAAATTTTAACTGCCGATGGGACAAGAATATGAAAGGATATGCTTGTGTTTTCCAGTTACAAGAACATCGAATCATGCTATGTTCTCCTTCGATATTTTTTTATCGATTTCATTCCTGGAGTTGAATACCTCATTCAATACATTCCGTGCTTTTAACCCAACATAAGTCGAAACTTATTCGACAGTCACCGCTAATTGTTTTTGGTCCCAAATCTTTAGAGTTGTTTTTTTCAATAAACTTTGGTTACATTATTTCTTTAAGAAACCGGTCTGGATTTAGATTTTTAAATTTTATTATTATTATTTTAACTATTTAATTTTTTTCCAATGACTTCTTTCTTTTTAGTGAAAGTATTAAATGTGTAAAAGAGACTATATATATGAAAGTCTAAAGCTTTGAATTTGAAATAATCGATGTGGGATCAAGTATTTAAAACCCTCGGCCTGTGAGTAGCATACATTTTAAAAAAAAAGTCACCATTTTATCATTTTTTATCCTCCAGAATGGATGTACATTGGAGTGACTTACATAGCTCCGGTATGAAAATACATCGGAGTGAATGAGATCACTTCGGAATAAATGCATCACTCTGGAATAAAAGATAAAGGGTTGTTTTGTTGTAATTTGGCCATAAAATTTGGAAATATAAAGGGTTTTTTGTGGACGTTTTGGGGCTGTTTTGGAGTGTTTATTTTTTCCAAAATAGTGACAGAAAAATCAGCAAACATCCCGCATAAATTAGTTAGCTGTGTGCACATAAAAAGTGTTTTCGGTGTGCAAAAAAAATCCAATTTTTGGGCTAATGTTTGGGGCTGTTCGGGGCTGGAAAAATCATCAAAATAGAAGAAAAATAAGTGTAAAGAGGCTGGACATTTTCGGCTAAGAAGGGACAAAGGCAGAAAAAAATTTCAAAGTCAATCCCGGTACCTAACACGCTTCCGACGCGCTGGAAATTAAAAATCCTACAGGAAAATAGCATTATTTGTCCTTTGGTATGTGGCTCCAGCATTTTTAATCTTGAAAGGTATAACAACACACTCGACACTACCAATTGAACCATGATACCTAAAAACAGTTTAAAAACACCCATATTTATAATAAAAATCTGATTATAGCCCGAGAAGCCATCCGTAAAAGACAACATAACATATTTTGCAGTACTGGAATTAAATTTTTCCAAAGATATAATATCTCAAATGTAATGATCAAACAAATTTCGCCACAACACCAGATCGTAGAAAACAAATACCAATGGATAATCAATGCTAGCACATTGGTTGGATTCGAACACTCGAGTTGGTAATATCTTATTATTATTTTTTTTTTAATGTAATAAGATTTACATAGTTGAATTAAATTTTCTTTTGATACATCAAAGTAAGTTACCTTTATACACTTACATTAAAACATAATAACTTCTTATAATCATTGCTTATATTATGTGTTATCTTTCTTCATAAAAATTTCAGTTTCGAACAACCCCATAAAGTTGCCTTCTTATTAAACCTCAGATAGCAGAGGTCGTGGCTCTACAAAATTGGTAATGTTTAACTTTTCAAATTATATAAAATTATTATATTTTTATATAAAATAGTAAATAAAAAAAATATTAGATACAGGGTTAATTACTACTTTATATATAATTGAAACAAATTAGAGGTTTAAATTACTTTAAGTTTTAATTTTTTTTTTTTACTTAATAATACAATGTTATTATTTATTAAACATAATTTATATGTACAGGCGCAATGAAAATCATCCATTCTTAAATTAATTTTTAGCAACAATAAATTTAAATATTAATTTTATATGTATAACAAAACTTGTTAAGTTATATTAACTTTTTTTTATTATGTTGTTATATATTATCATACCTAATAGTTTTATTTGCTATCAAATTATATTGTTATTTAAATAATTTTTAATTTGAACTAATATATTTTTATTTCTAGGATTTGCTAATTTCTATTGAATAATAGATGTTGCATTCAAGTTGACTTGTATGATTCACCTGAAGAGCTACCATCAACAATATTTGAATAAATTGCAGAAAAATTCTTAAATTGTGTATGGGTCAAATTTGGATCAAGGGTAAAATCATCTTTTTACTTCAAACCCAACAGTAAGCAAGGCCAATAGTAGAAACTCAACCCATAAAATTTAGCATTATTGAATTATAATTAAGTCACAAGTTTACGGACAACTCATCAACCACTCGTTCCTCACTTTGCCTAACACAAGACATAATCTCACATGCTATGACCTTTCATCAAAAGCATGAGCACGTTGTGGGACTTATGCCAGCTGCTAAAGTCACTCCTCTTCATCTATAAATTGCAACACAACTCAAGAAACGGATTCATTCAAGTTTGAGTTCTCCAACTTAGATCTCTCAGAGCCCTTTACCCTAGAAACATCACTCATCCGCCCTCACGGCCACCCAAAGAAGGTCAAGGTAATAATAAATCTTGCTTTCATATTTTACCTATTTACAATTTATTTCATACTACTGACTTAGGCGTCGGAGTGTCCTCGGCACCCACCACACCGGTGGATACTATACTCCCCGCTCACACTACCTTTATTTTGCAGAATCGCTAGTGCCCCCAACCTACAAATTCTCGATTGTGGACCTCGGGCGAAATCCAGCATCCACAAATTGTAGTTCAACAAAACTTATGGAATAAACTTTTGAGGTATCCGAAATTATTTTTTATTTAGTAATTTCTTCAAAATTTTGTTACTTCAACAAATGCTAGTATTACTGATACTAATAAATTTGTATTATGTATTTATTACAAGAATGAAACTTCAAACGTTCAAAATCTCATTAACATATCCATCTCAAAGCAACATATGATTCGGCTGAAAGCATTCAAATATGAATATGCAAGTTAATTCAAATAAAAATATATTGTTGAAGAACTGATAGATGATGCAGAAGATATTGTTTAATGTAAGTATACTATGATATATTAGTACAACTTCTATATAAAAACTTTTGATGAAACTGAATTATTAAAATTAAAATCTTTTCGATCTTTAATTTATCATTCTCATTACTCAAATTTTATGTTTTTGAGTTTTATATCATCACTTCTTTTTCTTTATCGTTATATTCTTATATTATAACTCTCTATCTCAAGATTTTGCCTTTGTCATAGCTGCCTCTTCTCCTTAGATGTGTATTTGGTATTTGAATTCATTTCGTATTTGAATATGGATCTTTAAATTTATATGTATTCATTTAGGTTTTTTCATAAAAGTTAGAGAACCATTGTACTGTTATTGTCGCTACAACTTGGAATCCAGTTTCATTTTCTTGTTTATTGTCTGCCTTATCACTATTGAAATTCTACATGTTGCTCAATGTAATTATTTGAGAAAATTATGCCCATACAAAAGAAAAAAAAAAGATATAGAGCAAATTTACTTACTATTATAATTGGAAATCTTGGTAATTTTTTTGTTGCTTTTGAAAATCGATTATTATTTTGATAACCTTTCTAAATAAAGGGTTTGGGTTGTTTGCGATAGGTGGCAGATGAAGCATGGAAGAACCAAAGAATCATGAGGCACTGTAAATTTTAGGTGGGGTGAGATCAAAATCTGTTCAAATAGATGCAAAAATCAAAAAATGGACTTCATAAAAAAAAATTATACTTAATATATGCTCATAGACTGATCTCTATAATAAATGGTAGTTGATTTGAGACTTAGAGCCTAGAAAAACTTTCTGGTTTATACTTTCTGGTGAAACTTTTTGAAATAATAATGTATATTCATATTTGTGAGGTTTTATAGTTTAAGGTTGTTTGGGCTTTTACATAAAACTTTTCTTTTCTTTTTGAAATTTAATTTTTTATGCTCTCATTGTAATTACAAGTGAAATCACCGACCTATAAATTTTAACTGCCGATGGGACAAGAATATGAAGGGATATGCTTGTGTTTTCCAGTTACAAGAACATTGAATCATGCTATGTTCTCCTTCGACATTTTTTTATCGATTCATTCCTGGAGTTGAATACCTCATTCAATACATTTCGTGCTTTTAACCCAATACAAGCCGAAGCCGAAACTTATTCGACAGTCACCGCTAACTGTTTTTGGTCCCAAATCTTTAGAGTTGTTTTTTTTCAATAAACTTTGGTTACATTATTTCTTTAAGAAGTGTTTGTTTGCTTTTGTACCGGTCTAGATTTCGATTTTTAAATTTTATTATTATTATTGTAACTATTTTAATTTTTTTCCAATGACTTCTTTCTTTTTAGTGAAAGTATTAAATGTGTAAAAGAGACTAATATATATGAAAGTCTAAAGCTTTGAATTTTGAATATAATCGATGTGGGATCAAGTATTTTAAACCATCGGCCTGTGAGTAGCAGACATTTATAAAAAAAAAGGCACCATTTTATCATTTTTTTTATCCTCCAGAATGGATGTACATTGGAGTGACTAACAAAGCTCCGGCATGAAAGTACATCGGAGTGAATGAGATCACTTCGGAATAAATGCATCACTCTGGAATAAAAGTTCATTGAAATGATGATCACCCCGGAATGAAAGTACATCGAAAGTGGATGACATCAATCTGAAATTAAAATACACCGGAGTTATTGGCACCACTCAGGAAAGCTAGTTCACCGGAGTGTCTGGCATCACTCTGGAATGAAAGTATATTGGATTGATGATCACTCCGGATTAGAAGTACACCAGAGTGACTGATGCCACTCTGAAATGAAAGTACATGAAGTTACTAGTATCACTCCGGAAAGAAAGTTCATTGGAATGACTGATAATACTCCGGAATGAATAGTACACCAGATTGATGATCATTTCGAATAGAAGTATATCGAGATGACTGACATCACTTCGAAATGGAAGTATATCGAGGCGTCTGACATCACTCTGGTACAATGAAAGTACACCGGAATCAGTGACACACTCCGATGTAATAAAAGTACCCCGGAGTAAGTGACATCACTCCAGATTTGATGTACACCGGAATGATGAACACCTCAGAATCAAAGTACACCAGAGTAAGTTACATCACTTTGGAATGGAAGCGCACCAGAGTAATAATCACTTCGGAATGGAAGTACATCGAAGTGAGTGACATCACTCCGGAATAGATGTACACCAGAGTGATAATCACTCTGAAATGGAAGTACATCGAGGGGATTGACATCACTCCGGAATGAAAGTACATCAAAGTGAATGACATCACTCCAGAATGAAAGTGCACCAGAGTGTCTAACACCACTATAGAATAGAAGTATACCGGAATTACTGACATTATCCCGGAATGCAAATACATCGGAGTGACTAGCATAGCTCTGGAATGTAAATACACTGGAGTGACTGACATTACTCTAGAATGTAAGTACACTAGAGTGGTAATCACTCCAGAATAAAAGTACATCGGAATGTATGCCATCACTCCAGAGAAAATACACTGGAGTGACCGGCATCACCTCCGAATGAAAGTACACCGAATGATCATCACTCCAGGAAAAAAGTACACTGAGGTGATTGACATCACTCCGGAATGGAAGTACAACAAAGTGATGATCACTATAGAAGTACACTTGAGCGAGTGATATCACTCCGGAATGGATGTACACCAGAATGATGATTACCCCAGAATGAGTAACATAACTCCAGAATGGAAGCACACCAGAGTGATAATCACTTCGAAATGGAAGTACGCTGGAGGAACTAACATCACTCTGGAATGAAAGTACACCGGAATGATAATCACTTTGAAATGGAAGTAAATCGGAGTGACTGACATCACTCTGGAATGGAAGCTCACTGGAGTGATGATCACTCCAAAATTGAAGTACATCAGAGTGAATGACATCACTCCAAAATGAAAATACACAAAAGTCTGACATTATTCTAGAATGAAAGTATACTGCAGTGACTGACATCACTCCGGAATGTAAATACACCAGAGTGATAATCACTCTAAAATAGAAGTACACTGGAATGCCTCTCATTATTCCAGTGAAAGTACATCGGAGTGACTGACATCACATTGCAATGAAAATACAAATAAGTGATGATCACTCCGAAATAGAAGTATATCAGTGTGATTGACATCAACTCGGAATGAAAGTACACTGGAATAACTGACATCAATCCGGAATAGATATACACCAGAGTGATAGTGATAATATTCTTGGAATTTTTGGGATGTCATAGTAAAATATCTTCATTCCTTTCAGTTGTTTATAATTTAATTAAAACAATAAATTATCTTTTCCCGATTTACAAAAAAAAATATATATATTTATTTTAAATGTTATTAATTAAATTGAACTCAAATATATATATGTGTGTATATATAGTTGTTGATGGTGTTTTTCGGGCACTATGTTATTTAAACAACACGACAGGGGTAAAAGGGTAACTCCATTGATCGAGACCGTTAAAGCCGACCCGACAACTTGACGGTAAGAGGCCGAGCACTTTATACTAAATGGCCGAGCACTTGAGATCGGATGATGACCGAGCATTATCAGATCGACAGCAGCATTCTCAGTTCAAATGGCTATCATGACCGACCTCATGAAGACCGAGCACATGACGAGGCGTGCTCAGGAAGATAAAGCATCATATTCTTGCGGAAAAGGGATAAGTTGTCCTACTTTAATGGGGTAAAGTAATAACTTAATATCCTAATAGGATAAAGGAAGTAAATGTAGTTTTGATTAGGAATCCTTATGGGAAAAGGGAATAGTTTGACTAGGAATCCTGATAGGAAAAGGAGACCATCTCCAATTGGGAATTCTTGTACAAATAGGAATCTGGCTTCTTCACCATTATAAATAGGAGGGTAGAGTGAGTGTAGAAGGACAAGTTGAAGAGATCTAAAAAATCATCACAAGAGTGAAAGATTCGAATTGTAAAGTTCCAATTGTAAGAGCGAAAGAGAGGCCTGAGAAGTGTATTTGAGTAATAAAGAGCACCACCTGTTCTTTCCGTGGACGTAGGTCGGATCCCAAAAATCCACCGAACCACGTTAATAATCCTTGTCTGATTGGCGTATTTTCTTGTTTTCCGCTAAGTTTGCTTTTGGTCCCCCATAACCAAACAAATTCACAGTTGAAGGAGGATTCCCTCGGAGGTGATATTCCCATATTACCCTGAGACCAAAATCCACCGTCAACAGTTGGCGCCGTCTGTGGGGAACTCTACGAAAAGCAACTCGCGTAATAAGACAAATGGCGGAAGGCGGAAACCAACAATCATCAGGGGGCTCGGCTGCGGACTGGATGGAAAAGATCGAGGAAAACCTTAGGAAGGAAAGGGAGGAAAACCAAACTCTACTAAAAACCATAGTAGACCGGTTGGAAAGGATGGAAGGAGCACGCGACGGAAAATTCGAGGCCGGGACTAGCCGGCGAAGGAGTGAGATAGCGGAAGGAAAGAGAATTGTTGATACAAGCGAAGACGACAGACCTCAAAGGAGGGAACCCTACAGGGTGAGATCCGTGGTAGTACAAAGGGATTCCCAAACCGAGGACACATGGGAGGAGGAAGATGACAAATCATCACCAGATCCCTCCTACGATAGCCCTCACAGTACCCGGAGGAGAGGAAAAGAACATACCGAAGAGGTGCGGGACGACGCCGACCCTGAGAAACGCCGCTCCCAAGATAGCAGAAAGAAAAGAAACCTCAGAGGGCGGCATGGAACCAGGGACAGCGGTATGAAATCTTGGTTACGGGAGGAGCTGGTCAAATGGGGAGTATACCCCAACGCAAACAGAGGGGATATCCAGGACGTCAAAGATGAGTCCCCCCTCACGGAGGAAATAAAATCGGAGAAATTCCCGAAGAGATTTAACATGCCGACCATGACACCGTACAAGGGCCATACCGACCCTAAAACCCACATTGAAAGTTTCACCCTGCTGATGGAGGTGCAAGGGGTAACAGGGGACGCCATCTGCAAAGTGTTCCCCCTAACTCTGGCCGGACCAGCCATTCTATGGTACAGGAGCTTAGCCCCAAGAAGCATCAGCAGCTTCACACAACTGAAGAAGTCATTCATACGACACTTCAAGGGGGCTTGTGTCCCCAGAAAGACGATTGGAGAACTCCGGCTCATGAAGCAAGGAGACGATGAACCTCTGAAGATATTTATTGAAAGGTACCATAATATGGTACTCGAAGTCGGAGGGTATGAATCCCCTGAAGCCCTGGAAAGCTTGAAAGGAGCCTTGAGGGTCGGAAGACTCTGGACCTACCTAAGGATCCAGGACACCCCGGACTACGCCACCGCCCTGGAGGTGGCCCGGAAGTTCGTTTCGTTAGAGAACGAAGAGAAAGTGTCCCGGAAAGGGAACAACATCAGGGATAGAACCACAAGGGAGGGCGCCCAACGCCGAACAGAAAAAGAATCCAGAAGACCACCCCCGAAACACAAAGAATTCAAGCCACTGCACCGGGACAATCAGGAGAGAAGAGCGCCGACCCAAGTAAACCACGTGGTCAGGGAAGATGCATACATTCCCCTAAAAAAACCACTGGGACAAATTGTCATGGAGATCCAGGGGAAAGGCCTCTTAGTGGAACCCGACCAAAGGAGGTTCCCCCGGACAGAAGGAACCAAAAGGCTTATTGCATACACCACAACTCCAGAGGACATGCAACGGACGGATGTAAAGATCTGCGAGAACAAATGGAGGATCTAGCACGAAACGGGTATCTGAACAAATACATTGACCACGAGGTTATGACGACCAGACAAAGGGCATGTGGCCGCCAATTCAACTGAAAGAGGGCAGTTTGTCCCCAAAAACATAAATAAAACTTTCTCCTTTCAAAAGAAGGTTCTCGGCCACTTTCTTAAAACATAAATAGAAAGACCTACTCAAAAACCGGGGACAAACTTAGCACCTAAATACAAAAAGAAACGACCAAGCAATAAAGACTTGGGCAGCTCGGGGCTTGACCTTGCCCCACCGAGGTCATTCAGTTATCCGGCTCGGGATCGGGCTACGTCCCACCGAGTCATGCACGTTGGTCTGAGGACAGAACACTCCCTCAGAGCCAAGTACGTCTTTCGGCGGCTCGGGCTGGATTGCGTTCCGCCGAGGCCCCTTCATTAATCGCGGGGCTGGATTTCGTTCCGCCGAGGCCATATTCAGCTCGGGGTCAGGTTACGTCCCACCGAGTCATGCATATTGGTCTGGGGACGGGACATTCCCCCAGAGCCAAGTACCTTTTTCAGCTCGGGGTCGGGTTACGTCCCACCGAGACATGCTCATTAGTCTGGGGACGGAACATTCCCCCAGAGCCAAGTATCTCTCTAGCTCGGGGTCCTCAGGGACATACCCGATGTAACGGATCCGTGAGAAGCATAGCACAGGGAGGGATGATACCCCTGTGGCGATTGCTTACTCCAGTGTTACCGAACATAAGGAGGAACATGCCCTTAATGTGTCGAACACTCTTCTGATCCTCACCTGCCCGATGTAATGGATCCGTGGGAAAGCATAGCACGGGGGATAATGACACCCCCGTGACGATTGCTAACTCCAGTGATACCGGGCCTAAGGAGGAACATACCCTTAATATCCCGGACACTCTTTGATCCATTCATCATCCGGATCCGCGGGAGGCACAGCACGGGGAGGCGTATACCCCTGTGGCGTGTGCCTACTCCAGCGTGGTAAGGAGGAGCCCTCATACAATACACAGGCTCCCGAGCGAACCGACGTGTAGAGGATGTGCCCTTACCGTTCATACGCTCTTCTGATCCGAATCCTGGTTCGCCGGGACACTGAATTGAAAGATTCAGAATTGTGTTTTGGAGGCCTCGGGCAGGACACGTGTTTCGAGGCATCCGTGTGTTGTTTACACTTGTGAAAAGTTTTACTTTGGGACAAGTGCTAAGTCACCCCCACCTTTTGATTTTACCTTCAAAGGTTTTGTTTTTATTTTTTCGCCGGTCTGGCAGAGGGACGCCCATGCCAGATTCGGTAGGGCTTCAAAGGTTGATTCACTTCCCTTCTGAATAAGTCCCAGGGATTAATCGGCTCGGGTCTGGATTCGTTCCGCCGAAGCCACTTGTTTATTCGGTTCGGGGCTGGATTTCGTTCCGCCGAGGCCGCTTGGTTATTTTATCGGGTCGGGATCGTCCCACGAGTCAGTCCTTCGGACTGGGGACGTAACATTCCCCAGGTCCAAGTGTCGTTCTCAGCTCGGGGTCGGTTACGTCCCACCGAGTCAGTCCTTCGGACTGGGGACGTAACATTCCCCCAGGTCCAAGTACCTTTCACAGCTCGGGGTCGGGGACGTCCCACCGAGTCAGCCCTTCGGACTGGGGACGTAACATTCCCTCAGGTCCAAGTGCCTTTCACAGCTCGGGGTCGGGGTACGTCCCACCGAGTCAGCCCTTCGGACTGGGGACGTAACATTCCCCAGGTCCAAGTGTCGTTCTCAGCTCGGGGTCGGGGATGTCCCACCGAGTCACCCTTTGGACTGGGGACGTAACATTCCCCAGGTCCAAGTGCTTTCTCAGCTCGGGGTCGGGGTTGTCCCACCGAGTCAGCCTTCGGACTGGGGACGTAACATTCCCCCAGGTCCAAGTGCCTTTCTCAGCTCGGGGTCGGGGTACGTCCCACCGAGTCAGCCCTTCGGACTGGGGACGTAACATTCCCTCAGGTCCAAATGCCTTTCACAGCTCGGGGTCGGGGTACGTCCCACCGAGTCAGCCCTTCGGACTGGGGACGTAACATTCCCTCAGGTCCAAGTGTCGTTCTCAGCTCGGGGTCGGGTTGCGTCCCACCGAGTCAGTCCTTCGGACTGGGGACGTAACGTTCCCCCAGGCCCGAGCATCTCTCACAGCTCGAGACAGGATCACATGCCACCGAGCACATCATCGTTAGCTCAGAGGCAAAATTTTCTCCTCACAATCGAGATTGGATCAGTCAGGGGTCAGGACCCCCAAATCTCTGGTACAGATATTACAGAGGAGGAGTCATTTTTAGTTTGGACAACAAGAGGAACTTCATCTCCTGATGGAACGACCCAAGTAAGCAATTTGCTTTGAGGTGGAGAATCATTCTGAATAGAGTCAGCATCTCCAATAACCGAGGATATGAAGATAGAAACAGAAGACTTAGTTGATGGCAAAGACAATTTCTGGTGATTTCTGGAGCGACCACCAGCAAGGCGATCAGCACACCATCTTTTTTTATAGTTCCCGGCATCAACTCACAAACTCGTTGTTACCGAGAACTAGGGGACAGATGTTGATGGTGTTTTTTGGGCACTATGTTATTTAAACAACACGACAGGGGTAAAAGGGTAACTCCATTGATCGAGACCGTTAAAGCCGACCCGACAACTTGACGGTAAGAGGCCGAGCACTTTATACTAAATGGCCGAGCACTTGAGATCGGATGACCGAGCATTATCAGATCGACAGCAGCATTCTCAGTTCAAATGGCTATCATGACCGACCTCATGAAGACCGAGCACATGACGAGGCGTGCTCAGGAAGATAAAGCATCCTATTCTTGCGGAAAAGGGATAAGTTGTCCTACTTTAATGGGGTAAAGTAATAACTTAATATCCTAATAGGATAAAGGAAGTAAATGTAGTTTTGATTAGGAATCCTTATGGGAAAAGGGAATAGTTTTGACTAGGAATCCTGATAGGAAAAGGAGACCATCTCCAATTGGGAATTCTTGTACAAATAGGAATCTGGCTTCTTCACCATTATAAATAGGAGGGTAAAGTGAGTGTAGAAGGACAAGTTGAAGAGATCTAAAAAATCATCACAAGAGTGAAAGATTCGAATTGTAAAGTTCCAATCTGTAAGAGCGAAAGAGAGGCCTGAGAAGTGTATTTGAGCAATAAAGAGCACCACCTTGTTCTTTCCGTGGACGTAGGTCGGATCCCAAAAATCCACCGAACCACGTTAAACCACCTTGTCTGATTGGCGTATTTTCTTGTTTTTCCGCTAAGTTTGCTTTTGGTCCCCCATAACCAAACAAATTCACAGTTGAAGGAGGATTCCCTCGGAGGTGATATTCCCATATTACCCTGAGAACAAATCCACCGTCAACAATAGTAAAATATTTTTTATTTTTTAATATTTTTGAGTGACTATTTTACACTGTTATATGAATATATCATTACTAGTGATGGAAGACAATGCACGGTGTACACTAATCAAGCCTTGTTAAAATTTGCAAAAGCATTACTGTTATTTTAGAGACGACAAATCAAACCCAGAAATAATTTTGTTCAAGGAGACAATTAATTATTTTTTTTCGTGTGTATAATTTTTTTTTTTTTTTTGGCGTCTATATATCTATATATATATATATATCCTCATTTCTACAATTTAAACATGGAAGTAATTGAAATACAAAGCCACTATTTACACAAATTAAAAATGATACAAAATAAATAATCAAGTACATGCAATAAACAATTGCAAAGCTACTTGAGTATTCATCAATTTAATTTAAATGTGCTGCCAAATCCTCAAAATAACTTTTTCTTTCCAAGGTGAAGCATTTGCCTTGATGCAATTAATTAAGTTTCTCCGATGATTAATTTCATGAAATTAAAACCCCAATTTTTTCGCTTATTATATATTCATCCTCTTATCAAATGAAAAATCTTTAGTTGTCACAATTTCAATCTCATATTGTTGGCTAGACCCCGGCTCATTTACAATATTATCCTTGTTATATTCCTTGTAGTAACCTTTTTCAATGTTGTGTGATGGGGAGGGAGAATCGGTATCCCAACGCTCCAACGATCTTCGCGGTGATGTATCGAGGCTGTCCATCTCGCTCCGTTTGTGGCGGAGGAGGTGCACCGGAGACATGTTATGTGACGGAGTAGATGGCCTGCTGGACAAAGGTGTCACATACCCTTTGTTCTGTTTAATATGTTTTTTGGCTGTGTGATGCCAATTCCTTAGTGCTAATGCTACTCTTTCGTTGAATATGGTTGGTTTCATATTCGAACCCATCTGTTTATTAATCGTGTCGTAAATAAGTTATAAAATAACATCGTATTATAATTATAGGGTAATTTATTGTACATACCTGAGTTACAAGGGCATAGAGAGGGAGAGTTACATAGCTGCAGAGAATCTGAATGAGGATCCTGAGAAAATTAATCAACCAAAATTAAGTGAGTCATTAACTAGAAATGTTTGGTTAATTATGATTCTTAATTAGAAAAGTAAATTAAAGAAGGCTCAATTACCCCATTGTGATTCTGATGACTATATCTTCTGTACGCTCATGGAAACACGATTTAATCCCGAATTCATACTAAAAAAAAGGAAACGAAATATCGAGTTAATTTCATGAATACAAATCATGTTATATCATATGGTATTATCATCTTTCTACCTGAAGATTAGCTTATAATGAATGGAATTATCCAATAACTTTAAACATATTCAATTTTACACTTAAAGTTTCAGTCAGCATATTAATTTACATATAAATTTAATATATTGACTGAAATTTTACAAATAAAATCGAAATTGTTTAAAATTTTTAGATAATTTCATACATAAATAATCTTCGGATGTAAAATGATAATTTTCCTTATTTCTACTATTACTCAAAAGAAGAAAATATTAACAAAAGTGTAAGAAAATCCAAAAGAGAACTAACCCAACTCCATGCAAAGAAAGCAAGCTGAAAGGCATTCTGCAAATTAATGAAGAAAATAAAAAAGAAAAGTCCAAAAAAAATTAAGTAGAAAAACAAAGTATGTATATTTATTAAATATAAAATCATAATTAGATGGGTGTTTGTAAAGAGAAATTAAATTTGAAACCTGAAAGAGAACAAAATTGATGAGATAAAGAATGAGTCTTGGTTTATTGAACCAAAATAAGTCATCACCAGGCTGAACAACAGGCACTCCCTTTACAACTTCTCCTCTTTCTTGAATTTTAATTCCCATTTTTGTTATTATCACTTGCAGCTTGGTTCCCACTAGCAATATCACCTGCAAATTAATTTATTATCAGCCATTGATTAATTAATAATGTGTAATTAATTAACAAAACAATTAAGTAAATTATTGGAAATTCTGCCGCCAAACCACCCTTTACGGGCTTAAGCGGAATAGGTAAAATTCTTGGCTGTCCCTGACTCTTACAAAAAACGCACTAAACCTTGGAGAGATTATTTATAGATGCTTACAATTAATGGAATAAAGGGTAGCCATAGGTAAGTATACCAGCCTGTTCACACAGAATTTTAATACAAAATTAGAGATATGATTATATAAATTAATTAAGAAATAAGCAATTTTTGAAGAATTAGAATTCAGTAATGAGGTGAGTTTGTAGTGAACACGAATCAATAGTCAAGAGATAAATCAGACTAATGTGAGGATTTACATTAAATAAATCCTTACCGTTAATTCAGTGTTTAGTACAAATTGAATTCAGCACATAATTTTAATCCATTTATGAAAATGTAATTTACTGACCATGAGTGTTGAAAAGCAGAAACACAACTGCAAAGAACCAGATTGGTGGACTGAAATTGAAATTAATACAATTAAAAGGTCAGTTTATATTTAATTATATATAATAAAAATTGGAATTAATATATGCATAATTAAATAAGAAGGTTTAAGATTAAATGTACTGACCTTATTCCAACAACAACCTTGAAATCCTCTTCGAGTGACCTGTTGATGTATTTTTGGAAGTTAAATTGGCTTTGGCTTTGTGGTGCCAGATGTGCCTGAAATTTTTACAATAAACAAAATATTTTTTTTTAAAAAATCAAAATAATATTTCATTTATTTAGGGTCTTAATTAATCAAACATTTTGCATGCATCTTCTTCGAAATTATTTCAAATATGTTGTTTTAATTGAAGTCATGGACAAGTTTACTCATATATAAGAGTTTCCAGATTGTTAAATATTGTAATTTGAATTTATTGTTGAGTTAAATTGGGACGGATTTGAGCATAGGTGGGCACGAGACGTATGTCTGTAACCCCCAATTTTTTCATTATATTCTTTAAATAACAAGTTCAATACAAAGATCAGCTCAATATCGAATTCAAGTCCTTAAAATAACATTACAAAAATAAATCAATATAAAAATCAGCTTAATATCGAATTTAAATCCTTTAAAATAAGCACATATTGCCATTAAAAATGGTTAAAAAAAACACATAATAAAATTACCATGATAAATCCATGTCGAAGAGTCAAGTAATCAACCTTTGTAACCGACCTAAAAAATTGCCTGAAAAAACAAACCTGAAAAAAAAATAAAAAATAATAAAAAATAAAAATCAAGAATTTTTTGGGGAAAAAATGCCAAATTCAAAGCCATTACTCAAAAGATCTACGTAATTATGACTTTTTCTTCATGTTTGACTTTTGAGTCAGATTGACCACTTTGTCCTTATCAACTGTCTTTATTTAAAAAGCCACGTTAAGACCGTTATCGACTAGACCCGGCCAAGGTTCCGGTTCGGAACCGGAACCGAACCGGTTGGAACCGGACGGTTCCGGTTCCAACCGGTTCCGGTTCCGGTTCCGGAACCGAACCGGAACCTAACCGGTTCGGTTAGGGTTCCTCCCCTAGCCGAACCGGTTGGAACCGTTGGAACCGAACGGTTCCAACGGTTCCAACCGGAACCGTACGGTTCCGGTTGGAACCGGATTAATATTTTTTTTTTTAATTTTTTAAATAATGATTTTATTTGTAATTTAGTGTAATTATGTAATGTAATTTAACGTAATTTGTAATTTACATAATTTTATTTGTAATTATGTAATTTTATTTGTAATTATTTTCAAAAAAAATAATTTAAAGTAATTATTTGTAATTTAACTTTTATTTTCAAAAAAAAAAAAAAAAACCGAATGGAACCGGAACCGGAACCGGAACCGAACGGTTCGGTTCCGGTTCCGGTTCCGGTTCCGATTCCATTTTAGTGTGGAACCGGAACCGAACCGGAATTAACCGGTTCGGTTCCGGTTCCACACAAAGTGGAACCGGAACCGGACGGTTCGGTTCGGTTCCGAACCGGAACCGAACCGCCGGCCCGGTCTATTATCGACTTTCATTAATTTATGAACAATTTTCTACCGATTGTTACAAGCTTATAAAATTGACTAGTCTAATTAACAATATATGTATTTTTGAATATCATGAAAATCCCACGACATCCATATGGATACATGGATAAATCGATATTATCTCAGATTTTTACAAATATATTATTTAGGGTTTGAACCTGTAACCTTAAAGATAAGGTCTCAAAACTCAAATCGTTGAGTTGCGTCCCTTGAGGATACACACACATACATATACATATACATATACATATATATATATATATATATATATATATTATTTTATTTTTTGAAATCGTTGGAAACCCCACCGTCAAACCACTCATTTCGGTCTTAAGCGGAGCAGGTAAAATACCTGGCTATCCCAGACTCTTACAAGAAACGCATGGATTCGAACTCAAGACCTCAAGGTAAAATCTTGAACCCTACACCACCAAATCACGCCCCTTAGAGACACCCTCACACATACACACACTTTTATATATATATATATATTATATATATATATATATATATATATATATATATATATATATATATATATATATATATATATATATATAAGGGGCAAAAGTGTCATTTTTCTTATTATTAAAAAAACTAATCCCCATAATATAACTTTCTTTTATTTTTACACGACAAAGGTGGTTAAATGTGTCCAAATGATTTAACAAATTTGTGTTGTTGATGGTTAAGTTTGATATTTTTTAGAAAAATGGTGGTAGAAAAATAATGCTTTGTTTAGAAATTTAATTTGATAGTGGCTGTCACGTAATTAATATCTGAAATTATCCATATATACCTTTTAAGGTAAATTGATAGTGGGATTAAACATTAGTTCATAATATTTTCTTGTTTCTAAAAATAATTAAATGATGACATAGATTATTGGTGGAGTAGATATATTGTAATTACATTTATGAAAAACGAAGCTTAATTTTGTACGTATTTTCAAACTTTTATATGTCAACATTATTAATTAATTAAGATAGCTTAGAGCAATAAAACTAATTAAATTAAATACTCTTATGCATGAATAATTTTTTGATATAATAGAAATATGGATGTCGTAATATTTAAGGGTGGTGTTTTGGCTCGGGCCGCCCCGGCCCGACTAGGGCCGGGCTTTATCCGGCCTAAAAAAATTAATTTTTTTAATTTATTATATAAATATTTTTATATATATATAATTTATTATATATATATAAATAATATTTTTTTAAGCCTGGGCCGGGCCGGGCTCGGGCTTAATATGCTACGCCCGAGTCGGGCCTTTACTCCGCGGGCCCTGCCCGGGAATTTCTACCCGCATGTCGGACCAGGCCCAAACTTTTTTGTCACTCTTAGTAACATTATCAAATAATAAGCACATAACAAGAGTATTCATATCAAGTAGAACTATCATTTATTTAATAATGTTTTAATATTTTATCATTCGTGACAATATATTATTGAATTGTTTTATAGGTGACATTGTAATGTTGTGTATTCATGCATGACTATCAAATATGGATAAAGATTTAATATTGAATTGAGTTTATGCTGAGTACTAAATCAATTATCGTGATATATATCTAATATGATATCTCATGGGTCTCACTTAATTCATCGAATATAATTAATAAGAAGAAGAAATCAAAGAGAGTTTCTTACTATCCAAATGAGGACAGGTGTCTTGGTCCAGAAACTCAAATGCCTTCTTCCGAACGATGTCTCTCTTGCAAATCTAAACCTCTCAGGATCTGTAATATAAACAATTCAATAATTTTAGAATCTATAGATATACATTTCTTATGCTGACGTCTGCATCTTATAAAATATAGATTTAAAAAAATTTACAATATAAGAGCACGGGTATATACAAGATATTTTTTTTAATATTTAATGTTTGAAATTTCAAATTTATATTGATAGTTTAATTCAAATATAAAAGAATTTTCATATATATATACACACGACTTTTTTTATTTAAATCGTTGAAAATTTCACTGTCAAATCACCACTTTCGGGAACGCACTCCCTAAATTCGAATCCAGGACCTCAATATGAGATCCCGAACCCGACACCACCAAGTCACGTCCATTTGAGACCCCACACATAAACATTTGTTTGTACTAACCGTGAGAGAATTGATACTCGATAGTTCTTGTTTCTTTTTCCCATTTTTTGCAGGCTTTCATCTGGAAATTAATTAACCAAAAAATTAGCAAAAAAAAAAAAAACCATTAGAGAGGAATGAGAATGAGGAGATGATAGAGGAAAAAAAATGGTGATGTAATGTAGAAAATTAATCACCTTGGCTCTGCCCAAAGCCATTGTAAGAACACAGTAAAGGACATGGAAAACGGCTAATACAAAGATGAATATGTGGAGTTGATGAATTCCATCCTCAGACACAAATGGAACTTTGCCCTGTCAATAAATACCAAAGATTAATTCTTCCATTAACAAAATCAAACCAAACAAAAATCGATTTTTTCCGCTAATTGTGGTGTCAGCTACATAGATTATTTGACGCAATTAACCGTATATAGGATCAATATTATAGAAAATGATTAAGTTGAATATACCTTGGCTGCACATTTATCAGTGGTAGACGCCGCGGCCAAAGCTCTCCGGAAACTTCCACCGGAGGAAGCCACCGCCGCGAGAAGTCTCCGGCGGTTTTCATACTCGGTTGTTTCTTCAGTCCCATTGTTATTGGTTAGTTCTTCTTCTTCTTCCTTACTGCATGGATGCCATGTATTTGCTACACTTGCTGGTATGCATATTTTTGATATTAAATTCCCACCTACTGTCAACAGCAAGGATATGAACCCCAGTAACATCAACTCTACATCACCAAAAAAAAAAAAAAAAAATTAAAAATTATCACTTGATTTGATCAACAAAAATTAAGGATATGAACCCCAGGATTTTTTTTTTTTTTTTTTTTTTTGTACCTGATTTGATCTTTTCTAGTGCTTCATATAGAGCTCTTTTGTGTTTCTTTCTTAACCACTGCACAGATGTTTCAAATTTTCAGTATTTAAAAAAAAAAAACTGTAAATGAATTTGGAGAGTTAAAAATCAAAATCACTCACCTTTCCAATAAGATGGATTATATATTCGATAATGATCGAAATGGTAACCAAAACGAAACAAACTACAGCCACAGCCCACGTCGGCGTCTGCTCCAGTGATCTTCCTCCGCTGGCTCCGGCCATGTTCTGAAATTTTTCTCTTCAGGATATTATCAATCAACTCTCAAGAAATTCTTATACCAAATAATAAAAAATTTATAACTGAACCTACAGCCCAATTCTGATGACTAAGGAGTATGAAAGATTGAATAGTGATATATATCTTAGTTTTGTTCGTGGGAATAAAGTTGTTACAGTAGAGGAAGGAACTTTGTAGGAAAGAAGAAATGAAAGGCAACGCAAGGAGTGACGACTTGACTTTTAATTTAAACGCGTGAGAGAGACAACCAAGACTCAGATACTTATATTTTTATCGAAAATAATTACATTTTTCTTACTTAGATCACTGTAGATACAGTAAGAAAGTCGTAGTTATTTTATGTAAAAGTGTAAGTATGTCTATCATTTTTGTTAATTTAAAAGCGTGAGAGAGACAACCAAGACTCAGAATTTGGATTCGGTACTGTGCTTAACTATACTAAATTTTTAATAATATTCTTCCATGTATTTTTCATAACAATTCATGTACATTATAAAACTGCTTAGAGAAAGAGATTAAAAAATAAAAAAGTTGATTTACCAAGAAATAATTTTAAATTATTTTCAATATTCTGAGTTTGTGTATATACATTAATAATTTTACTTTATTTGATTGTTCTAAATTATATCTTGATGTATTTGAAAATGTGCTTCCACTTATTTTTCTATGAAAAATAATCAAATTATAATTGAAGACTAAAAAAAGAAAAGTTCAAAGTACTCTACCATAATCAGAGTTTTTATATAACCTAATATGTCATGAATGATTATATAATGATAATTAGAGACAAATGTCCCATCAATGATTGAACAACATATTAGAATTTTTTTTTTTTTTTTGAAATTGTTAGAAATCTCACCGTCAAACCACCCCTTCCGGGCTTAAGCGAAGCAAATAAAATCACTAGTTGTCTCAGGCTCTCACAAGAAACGCACATCATGAATTCAAACCTAAGATCTCAATGTAAGTTCCTGAACCCTACACCACCAAGTCATATCCCCTGCGACGATATATTAAAATTTCATTATTCAATAGGTTTTGATTTTTACTTTTTGGTATCCTTGTGAAAGTTAATAATATTGACCACATGAATTGTATTCTAAATTAAACTTACTCAAAATTAGCCTAGAAACCAAGAGCTAGGCTAGCTAGCCCAATCATTCAAGCTTGTGTATTCCCATTTTATGTCTAGAGATATTGAAAATTCATGTTCACAATATGGTGCCTCTAGGCTTTATACTTGTACTTTTGTTATGACTATACATTGAAAATTCTTCTTTGAAAATTGAGGGGGTAAAAAGGGAAAAAAAAAGAAGCTAGAAATAATAAAATATGAATCATCAAACATACGTTACTGTGACATGCCAAATCTTTGACTACTAGATATATCCTGTAAAATAATAATAATAATAATGGTCTTGAAAATCAGCCTATGAGATGAAGAAGAATATTATATTTGTGAGTTTATATTAGACGTTATATCTTGACTTCGACGAGTTATTTTTAAAATATGTATGCTAAAAAACTAATAATATTATATTAAATGAGATCTATATTTTTTTATCTTTTAAAATGATTCAACTTAATAAGTTAAAGATTCCTCATTCTCAATCAAGTGAGCTCATCCTCATTTTAAATGTCTATTAAAAAGATTTAAAAAATTAAAAATTATGATTTTATTTCCTATTAATATATTAGAATTCGAATTTTTTTTAAACATAATGTTGATGGTGATTTCCTAAGCCGAGAAGAGCCGAAGTATGAAGAATGGTATATAAGAGATTTTCACTTCCCGAACAAGGGGCCCAGGCCCAAGAGACATAGGCATCCGGTCCGACGAGAAGATCAGAATTAGTTTGCACTTGATACCTGACCCGAGATGGAAAGATGTTCAGGGAATAAGTGGGGAGTAAAGATCTCAGCACCCACCTGATCTGGTGAGTGACTGGTGCGTAATCACACACGTATAACGCAAGCGCACGTATCGTTAAAGTAGTATAAAAAGTATCGATCCCACGAGCACTTAATACCTAATCTATTAATTTTATGAGGTCAAATGATTACTAGTATCTAACAGGTTGATTGATTGATTTGAAATGGTGATGATTTTGAATTTTAAAAACAAGTGAATAAAATTGTACGAAAGTAGGTTTAAGAAAATTCAATATTGGGAAACTATTTAGGGCGGTGAATCTTCCAGTATCATTTAAAAAATGAAGTGGTTATTTCATTTTTGTGTAATATATCGGTTTACTAACCTGGAACACTGAATTATGCGAAAGCCTCTGTCGATGGTCAGACGCAAATACCCAGTATAACCCAATTGAACCATATATCTATGTCAACCAAATTACCCGGATTCATTAAGTTTAAGTTCCAATTATGGCTACCCCCGCCCGACAGGTATATGTCTGTCATGTAAGGAAATCTATTAAATGGTTATTTATCCTCAAGGAAGATCGTGGGCTATTAAGTCTAAGGCTGAAACCTAAAATTCATTTGTCAAGTTTATTTTAGATTTATCAGATCAATCTTATTAGTGGCCAATTAACAAGATACATTAAGCTTAAGACTTAATAAGTAAACCTTTAAATTACCCAAACTATAAAATAACCTCTTATAAATCGGTGATATTAGAATTCATCACAACCCCAGATAAATAACTTAGTTACGACACATAACTAGGGCTAGTAAAAACTTAAATAAAATAAAAGACATAAAATAAAATGCTGAAAAGTAAATTGCTGAAAAGTAAATGACGGAAAGTAAATGCTGAAATTAAATATTGAAAATTAAATGCTGAAAAGTAAATGCTGAAAAGTAAATTACTGAAAAGTAAATACTGAAAAGTAAATTACTGAAAAGTAAATTGCTGAAAATTAAATGCTGAAAGCAATTGCTGAAAAGTAAATAAAGTAAAAGTACAATAAAAAAAATGATGAGGTAAAAGGATCCACTTTTATTACTTCTATTTTAGATATCTCCCTTAATATAATATATTAACTTTGCATGATAATTACCAACCAGCCATAAAGGCGATATCCAGATTAAATCAAATTAATAATTAATTACCAACCGACCAATCAGGCGGTATCCAGTTTAGTCAGGTTAAAACCAATTTAAATAGTTACCAACCGACCAATATGACGGTATCCTCGTTAAGTCATGTTTTAACTAGTTTATATATTATAATTAAGGGAGATTAATCTAAATATTAGTAATAAAAGTTTTACCTTTTACCCCAGCAAATGGGAGTTACCTCCTCAATACTGAAAAGTAAAAACTGAAAAGTAAAGAAAAGAAAGTGCGAAAGCGAAAATTAATTACTGAAAGCTGTAAATAAACAAACAAGATACAATCTTCTTAGTATTCTTAAGGAATTCCTTAGAAGAAAGTATGAATTTACAAATGAAATGACTTGGTATTTATAGGCAAAATTTTGCCTCCATCAAATCATCCACCAAATCCATTATTAATTGCTCCACTAATTGCTCCACCAAAT
The DNA here is from genome assembly GCA_019454045.1 of Zanthoxylum bungeanum. Lineage (NCBI taxonomy): Eukaryota > Viridiplantae > Streptophyta > Magnoliopsida > Sapindales > Rutaceae > Zanthoxylum > Zanthoxylum bungeanum. Next base: position 44,530 of record SKCR01026490.1, read on the forward strand.
CCATTATTAATTGCTCCATTAATTGCTTATCATGTTTGGTGGTGATTTGATAATTTTTATTATTTATTTATTAATTTATTTTTTGCTTTGAAAATGACTTTAATAATTACACACAACACACTTCTGAATGGTTCATCAATTTCGGGCATGAAATCTTCAGAATTCGGAATTATTTTGTCTTTCAAAGTTGTAGATCTTTGAGTCTTATTTAATCTGGAACCTGAATCAGCTCAATCCGATATCAGAGTAAAAGGTTATGCCCAAAATACGACAGATGCGCAAAATTAGAATTTCCAAAACTGCACTTCGTTAAAACGCCATTTCAAGTTTCCAATCTCCAAAATTAATATGTCAAGTCCAATTTTTGCCCTTATTTGACCCACATTTCTTCCTAAATGATTTCATTGTGTCCCAAAATTAGTTTATCTGCAAAATAAACTAAAACACATGAAAACGTTCATCAAACCCAAGAAACTAAACAAAATATTAAGTAAAAGGGGTGGTAAATATTGATATATTTTCCGTTCATCACACCCCCAAACCTAACATTTTGCTAGTCCTCGAGCAAAATAATAAAATAAAATACAAGAAACAATTAAAATTAAACTAAGTCACTTTCGTATGGATCACAGTTGCATTTAGCATATGCAACAAGCCTTTAAACCCATAGGTGTCCCTAGTGGACGAGTTATAGTCTCGTGAGGGCTTACAGCAACGATACCCACAAACGTTTTACAAAAGTAAAAAGGTAATAAAACTAATGCACACAAAAGCAAAAAGACAAGAGAAAAGAGAATAAAGAATAAAGAAGTTAGTGACTAATCAGGTGAAACTTCTACTCCAAGTTATTAGTTGTTTTCTTTCTTTCTAAATTACTGAATAAGTAAATTCTCCGATTATATTTACCATTCTCCATATGCACAGCCGACAAAATATTAATCAACTCATTTTTGCCCACAACAGTCACAAGTGTAGTTGATAAGAGAGTAATATTTTTATCCTAAAGTTTTATCAGAATTCACACTTTTTTGCAGCAATGGAATAATTTTTCTGATTTTTCTAATTTTTTTTCTTTTGATTTTTGATTTTTGATTTTTTTTTATTTATATACAATATCTTCCATCTATGTAGCGAGTGTTGGGTCGGTGGCTCTCAAACCAGTTGGCTTTAGGGCACCAGGTTTTAAGACACCCCTACGGACTTAATTACTCAGACTTCAAATATATATATTTTTACAGCATCTTTGATCCATGTAGCGAGCTTTGGGCCAGTGACTCCCAAACCAGTTGGTTTTAGGGCACTAAGTGTTAAAACACCCATACGGACTTAATAACTCGGATCTCATACTTTTTTTTTTTTTTACTCCATCACTTTTTGAGATGCTTTCTCCAATTAAACTAGAGCACTGAATATTACAAACTTTTCAATTATAGCTCATGTCCGTATGTTACTATGCATGTTGATAATACCTGCTAACTGAGCATATGAAGATCCATTTTAGTCAGTATTATGGAGAATTCACAAATTAAATAATTTAAAATGAAATAAACAAAAATTAACTTGTTCCGAAATAGGTTTGAGATACATCTCAGGAGTGGAAATTCCTTACTCAACTATCTCTTACCAATTTCACCTTTTTAGTCAAAATAAAAACAAAAACGCAAAATATTTTTGTAATTTTTGAAAAAAAATCAATTTTTTTTTTGTATTTTTCGAAAACTTTTGGCCTAAAAATAAAAACAACACACAACTAAAAACAAGATATTAATCAACTAATTTCCTCCCTCAAACCTAAATGAGACATTGTCCCCAATGTCTTAAACAGTTGAAGAAGAGTTTAGAAGATAGTACCTGGTTAACTGAAATTCTACACGAAAAGTTAAAGGTTAAGATCCAGATTAATCTGACGCCTCTTACCACGATCGTCCTCGGACCAATTTATCTTTGAAATGATATGGTCAATTTGTGATTCATGGACTAAGATTTGGTCAATTAGATCCGGAGCAGTTCTAGCAGTGAAGATGAGTTCTTCCATAGGTTTTGACACAAACCCATTTCTCCGGGCATCATCAAGAAACACACAAAGAAAATCATAAAATCCATCAACGTTAAACAGCCCAATTGGTTTCTGGTGTATGTTCAAGTTCGCACAAGATAGCACTATAAAAATTTCCTCCAATGTGCCCAAGCCACATGGCAAAACAATAAAAGCATCAGCACGGTTAATCATTTCTACCAATCGTTCAGACATACCTGGCACGATTAGTTCATCTCCATTTGATGGTCCAATAAGATTTGCCTCTGCCAAGGATTTTGGGATGATTCCCAAAACGTGACTGCCTTCTTCTTGTACGGCCTTTGAAACGATCCTCATTAGTCCAAGATTGCCACCGCCATATACTAAGTTCATATTCCTTGCAGCTAAGACTCGACCCAATTCATAAGCTGCTTCTACGTATTGTGGCTTAACACCAACACTAGTACCGCAAAACACACAGATGTTTTCAACTCGTCTTCTTGAAGTGCCTTCCATATTTTAATCTGGATGTCTTCAAAAGTGCAATGATGAGTTGAATTTATAAAACCTAAAAAGGGTGAGTAATAATAGCACAAGTATCTTCCAAATGACAATTATTAGTTAACAGTAAAATAAATCGTGATAGTCAAAAAAGTCTGGATCATGTCGGAGAAAATAAAAGAAAACAACAAAACAAATTACAATTATTAGGAAAAGACAAAGAGATATAATATGTACAAGAAATGTAGCGGCTTGATTGGTGTCTATGTGTCAGGGACAAGCTTCCCATCCAATTTTCTTATAAATTGGCAAACATGGTCTTTTTGAGTCAGATTCCCGAGACTTAATTATTGTCTTTCGCTTAGAAATTGTGTATGTAATTTGCGAATGGCTATATGAACATGTCCACTGGGATGCGTCTCAAGCGTTGAAGATATATTATCTACAGACTCCTTACTCAAGTCATCCCTAATGAATTTAATTTTATCTTCGCGATTATCAGACACCATTCCTAAAGAACGACAATGAGTATTGCAATTCCAGCGTGCACATTTGTAACAAACACCTATTTGCTTAGCTCTACGTTTCTTTGCATAGGTACTTATTCCAAAACCAGACATATGTGAAATAAAAGAGTCAGAAGACTCACCTGCCAATCGGACCCGTGTTTCAATTACCCAACGAATATCATTAGGAATATCATGGATCATCAGTAGTCTCATTCGTTCCAAACGAGCTTTGTAGACTTTCATCAGAGAGTTTTGAGGGAGATAAGGAAATTACTTGTGAAGATTTGTGAGAACTTCTTCCATCTTGAAATGACTTAATCTGCAAAAAATAAACACACAAAATAAAATCACACCGAATCACAATATATACAAAAATTACATGGGTTGCCTCCCTGCTAGCGCTAAGTTTAAAGTCGTCAGCTAGACGTGACTTCTCGAATATTATGCTGGATCTGAAAGTGTGACACTTTCTTTTTGTCGCTCAAATGATTCTCCCCAGTAGTGCTTGACACGCTCATTGAATGTTTTGTTGGAGTCAGGATCATGTATCTCAACGGCTCTATCTGGTAAAACTTTGGTGATCACAAATGGACCTGACCACCGTGATTTTGGCTTCCATAGGAAGAATTTCACCCTTGATTTGTTTAACAGTACCTTCTGCCCTGGTTCCAGTTGTATGCGCACTAACTTCTCATCATGTCTCTTCTTGGCCTTTTCTTTGTACAATTTGGCATCCTCAAAAGACTAATTGTGAAATTCCTCCAATTCGTTGAGCTGGTGGAACTTTTTCTATTTTGTTGCTTGTAGTGCAAGAATTGGCTTTTTCAGTGCAAAAGACGCTTTATCTTCAGGCTTCATAGGCAATTGACATGTTTTAAGTTTTTCAGTAGAACTTTGCATTGCATTGGAGTTCTGAATGGTACTGTGTATCACATCAAGTCTGAAACATTCCTCATTCTCGTCATTCAGGAAATTCATGGCTTTAAAAACATTGAATGTTACTTCTTGGTCATGTACCCTCATGGTTAGTTCTCATTTTTGTACATCAATAATGGTTCGAACTGTAGCCAAGAATGGTCTCCCGAGGATGATTGGCACATCTGCGTCTTCATTCATATCAATGACAATAAAATCTGCTGGGAAAATGAATTTTGTCAACCTTGACCAGCACATCCTCAACTACGCCTCTTGGAAATACGAGCGTTCTATCAGCAAGTTGTAGAGAGACTGAAGTTGGCATTGTTTCTCCAATCTGCAATTTCCTGAAAATAGAAAAAGACATCAAGTTAACACTCACACCTAAATCACACAAAGCCTTACCAAATTCATGTTCTCCTATGGTGCAAGGAACAGTGAAACTACCAGGATCTTTCAATTTTTGAGGAAGTTTCCTCTGAATGATATCGCTGCATTCTTCTGATAATGCTACTGTCTCGTAATCTTCCAATCTCCGCTTTCGTGAAAGAATGTCTTTCATGAATTTGGCATAGCTGGGCATTTATTCCAACGCTTCTACAAATAGAATGTTGATATGCAGCTTTTTGAACACCTCCAAGAATCGAGCAAACTGTTTGTCCAGTTTATTCTTCTGAATATGCTGAGGAAAATGTGGAGGTAGAGTGATCTGTTCTTTTTCCTTTGCTTCTTTTTCCTCCATTTGTTGCTTTGTTTCTTTTGGAACTTCCTCAGCAGTTGTTTTGGCTCCAACATCTTTGTTGATTTCAGTACCGCTTTTTAACATGATGGCATGACACTGCTTCTTCCCTTTGTTCCTCGGATTTGGTTCAGTGTTGCTAGGAAGGTTACCTGGCGGTCTGTAACTCTGAGCATTGGCCAATTGTCCAATTTGATTCTCCAGTGATTTAATAGAAGCTGATTGACTTTGAATTAATGCTGCTTGGGATTGAAACATAGCATCATATTTTGATGCTTGAGAGTCGTGTTTTGCTTCTATCTTTTTCAATTGGGTCAACACTTCTGTTATTCCTGATTCATTTACCTGCTCTTGGCCTTTGTTCTGTTGTTGGAATCCGGGTGGTGGGTTGTTCATTTGCCCGGAATTGTTGCTCCATGCGAAATTGGGATGATTCCTCCACCATGGGTTGTAGGTGTTCGAATATGGATTGTTCCCCTGTCTGTTGAAATTGTTGACATAATTCACCGTTTCTTTATGTTGGTTGAAAAATTCTGACTCAGGTGCTCCTCCAAATGGTGAACTTGTGGATCCACCATTAACCTTCATGTTAAGAGTTTCCAGATTTTTGCAAATCTGATCCAGCTTGGAATTCAGTGCTGTGTTGGCTCCAACTTCATAAATTCCTACAATTCTTTGGATCATGCTCATTTCTGTTGGCTATAAAGAATTATTGTTGGCAATTTCTTCAATTAAGTCTCAGGCCTGATCTTCTCCTTTTGCCATCAAAGCTCCTCAAGCAGCAGCATCAATTGTGGTTCTAATTATCCAGAAAGTCCATTGTAGAATGTTTGGACTTGTAGCCACTTTGCGATCTCATGATGAGGATATTTCCGGAGTAAATCTTTGAATCTTTCCCAAGCTTCGCAAAGGGATTCAGAATCTTGTTGCACGAAGGATGTGATGTCATTTCTCAACTTTGCAGTTCTGGTTGGTGGAAAGTACTTTGCAAGGAATTTGGTGGCTAGAGTGTTCCAAGTTGTGATGGAACCTGCTGGTAACGAATGTAGCCAAGCTTTAGCTCTGTCTTTCAGGGAATATGGAAAAACATGCAGTCTCATTGCTTCTTCAGCTGCTCGGTTGTAATTGAAAGTGCCACAAACTTCCAGGAAGTTGCTGATGTGGGCATTATGATATTCAGTTGCATTCCCCCCGAACTGAACTGACCGGTGAATCATCAGAATGCATGTTTTGATGCCACACGCATTTTCTGGTAAGAGAGGAAGTACAATACAAAAAATGAGGTCGTCCACCACCGGAATGGTTCTGTCTCGAATGGGAATTAGTGGTGCAACGTTCAAAGGTTCAGGTTCCATGTTAATGATTGCTTCTTGGCCTTCTCGCATTCCCCTTCGCAATTGTCTGATGGTTCTTTCAATTTCTAGGTCAAGCGGTCAGAGTTCAAAGCTTCTGGTTCGTCTCATGTAGTTTCTGAGAACCTGAAACACAAGAAAACAATAATAATAAGTAAAAAGAAATTAGATACAAGTAACGTATCTAACCCTTAAACTAATAGTAAAAGATAAATAAGTCCCCGTGATAAGTGTGGTTTATACCCACTTATTGCGGTATTTTTAGCTTATTGTTTTGTTATATTTCGAGATATTTACATGTCATTTATAGTTTATTTTGTGTTTTATTTGTAGGGGCATTAATACATGGATCTGGGAATAATTACACGTGTTTTGGGAACTTTCGGGAACACAGGACGAGCACGGGATCATTAGGCGCCATGGCGCCAAAATCACATACAAATCACATATATTAAGGCGCCACAGCGCCTGACATTCATAAGTGAAGGCGCCATGGCGCCCACTTTCATATTAAATGCATAGGCGCCATGGCGCCTGTTGGTAGAAAGAATATAGGCGCCATGGCGCCCCAAGCTTCCACACACCCATACATATTCCCAACGATTTGGCGCTGTGGCGCCACTTAATTTAATAGGACACGCATTCCAGGAAAGTGATTTTAGGGTTTCTAAGATCCCTAATGATACCCAATGAGTCCATGCCTCCATTATAAATATAACAGTTCGTCCAGAATTGAGGAGGAGGCTAATACACTGCACAAAACACAGAAATAAATATTTTTAGAGATCCAATGAGAGAATTGAAGGGCGACGAGATGAGACAAATGCGGTGACGTCCGGAGAGTAAGAGATTCAATTCGGGTTTTATCTTCTTATTTCGTTCTTAGAACTCTAATGATTTCCATTAGATTCATGATTTATTATTCATTGTTTTATTTTATTGTCATGAACTAACTCATTAATTCTGGAGAATGATGTAATCTATGCTTGAACCTTGTAATTGTTTGTCGATTTTGTTATGAAGTTTTATTAATTTATTTATATTCTTTTGAGTTTAATGCTTCTTGATTGTTGGCCACAATTGAAGATGATATATGTTTAGAATCTATCACTCGAGAGAGGGGATTTTGAATAGATCTAGAGAATATAACCTAGGATTTTATAGAGTTCGAGAGAATTTGTAGTCCTTTGAAGTCGTTAATATAGAATCACAAATCGTAATGAGTTGTTAACTATTGGATTTTTATAGAGATATCGAAGTCTGTAGTTGATGATATTTTCACTGATGCTCGAGAGAGGGAGTGGATATTTGCGGAATCTTGACTTATAAATAATATAACTGAACAAAGATTAATTGGCATAACAAATACATAGGCGACAGCTAGGTGAAATCAGGATCCAGAATCTCTATCGTATTAGTTCCTCCTATTTTATTATTTTTATATTTTATTTATTTATTAAAAGTCTTTATTATTTATCGTCTAAATAAATATTAGGATTATCAATTGTAGTATTTAATGTGAGTTAACGCAATCCTTGTGGGTTCGACACTCTTTCACTGATTTATACTAAAACTTGACACCGTACAATTGCGGTACGATATAAAAATATCACAATAAGTTTTTGGCGCCGTTGCCGGGGATTGTTTGTTTAATTCACATTAATACTACTACCAAGTAATCTTAGCTTTAATTTAGAATTTTATTTTTATTTTTATTTTATTTTCTTTTCTTTATTTCCTTTATTTTTGCCTTAAGTTTTATTTTTGTTTTTATTTATTATTTATTATTTTATTTTATTTTTTGTTTTATATTTTTTTCGTACGAGGTGAATTTGAAAAGAATCAATGGCAGATTCTATTGGTGCACTAATAGCTCAAGTATCGTCCATCGCGACTCATCTGGCAGTATTGACAAATCAAATGGGCCAACCGTCTATTGAAGCTGTTTCTACTAATGGAATGCTTTTACCCAATAGAGGAGCATGATTTGAACAAGTACAATATGTAAACAATCGGAACTTCAACAACTATAGAGGCAGTCATATGCCTATTTATTATCATCAGAATTTTTCATATGTTGATATGGAAAATATTTTGCAACCTCATCATGGCTTCAATTATCCAAGAGCTGAGCAGAAACCTTCCTTAGAAGACCTCATGAGCATGTTTGTAGCTACAGCTTCAGAGAGGTTTGAGAGGAATGAGTTAAGGCTGGATAACTTCGAAACACGAATGGGAAATATAGAGGCAAATATGAAAACTTTAGAAGCGCAAATTGGGTTGCTTGTTTCTTCCATGGCCAATCAACAAACATGGGTGTTTCCAAGTGATATTGAAGTCAACCCCAATGAGCAATGTCAAATCATAACCTGTAGAAGCGGAAAAGAGTTTAAAGACACCTCTCAGGACTTAGGCAGTAAAGAAGATGAAATGGTATTTCAGGAGGAAACAGTAACAGAAGAAGAAAACAAAGGTGAATTGATAATGAGATGTCAAAATGAAGAAGTCACCTTCAGTGTTTTCAGATCCATGTCGAGCCCTCAAGGTGATGCAGAATGTCACAGGATAAATGCAGTAGAAAATGGAGTTGTAAACACGCAGGGTGAATCATTTCAGCGACCTATGAGCATAATACAGCAATGCATAAAGGAAGATTCTCTGCAGCTAAACCTGAAACCACTCACAAAGCACCGTAAAAAGAGGAAAAGAAAGGCCAGTGCTCACTTGGAGATGATCCCTGAAGGTTAAAAAGAAGGCCGAGTCAATTTTGCCGAATATGCAGTCCAGAATTTCCAACTGGGGGACAATCTACATATCCTGGGGGACCATCTATGGATAAACTACCACAGCCTGCCAAACTATCTTTTTCATGTCAAAGTCGCCGGTGGATACAAAAGAATAAGCTACCATGACCACCATTTGGGTGGTTGCGTCTGGCTGAAGACGTTAAACTTAGCGCTAGCGGGGAGACAACCCTTGCATTTAATTGCATTTATTTATTTTCCTTATTTTTAATTTTTATTTTATTGTGTGCTATTTATTAATTTGCATGTTATTTATGCAGGTAGCACGAGACACTCAACGCCCACGCAACCAAATTCTAACCAGCAAGAGTCTGATCAACTCCATGCACGGTAGTGTTGTTCCTCACTCTTGTTCTGTAATTTTTTATCTTACATTGAGGACAATGCAAGTTTTAAGTTTGGGGTTGTGTGCATGTTGTTTACTTGCTATTTAGTTGTTTAAATTTATTGTTTGATAGTAAAGCATAAATCATGTGATGATATTGTTTGTTTATGAGTGAAATTTTAGAAACGATAAGTGCCCGATTTACTTTTATCCTATGCCTTGAATAACTGATCTATGTTAGACTCGTAAGCAATTAAAAATAGGTTTTTAGCAGTAAAACTTAAGTAGTTGACAAGGTGACTAGTTGAGGAAATTGCATGTTGATGAATGACCGTTTGCTTAGATATCTATCTTGATTTGCTAGTGTTATGAAGTGTGGTATAGCTAAAAAGAAAAATGTCTCTAAAAAAAGAAAATAAACCACCTATAACCGATAAGCGTGAAGCTACCCATGGGCGAGTATTAGGACCACCATAAGGAGAAATGCTACCTTAAAGGGTATGTGAGTTGAAAAAAAAAGGAGTGCAAAATGAGAAAAACAAAAAGAGACAAGAAAAGAAAAGAAAAATCATACCATACTAAGCAAAAAATAAAGAAATTACATAGCATAATTGAGATATCTAGATTGGTTTGACCCATCAATTCTAATTTCTAAACAAAATCATTGAGTTGACTTACTTAGGAATAAAGCTGTGAACGAACATTTACACACACACACACATTGTGAGTCTGGCTTAGATGATTTACTCAAGAATTTAGATTTGAGTTGCAATTGCGTACTTTGAAGATTCTTTGATTTCATCTATAAGCTTTCCTTAAGGATAATTTTATGTGCAACTATCGGGACAATCTTTTGTTATTATTTTTTTTTTTTTTTGCATGATTGTGTATAAATGACGTTTGTGGGTATCGTCACTGTAAGCCATCACGAGACTATAACTCGTCCACTAGGGTCGCCTAGGGGTTTAAAGGCTTGTTGCATATGCTAAATGCAATCGTGATCCCTACGAAAGTGGCTTAGTTAATTTAGTAATTTTTAATTATTTATTTGAATTTAGTTTTTTTATTTTACCTTTTGCTCGGGACTAGCAAAACCTTAAGTTTGGGGGTATTTGATAAGTGTGGTTTATACCAACTTATTGCGGTATTTTTAGCTTATTATTTTGTTATATTTCGAGATATTTATATGTCATTTATAGTTTATTTTGTGTTTTATTTGTAGGGGCATTAATACATGGATCTGGGAATAATTACACGTGTTTTGGGAACTTTCGGGAACACAGGACGAGCACGGGATCATTAGGCGCCATGGCGCCAAAATCACATACAAATCACAGATACTAAGGCGCCACAGCACCTGACATTCATAAGTGAAGGCGCCATGGCGCCCACTTTCATATTAAATGCATAGGCGTCATGGCGCCTGTTGGTAGAAAGAATATAGGCACCATGGCGCCCCAAGCTTCCACACACCCATACATATTCCCGACGATTTGGCGTCGTGGCGCCACTTAATTTAATAGGACACGCATTCCAGGAAAGTGATTTTAGGGTTTCTAAGATCTCTAATGATACCCAATGAGTCCCTGCCTCCATTATAAATATAACAGTTCGTCCAGAATTGAGGAGGAGGCTAATACACTGCACAAAACACAGAAATAAATATTTTTAGAGATCCAAGGAGAGAATTGAAGGGCGACGAGATGAGACAAAGGCGGTGACGTCCGGAGAGTAAGAGATTCAATTCGGGTTTTATCTTCATATTTCGTTCTTAGAACTCTAATGATTTCCATTAGATTCATGACTTATTATTCATTGTTTTATTTTATTGTCATGAACTAACTCCTTAATTCTGGAGAATGATGTAATCTATGCTTGAACCTTGTAATTGTTTGTCGATTTTGTTATGAAGTTTTATTAATTTATTTATATTCTTTTGAGTTTAATGCTTCTTGATTGTTGGCCACAATTGAAGATGATATATGTTTAGAATCTATCACTCGAGAGAGGGGATTTTGAATAGATCTAGAGAATATAACCTAGGATTTTATAGAGTTCGAGAGAATTTGTAGTCCTTTGAAGTCGTTAATATAGAATCACAAAGTGTAATAAGTTGTTAACTATTGGATTTTTATAGAGATATCGAAGTCTGTAGTTGATGATATTTTCATTGATGCTCGAGAGATGGAATGGATATTTGCGGAATCTTGACTTGTAAATAATATAACTGAACAAAGATTAATTGGCATAACAAATACATAGGCGACAGCTAGGTGAAATCAGGATCCAGAATCTCTATCGTATTAGTTCCTCCTATTTTATTATTTTTATATTTTATTTATTTATTAAAAATATTTATTATTTATCGTCTAAATAAAGTTATGATTATCAATTGTAGTACTTAATGCGAGTTAACGCAATCCATGTGGGTTCAACACTCTTTCACTGATTTATACTAAAACATGACACAGTACACTAGCGGTACGATATAAAAATATCACAACACCCCGGCAACGGAGACAAAAACTTGACCGGTGCGTAATCACACGTGTATAACGCAAGCGCACATATCGTTCAAGTAGTATAAAAAGTATCGATCCCACGAGGACTTAATACCTAATCTTTTAATTTTATGAGGTCAAATGATTACTAGTATCTAACGGGTTGATTGATTGATTTGAAATGATGATGATTTTGAATTTTAAAAACAAGTGAATAAAATTGTACGAAAATAGGTTTAAGAAAATTCAATATTAGGAAACTATCTAGGGCTGTGAATCTTCCAGTATCATTTAAAAAATGAAGTGGTTATTTTATTTTTGTGTAATATATCGGTTTACTAACCTGGAACACTAAATTATGTGAAAGCCTCTGTCGATGGTTAGACGCAAATACCCAGTATAACCCAATTGAACCATATATCTTTGTCAACCAAATTACCCGGATTCATTAAGTTTAAGTTCCAATTATGACTACCCTCGCCCGACAGGTATATGTCTATCATGTAAGGAAATCTATTAAAGGGTTATATATCCTCAAGGAAGATCGTGGGCTATTAAGTCTAAGGCTGAAACCTAAAATTCATTTGTCAAGTTTATTTTAGATTTACCAGATCAATCTTATTAGTGGCCAATTAATAAGACGCATTAAGCTTAAGACTTAATAAGTAAACCTTTAAATTACCCAAACTATAAAATAACCCCTTATAAACCGGTGATATTAGAATTCATCACAACCCCAGATAACTAACTTAGTTACGACACATAACTAGGGCTAGTAAAAACTTAAATAAAATAAAAGACATAAAGTAAAATGCTGAAAAGTAAATTGCTGAAAAGTAAATGACGGAAAGTAAATGCTGAAATTAAATACTGAAAATTAAATGCTGAAAAGTAAATGCTGAAAGTAAATTACTGAAAAGTAAATGCTGAAAGTAAATTGCTGAAAGTAAATTGCTGAAAACTAAATGCTGAAAGTAAATTGCTGAAAAGTAAATAAAGTAAAAGTACAATAAAAGAAAATGCTGAGGTAAAAGGATCCACTTTTATTACTTCTATTTTAGATATCTCTCTTAATATAATTTATTAACTTTGCATGATAATTACCAACCAGCCATATAGGCGGTATCCAGATTAAGTCAAATTAATAATTAATTACCAACCGACCAATCAGGCGGTATCCAGTTTAGTCAGGTTAAAACCAATTTAAATAATTACCAACCGACCAATATGGTGGTATCCTCGTTAAGTCAGGTTTTAACTCATTTATATATTATAATTAAGGAAGGTTAATCTAAATATTAGTAATAAAAGTTTTACCTTTTACCCCAACAAAGGGGAGTTATCTCCTCATTACTAAAAAGTAAAAACTGAAAATTAAAGAAAGAAAAGTATTGTGCGTAAAAATAAATTGCGGAAAGTAAAAACTAAAAAGTAAAGAAAAGAAAGTGCGAAAGCGGAAATTAATTACTGAAAGCTATAAATAAACAAACAAGATACAATCTTCTTAGTATTCTTAAGGAATTCCTTAGAATAAAATATGAATTTACAAATGAAATGGTTTGGTATTTATAGGCAAAATTTTGTCTCCATCAAATCATCCACCAAATCTATTATTAATTTCTCCACTAATTGCTCCACTAATTACTCCACCAAATCCATTATTAATTGCTCCACTAATTGTTTATCATGTTTGGTGGTGATTTGATAATTTTTATTATTTATTTATTAATTTATTTTTTGTTTTGAAAATGATTGAAAATGACTTAATAATTACACACAACACACTTCTGGATGGTTCATCAATTTCGGGCATGAAATCTTCAGAATTCGAAATTATTTTGTCTTTCAAAGTTGTAGATCTTTGAGTCTTCTTTAATCTAGAACATGAGTCAGCTCAATCTGATATCAGAGTAAAAATTTATGCCTAAAATACGACAGATGCGCAAAACTGAAATTTCCAAAACTGCACTTCGTTAAAACGCCATTTCAAGTTTCCAATCTCCAAAATTAATATGTCAAGTCCAATTTTTGCCCTTATTTCACCCACATTTCGTCCTAAATGATTTCATTGTGTCCCAAAATTATTTTATCTGCAAAATAACCTAAAACACATCAAAACGTTCATCAAACCCGAGAAACTAAACAAAATATTAAGTAAAATGGGCGGTAAATATTGATATATTTTCCACTCATCAGTGAGATAGGTTGACCATTTCAATTCATAGTCGATCATCTCAATTTACTGTCCCGATGAGGTAGGTTTGGGTAATGGTATTATGTTCAAGTATAGGACGTAAGCCTTAATCAGAAGTTTGAGTTTACCAATGATTGATGGGACGGAGCAGGACTGCGAGCTTATTGACTGACACACGTAATCACGTGGGGCAGTTAGAGTATAGGCTGACACTGTGACATAGTGTGTAGCAGTTACCAAAAGTAGCAAGATTTAATGAGATTTAGGTGGCAGATAGTAGTTGTGTCAGATGACAAGTCGTAGAGGTATCAGGCGGTTGGGCTATAATTCGTACGGTAATTGGGGAAAAGAGCCCAGGCAATAATAGTTTAGCAACCTGACGGACGTCACGAGTTGGTGTAACTGTGGAATTGAACCTAGTATATAAAAGGGTTGAGAGTTCATTGAAAAGGATTGGTCAATTATTTTCTATCAAATGATAGTTATTTCTTCACTTGTAAAAGAGAGAAAATAGTTCTGAGTTAGAGAGAGAAAAAAAATGTCGGTCAGACCTAAGGTAGTAATAAAGATTTCATTTTTCTTGTGCCCGTAGACGTAGGCTGAATCCATTCTGTCGAACCTCGTTAAACCCTTTGTTTTGTCTGTGTGACTTCTTATCTTTTGCCAAGTTTGCATTTGGTTCCCGACAAAACCAAAAAAATTCACAGTTGATGGAGGTTTGTTTGAGGAGTGATTTTCCCGAATTACACCTGGAAAGAAAAGAATTCGTCAATAGTTGGCGCCGTCTATGGATAACAGTACAAAAAACAGCAAACACACTAAGACGATGGTAGGATACGGAAGTCATAGGGCTTTGGAGGCGTCAGTGGCAAGATGGATGGAGAGAATGGAGAATAATTTGTGGATTGAAATGGATAGGACCCAAGCCTTCCTACAGACCATGATGGAGAGAATTGAAAAGCTGAAAGAAATAGCGGCGGGAGAACAGACCCAGGTAGGGCTTAGTTGAAGGAGGGAATTGTTAGGGATATGCCCTATACCCAACTTGTGGATGGTCTATATGTACATGTATTTGTAATATTTTCATTAATTAATAAAATGACAATCTTTATTATACGTGTCTTACATAACTTATATGAATCATCAAACACTGTAATAAAGCCCTTGGAGTAATAAGATAATGGCTTCCACGCCTTATGAGAATCATTACTCTTAAACGTTCATAGTTATAGTTTTGTGAATAATCTGGGTGTTCACAAAGTGGAGAGACTAGCATGATGATATGATCCGCCCTTAAGTGGGGTAGCCGATCTCATAGGCTACTAGCGGAGATCCATCCGCTTGGTGTATCACATGGATGTATGAGTTACTCGTGTCCATCGAACTGAGCGCCGAAAGTTTTCACATGGAGTGTTTATCCCATGTTTCTGTGAGAACTTTCATGTATCGATTGTATGACTAGTCCTTAGACTTGAGGTCTTTACAATCTTATGTGTGGATCAAATAACTTTGGCATTCTCCTTCCCCGGTTCAAAAGATCCAGTCATAGGGTATGATTGGGTCATTTGTTGAAACACATGAAGTTTGTAAAGATACAACAGAGAATTGCTACTCTCTCGAATAATATTTTCTTATAAGAGTAGTATTCCAGTTCGCGAGTTGATATGTGTGATCAGTGTTTGAGACTGTGGCCGCAGCGGAAGAATCATGTGAGATTCTTGGGTTAGCACGATTCATGACACTATCAACATCATACATTTGACTATATGGGTAGACACTTTCCATGCCCTAGGTCAAACGGTGGGGATACAGTGAGGCGAGGGACCGTATCATATGTAAATCGCATACAAAATGGGTATATATATCTTTCCTTCTCATTTGGGGGCCTTGGCATGTTGCTAGATGTCAACCTTGGTCATTGAAATCGAACGACCATCTGATCGGAGGATAATTTATGTTCGATTAAATTATCATGATTCATTTCATGTCCAACTTGAGGGGAACCCAAAAGGTCACACACAACAAAGTCGAAATCAATGGTTAACAGTGCACAATACAAATTTAACATCATATATGATTGCTGTAGGAATTGTTCATAAATGGTTCAATGTGTTTAATTATTGAACAGATCATTTATGAGGTTCCATAGTGGCTTAGGGATTGGTGAATGACGATAGAGACACTTTGGGAATTGGAATAAATAAATAAATAAAAATGTGAATAGTAATATGAATAGTATTTTTTTTTGTTATTTGTTTTGAATTCCAATTCGGCCCAAACTCTTATTAGGATTTTATAATCTCATTAAACCACTAAATTAAGATCCAATGGCTAAGATTAAATTAGCATTTATCCCACATCAGATTCTTAATTAATTTTGTTGTCTTTGGAGCACTTATATAAACTCAATGAATTCTTTACAAATTTTTGTACCAAACCTTTCATATCTTGGGTTTATATAAGTGAGCAACTCTAAAGTTTAAGAGTAAGCCACTGATTTTGAGAATCCTTAAATCTAATTGACTAGGGGAACCTCGAGTTAAAAGTTTTGAGGTATTTGCCTAGGCTAGCACCAAGGGCAAAATACTCGTGCACTCAAGGCGTAGTCTTGCCGTTGAGTTTTGGCTTTGGTGTGTGCATCTTTGGAGGCCACACACTTGGGTGGCTCTTTGGAACGTGGAAGAGCTTGCTGAGTTCGAGAAAATGTTGTAGATTGGAGGGAGGACTGGAGGAGTCTTCGGTTCAAGTAAATCTTTTTCTTTCTTTATTTTAATTAGAGTTCTTATGATAGTTAGCATGTTTAGGTTTATGTTCTTTGCATAAATTATGAGTTTTTATGCTTAGAATATATAGTAACATGCCTAGGCTTGTAGAATAATCAAAACAAATGGGTCTTGGGTAAAGGTATAGCGGCATTATAATTTAATTTATTTAATTTTCCGCTGCGCACTCGCGGCCGCTTCCCAACAGTGGTATCAGCGCACCATTTTTGTTTTGATTAGTTCTCTCTCATTTGAACTCGAAACTGGGTGTGTAAAAGCTCGTTGGAAAGCTAACACCCTGAACGTACTTTTAGGCTTAACTTTTGCATTATTTGGTTAAGATTTGAATTATGAAATTTCATTTAAAGTTCACGCATCTGTAAAAAAAATGTGAATAGTAAATTTATTTGATTAAAATAAAATGCAATATCATAATTAAATATTAATCAAAGTTATTTAATGCCTAAAATAATTCCAACATATTAAAACTCATATGCTTGATGATTCTATATATGATTAGAATTGGCATGATTATTTTAGGGTGCAAGCATCTAGAGACTTTCTAAGGAAATAGAGAGTGTATTGTTTATCCTTTAGCTAAGTAATTATTCTGTGATGAACTTAGAGATTTATTACCTTTAAGGCTAATAAATATAAATCATTTGTTTATAATAAAAGACATTATAAAAGATACAAGTGGGGTGGGACCAAGGCATTAATAAACTTTCCACAGTAAAGTTAATTTAACCAAATGTATTACTAGAGTTACATAATGATTTGGTGTCTTCCTTCATTCACTACCTTTTTATAGCCAAAAGGAAAAGCTGTGAAGACATATAGATAATCATTTACTCAAAGCTTACCTTAAAGCATATTTAAAGTGATGGACTAATTTGGATGATTTATTGTTTATTCCTTTCACCAAGGCAATAAGAGCCTAAGAGGTAAGGGTATTTAAGAGAGTTCGCTCCACCCTCCCTCTGGGGAATTTTCAATGGAGGAATACATTTGAAAGTTATTCACTTAAACTTGCTAAAATCCTCAATAATAATTTAAGTCTAAAATTTACCTCTCATTGTAAAGATTAGACCCAAATGGCTTAAACCGTATTGGCAGGACTAGGCTTTACCAGACTGACCAATACCAATTTGTCCCTAAATCGTACTATTGACAATGGTTTGACTTTTCTGAGTCATAAGACGCATCGACCCTTGGCGTGGTCTTATAACCTAGTGGCAAAGATTGGGTGTCCACAAGGACTAGCATAAGCTATGACATGTTTGATTACCCAACCCAATGATCAAGGAATTGTGATATATATCATAAATTGGTTGGGAACCAACCTAATTATCGTATTTTATAACGACTGGCCCTAGTCGGAGTTATGAAATGATGATAATGGGATCCTTACCCACAAGAAATCCATCATATTGGGGTTGATGTGATTTGCTTAAAATTTTAAAACAATTGAGTGGAAGCAACTTCATAATATTAAAAGCCCATGTTATTATGAAACATTAATGAAAACATATTCCTAATTTTAACATTCTCTCTTAACATGTGGGTTAAAATATTTCACAAACATTCAAATGGCAAACAGAATATCACTTCGTTCCATCATTGATGAGCATAAGCTCACAGGGGACAACTACAATGACTGGTTTAGAAACCTTAAAATTGTCTTACGACAATAAAATATTTTCTATGTTCTTGAAAGACCATTTCCCATGAACCGGCAGAAGATGCTGACTAAAATACATTTGATGCTTGGAAGAAACACGTCGATGATGATGAGCAAGCAGTTTTCATAATGCTTGGCTCTATGTCGGAAGAACTTCAGAAAGCTCACGAATATACGGATGCTCAAACAATCATCTTTCACTTGAATGAGTTGTATGCAACTTCCGTTCATACCGTGAGATTCCAAGTGTCATGTGCCTTATTCCAAACAAGGTATAATGAAGGATCTGTTAGTGGACATGTGCTTAAGATGATTGGCCACATTGAAAAATTGGCCAACCTCGGGTTCATCATGGATCATGAGATAGGTCACGATCTAATTCTTCAGTCCTTACCAAAAGACTTCTCTAACTTTATTATGCAGTTTCATCTGTCTAATAAAGAAGCTAATTTAGCAGAATTACACAATCTGATAAAGCAATCAGAGAATGACTTGAAACCGGATCTTAAAACCTCCGTCATGCTTACGGGTATGGACCTGAAACCACGAGGTCCAAAGAAAAATAAAGGCAAGGCCAAGGCTCTAGATCACCTAAAGCCCAATGGTAAGGTGGAGAAGAAAAGGGGAAATGAGAAATGTTTCTTTTATGGAAAGAATGGTGTAGGACAACAGGATCTGGGCGACGCATTTCCTAGGCTCGCGGCACTAGTTGGGAAGTACGAAATAACATGGAGTCGCCACCCGGTGTGAACCGGGACAGATTTAAGGCCGCACTCACCCCTCGCAAGGGAAGACCTCAAACCGTTGGGTTCGGAATGGTCTCTTACTCATGTCACTTGTAATGAAAGGATTTATGTAATAATTTAATTAAGCTTAAGTAACATTTATTTCCAAAAATATCATGCTTCTAGATTCATGTACATACATCAACAACTTCATCACAACATGCAACATCACATGGCAATCTCATGAACATATTTCAATCCTATGATATGGAAAACTAAGAACAACCTAATCATGCTTGAGTACTATCTCATGAACATATTTCAATCCTATGATATGGAAAACTAAGAACAACCTAATCATGCTTGAGTACTATCTCATGAACCTATTAACCAAATAACCTGCTAACAGCCTAATTATGTTTGGATACAATCCCAAGAACACATAGAATGGATAAATACAGGAATACAAATGATACAGTTGGCTATATAACACAAGAAAGATCAACCAAGAGGCAATTATGCATGAATATGATAAGACAGACTCAGTTCATTGTGTGCGCGTTCGTGTAGCGTTCGTAAACGCGTTCGAATGGTAAACAGAAGGTTCGCGTTCGTGTAGCCTCCGAGAACGCGTTCGAACGGAACCAGACCTGATACATTATGAAACTAAGAAGGTGCGTGTGCGTTTGTGTAGCGTTCGTAAACGCGTTCGAACGGTAAACAGAAGGTTCGCGTTCGTATGGCGTTTGATAACGCGTTCGAACGGAAATAAAATAGAATGCTCACGTTCGTATGGCGTTCGTGAACGTGTTCGAACAGAAATAAGACCTGATGCATGACAAGGCAAAATACATGCGCGTTCGAGTTGCGTTCGTAAACGCGTTCGAACGAGAACATATCTGATGCATGAAATGGGACGCAATACATAAACGACAAAATAAAGGGGCGCGGCGAAGTACTGCCGTAAAGGTGGCCTTTTGGGGCTCTTGATCTCTCAAAGAGAGGACCTTTAGACCAACGTACTAAGCCCATGCGCTCGACTGAATCATGCATACATAGAATGAAAAGCAACAATACTAAACATAGTGTGCCCGATTGAACGTATCTTGTATCCAACCGAACACACATCAACCGGCGCGGCAAAGTCTCGTGGTAAAGGGCTTTAGCCCCTCCCCATAGGGGATCTCACATTGCACTTACTAAGCCCATGCACTCGGTTGAATCATACATACGAAAATAAAGAAAATCATATCAAACTAAGTATGTCCGATTGAACGTATTTCGCATTCAACCGAACACACATCAATCGGTGCGGCAGAGCATCGTGGTGAAGGATTTTAACCCTCCAATTAGGGAACCTTTCATCGCACTTACTAAGCCCATGCACTCGATCGTATCATACGGGAATAAACAACATGCAGAATTTAAATGACAAGAATTAAGTAAACCAAAGCAACACAAAACAAGAGAAGGTGCCATTTACTCAAGTGGTACGTGAAGTTGTGTCCCAAGTACAGACCGCACTACCGTCCATTCGGATTCGGCTACGAAATTTACGTCTGGGTTTCCATCCTATATACCACAAGAGACAACACTCTTCCATTCATCCAATACCCACAACACGCATTCATAAACGACTCTCATGTGAATACAATTCAATAATAAAAGAAACGAATATAAACTAATGAAAAAGTGCCCTCAGGTCTAACCTTTTAAGTCGTCTCTCGGACTCGCGTTTCACGAAGATCGGAAGGGGTAAAGCTCCGCAACTCTTCCGGTTCACTGGTTCACTGCTCTCGTTCGTTGTCTTACTGTTTTGGGTCGTCGTCCTCCGTCTTTTGCTGCTGTTTTGACTCCGATTCACTGCCGCTGCTACTGTTTTGCTGCTGTATTTTAGTTACTGTTTTTGGGATGTTTTGGCTACTGTTTTGGGTGTTATTTTCAGTGGTGTTATGGTGTGGTTCGGGGGCTGTTTTATGTGTGTGTTTAGGGCTGTTTGGGATGTGTTTTTCGGTGAGGTGAAGGGGTTGTTCGGGATGTGTTTTGGTCAAGGCGATGGGGGTTCTTTGGTTTGTGATCTTTTTGTTATTGAGAGTGAGGGAGAGTTGTGTCTATGAGCTTGGGTGTTTCTTATGTGAATGAGCTAGCTAGCCTTGAGAAGGTTGGTGAAGGGTTCTTTTTATAGGCAAAGGGTTAGGCTTGACAAGGAAAGGGATTTGTGTATTTAAAAAGGGATATGATTTGGTGTTGGATTAGGGAGGTTGAATATTTAGTTTATGTTGATTAGGCATACAATATTTTATGTTTGGGAATAAT
Organism: Zanthoxylum bungeanum; assembly: GCA_019454045.1. NCBI lineage: Eukaryota > Viridiplantae > Streptophyta > Magnoliopsida > Sapindales > Rutaceae > Zanthoxylum > Zanthoxylum bungeanum. The sequence goes on from SKCR01026490.1 coordinate 65,871, forward strand.
ATATTGGTTGATTGATTTTAACTTGGTATGATTATATTTTATTGGTATGTGATTTTTAGATTTGTTTTGATTTCACCATGTGTTAAATATGTGTTTTAAGTGGGCTTGGACGTGTGGGCCAAGGTTTGGGCGAATTGGGCTTAATGTGAGGCTAGCAGCAAAACCAGAATTACCGACACCGTTCGAATGCATCATCGAACGCAGCACGAACGCCCGCAATCTGTTTGACGTTCGAACGTATACACGAACGTAGCACCAACGAAAACAGTGAACCTTGTTTATTCTGAATTCCCCTTCCGATGTCCGTTTTCCGTGACCTCCGTGACTTAAAAGGTAGTGTCTCCAAAATGAGACTCATCATAGGGACTTATGCGTAAAAATGCAGTGCCTACAAATGGTCATTGGAAGAAAGACTGCAGATCCTTGAAAGCCAATGAAGCTAGGGAAACCCAAGAGGCCAAGAAGCCCAATGCTTCAGGTATGTTGTATATGATTGAACTATATTCTCAAAACTCTGAACCTTCTACTTGGGTGTTTGACACCGGTTGTGGGACTCATTTGTGTAATAATGTGCAGGGCCTGAGAAACAGTAGGAGACTGTCATGGGGAGGTTGACTTACGCATGGGTAATGGAGCAAAACTGGTTGCATTGTGCATGGGGACTTATTCATTAGTTTTGCCGAATGGTTTAGTTTTAGACTTAGAAGATTGTATTTATGTACCTTCTCTAGTAAAGAACATCATTTCAATTTCTTCTTTATATAATAAAGGTTTTTCATGTCTAATAAGTTGTAATGAATGTTCTATTTATTTCAATGAAATAAAATATGGAGATGGTATTTTGAATAATGGTATCTATGTCTTACAAACTAACAAAGAATGTTCAACCTCTAATATATACAACGTTAACTCGAATAACCTCAATGAATCACTTCTATGGCACAGTCACTTAGGTCATATCAATGAAACAAGATTAATTAAGCTACATAAGGATGGGTATTTCAGACCCTTCAAATATGAACCTTATGGAAATTGTGAGTCTTGTTTACTTTTTAAAATGATGAAATTACCCTTCAAAGGTAAATGACAGCGTGCAGCGGAGACATTAGAACTCATACACTCTGATATATGCGGACCAATGTCAGTCACCGCTAGAGATGGATTCTCCTACTTCATTACCTTTATCAATTATCACTCGCGATATGGGTATGTGTACCTTATGCGGTACAAATCTGAAGCCTTTGAGAAATTCAAAGACTTCAAAGCTGAATTAGAAAACCAGCTTAATAAAAGTATTAAGTCACTAAGGTCTGACCGAGGTGGTGAATACTTAAGCGGTGCATTTCAAGATTACTTGAGAGAAAATGGCATTGTTTCCCAGTGGACTCCTCCAGGAACTCCACAGTATAATGGGGTCTCTGAAAAGAGAAATCGGACATTATTAGATATGGTCCGATCAATGATGTCAGGCATTGATCTACCTCTTTCATTTTGGGGTCTTGCTTAAGAAACTGCAACACTACTACTAAACCAAGTTCCTTCCAAGACTGTTAGTCAAACACCATATGAGTCATGGTCTGGGAAACGTCCTAATCTTAGTTATCTAAGATTTTGGGGATGTGACGCATATGTTAAGCTCACACAAACTAACAAATTGGATGATAGGGCAGTTAAATGTAAGTTTGTAGGATATGCCTTGAACTCAAGAGCATACGTGTTTTACGTCCCAAATGAACAAAGAACATTTGTCTCACGAAATGCTAAATTTCTAGAGAATGAATTCCTTCTCAAGAAATATATTGGGAGTAGACTTGACCTCGATGAGGTACGAGAAGAACAAACTAACATAGAACTAAACCCCATGCCCCTAAAAAAGGCAGCGACGGAACAACCACAAGGTTATGAACTTAGAAGGTCTGGTAGGGAAATATATGAGCCTGAAAGATATAGTTTCCATATTGATAATGAACATGATCAGGTCATTGATAATGACGATCCCACCAGTTATGACGAAGCAATGCGTGACATTGATTCAGTCAAGTGGCTTGAGGCCATGAAATCCGAAATAGACTCTAAGTATCAGAATCAAGTCTGAGACTTGGTGGATGCACCTGAAGGGATAAAACTCATAGGCTGTAAGTGGATTTACAAGTGTAAAACTGATGCAGAAGGCAACATCCAAACCTATAAGGCTAGGTTGGTGGCGAAAGGTTATAGACAAATCCAAGGAATTGACTATGACGAAACATTCTCGCATGTTGCAATGATAAAGTCCATTCGAATTTTACTGGCACTAGCTGCACACTTTGATTATGAGATTTGGCAGATGGATGTCAAAACAATTTTCCTTAATGGGAACCTCGTAGAGGAAGTCTATATGATATAACCTGAGGGGTTTGCATCTAAGGATGATCATAATAAAGTATGCAAGCTTAAATGATCCATTTATGGACTCAAGCAATCCTCCAGAAGTTGGAATATATGATTTGATGAGACAATCAAAGAATTTGAATTCATCAAAAATATAGACGAGCCTTGTGTTTACAGGAAAAGTAGTGGGAGTGTTGTTGTATTTCTTATATTATATGTCGATGACATTGATAAGTGTGGTTTATACCCACTTATTATGACATTCTCAGCTTATTATTTTGTTATAATTCGAGATATTTAATATGATTTATAATTTATTTTATGTTTTATTTATAGGAGCATTAATATATGGATCGGGGAATAATTGCACGTGTTTTGGGAACTTTCGGGAAGACACAGGACACGCAGACACCAAAGCACCTCAAGCTTCTCATACAACTAGCGCCGCGGCGCTAGCTCCCCATACAAAATCCAGGAGCTTAAGCGCCGCGCGCCATTAACCACAAGCAATGGGCGCCGCGGCGCCCATTCATGGAGTAACATAGGGCGCCGAGGCGCCAATGAAGAGAGCCAGGCGCCGCGGCGCCCTAAATTGCCAATTCTCATACAAAATACCGAGGATTATGCGCCGCGGCGTTGCTAGAAGACCTGACACGTCTCGGGAAAGTGATTTTAGGGTTTTTAATAATCCTAATGATACACAAAGACTCCCAGCTTCAACTATAAATATAACATTACATTACATCCAACACTCAAGGGGAGGCTAATACAGAGCACAAAACACAGAACACATATTTTTTAGAGATCCAAGGAGAGGATTGAAGAGCGAGAAGAAGAGACAAAGGCTGTAATATCCGGAGAGGAAGAGATTCAATTCGGGTTTTATCTTCTTATTTCTTTCTTAAAACTCTAATGATTTCCATTAGATTCGTGACTTGATTATTTATTGTTTTATCTTTTGTCATGAATTTAATCCTTAATTTTGGAGAATGATTAATTGATGCTTGAACCTTGTATTTTGTTTATCAATTTTGTAATGAAGTTTTATTAATTATTTATATTCTTTTGAGTTTAATGCTTCTTGATTGTTGGCCACAATTGAAGATGATGAATGTTTAGAATCTATCACTCGAGAGAGGGGATTTTGAATAGATCTAGAGAATATAGCCTAGGATTTTATAGAGTTCGAGAGAATCTGTAGTCCTTTGAAGTCGTTAACATAGAATCACAAATCGTAATGAGTTATTAACTATTGGATTTTTATAGAGATATCGAAGTCTATAGTTGATAATATTTTCACTCGGCACTCGAGAGAGGGAGTGAATATTTTAGGATCTTGACTTATAAATAATATAACTGAACAAGGATTAATTGACATAACAAATACATAGGTGACAGCTAGGTGAAATCAGGATCCAGAGTCTCTATCGTATTAGTTCCTCCTATCTAAATATTTGTATATTTTATTTAATTATAAAATCTTTATCATTATTTTCTAAATAAAGTTAGGATTATCAATTGTAGTACTTAGTGCGAGTTAACGCAATCCCTGTGGGTTCGACACTCTTAACTCATATTTATACTAAAACTTGACACCGTACACTTGCGGTACGATATAAAAATATCACAACAAGTTTTTGGCGCCGTTGCCGGGGATTGTTTGTTTAATTCACATTGATACTACTACCAAGTAATCTTAGCTTTAATTTAGATTTTTATTTTTTTTATTTTTATTCTTCTTTATTTTTATCTTAAGTTTTATTTTTTTTTATTTCTTATTTTTATTTTATTTCATTTTATTTTTATTTTATTTTTTTCGTACGAGGTGAGTTTGGAAAAGAAGCAATGGCAGATTCTATTGGTGCACTAATAGCTCAAGTGTCGTCCTTTACGACTCATCTAGAAGTATTGATAAATCAAATGAGTCAGCCGTCTATTGAAGCCGTTTCTACTAATGGAATGCTTTTACCCAACAGAGGAGCAGGATTTGAACAAGTGCAGTATGTGAACAATCGGAACTTCAACAACTGTAGAGGCAGTCATATGCTTAATTATTATCATCCGAATTTTTCATATGCTGATATGGAGAACATTTTGCAACCTCCTCATGGCTTCAATTATCCAAAAGTTGAGCAGAAACCTTCCTTAGAAGACCTCATGATCACGTTGTAGCTACAGCTTCAGAGAGGTTTGAGAAGAATGAGTCAATGCTGGATAATATCGAAACACGAATGGGCAATATAGAGGCAAATATGAAATCTTTAGAAGCAAAAATTGAGTTGCTTGCTTCTTCCATGGCCAATCAACAGACATGGGATTTTCCGAGTGACACTGAAGTCAACCCCAATGAGCAATGTCAAAATAGAACCTGTAGGAGCAGAAAAGAGTTTAAAGACACCTCTCAGGACTTAGGCAGTAAAGAAAATGAAATGGTATTTCAGGAGGAAACAGTAATAGAAGAAAGAACAAAGGTGAATTGATAATGAGAGATCAATATGAAGAAATCACCTTCAGTGTTTTCAGAGCCATGCCGAGTTCTCAAGGTGATGCAGACTGTCACAGGATAGATACGGTAGAAGAGGAGTTGAAACCAGACAGGGTGAATCAGTATTTCAACAGCCTATGAGCATAATGCAACCATGTATAAAGGAAAATTCTCTGCAGCTAAACTCGAAACCACTCCCAAAGGGTCGTAAAAAGAGGAAAAGAAAGGCCAGTTCTAACTTAGAGATAATTCCTGGAAGATTAAAAAGAAAACCGAGCCAATTTTGCCGAATGTGCAGTCCAAAATTTCCAATTGAAGGGAAATCTACATATCCTGGGGGACCATCTATGGATAAATCACCACAGCCTGCCAAGCTATCTTTTTCATGTCATAAGAACCGGTGGATACCAAAGAAGAAAGAAGATGAGATTACCCGGTTCACTACTTTTAAGCCACCATAACCATTTGGGTGGTTGCGTCTGGCTGAAGACGTTAAACTTAGCGCTAGCGGGGAGGCAACCCTTGCATTTCTTTTATTATTATTTCTACTTTTTATTTTATTTTATCTTATTTTTATTTTATTGTGTGCTATTTATTTATTTGCATGTTATTTATGCAGGTAGCATGAGACACACAAAGCCCGCGCAACCAAATTCTAACCAGCAAGAGTCTGATCAACTCCATGCACGGTAGTGTTGTTCCTTACTCTTGTTCTTTAATTTTTATCTTACATTGAGGACAATGCAAATTTTAAGTTTGGGGGTGTGTGCATGTTGCTTACTTGTTATTTAGTTGTTTAATTTTGTTATTTAGTTATTTAAATTTATTGAGAAAAAAAAAAAAAATTTGTTTTAGTCTTTGATAGTAAAACATAAATCATGTGATAATATTGGTTGTTTATTGGTGAAATTTTAGAAACGATAAGTGCCAAATTTACTTTTATCTGATGCCTTGAATAATTGATCTATGTTAGACTCGTAAGCACTTAAAAATAGGTTTTTAGCAGTAAAACTTAAGTAGTTGACAAGGTGGTCAGTTGAAGAAATTGCATGTCGATGAATGACCATTTGCTTAGATATCTATCTTGATTTGCTAGTGTTATGAAGTATGGTATAGCTAAAAAAAAGAAAAAAGAAAAATGTCTCTAAAGAAAGAAAATAAACCACCTATAACCGATAAGCGTGAAGCTACCCATGGGCGAGTATTAGGACCACCATGAGGAGAAATGCTACCTTAAAGGGTAGGTGAGTTGGCAAAAAAAAGGTGCAAAAATGAGAAAAGAAAAAAGAGACAAGAAAATAAAAGAAAAACCATACCATACCGAACACAAAATAAGGCAATTACAAAGCATAATTGAGATATCTAGGTTGGTTTGACCCATTGATTCTAATTTTTAAACGAAATCATTGAGTTGGCTTACTTAAGATCAAAGCTGTGAATGACCTTTACACACACACACCTTGAGTCTAGCTTAGATAATTTATTCGAAAATTTGGATTCGAGTTGCAATTGCGTACTTTGAAAATTCTTTGATTTCATTTATAAGCTTTCTTTGAGGATATATTTATGCGTAACTATCGAGACTATTTTTTGTTATTTTTTTATTTTTTGCATGATTGTGTGTGAATGACGTTTGTGGGTGTCGTCACTGTAAGCCCTCACGAGACTATAACTCGTCCACTAGGGCCGCCTAGGGGTTTAAAGGCTTGTTGCATACGCTAAATGCAATCGTGATCCCTACGAAAGTGGCTTAGTTAATTTAGTAATTTTTATTTGTTATTTGAATTTAGTTTTTATTTTATCTTTTGCTCGAGACTAGCAAAACCTTAAGTTTGAGGGTATTTGATAAGTGTGGTTTATACCCACTTATTATGACATTCTCAGCTTATTATTTTGTTATAATTCGAGATATTTAATATGATTTATAATTTATTTTATGTTTTATTTATAGGAGCATTAATATATGGATCGGGGAATAATTGCACGTGTTTTGGGAACTTTCGGGAAGACACAGGACACGCAGACACCAAAGCACCTCAAGCTTCTCATACAACTAGCGCCGCGGCGCTAGCTCCCCATACAAAATCCAGGAGCTAAGCGCCGCGGCGCCATTAACCACAAGCAATGGGCGCCGCGGCGCCCATTCATGGAGTAACATAGGGCGCCGAGGCGCCAATGAAAGAGCCAGGCGCCGCGGCGCCCTAAATTGCCAATTCTCATACAAAATCCGAGGATTATGCGCCGCGGCGTTGCTAGAAGACCTGACACGTCTCGGGAAAGTGATTTTAGGGTTTTTAATAATCCTAATGATACACAAAGACTCCAGCTTCAACTATAAATATAACATTACATCCAACACTCAAGGGGAGGCTAATACAGAGCACAAAACACAGAACACATATTTTTTAGAGATCCAAGGAGAGGATTGAAGAGCGAGAAGAAGAGACAAAGGCTGTAATATCCGGAGAGGAAGAGATTCAATTCGGGTTTTATCTTCTTATTTCTTTCTTAAAACTCTAATGATTTCCATTAGATTCGTGACTTGATTATTTATTGTTTTATCTTTTGTCATGAATTTAATCCTTAATTTTGGAGAATGATGTAATTGATGCTTGAACCTTGTATTTTGTTTATCAATTTTGTAATGAAGTTTTATTAATTATTTATATTCTTTTGAGTTTAATGCTTCTTGATTGTTGGCCACAATTGAAGATGATGAATGTTTAGAATCTATCACTCGAGAGAGGGGATTTTGAATAGATCTAGAGAATATAGCCTAGGATTTTATAGAGTTCGAGAGAATCTGTAGTCCTTTGAAGTCGTTAACATAGAATCACAAATCGTAATGAGTTATTAACTATTGGATTTTTATAGAGATATCGAAGTCTATAGTTGATAATATTTTCACTCGGCACTCGAGAGAGGGAGTGAATATTTTAGGATCTTGACTTATAAATAATATAACTGAACAAGGATTAATTGACATAACAAATACATAGGTGACAGCTAGGTGAAATCAGGATCCAGAGTCTCTATCGTATTAGTTCCTCCTATCTAAATATTTGTATATTTTATTTAATTATTAAAATCTTATCATTTATTTTCTAAATAAAGTTAGGATTATCAATTGTAGTACTTAGTGCGAGTTAACGCAATCCCGTGGGTTCGACACTCTTAACTCATATTTATACTAAAACTTGTTGTGATATTTTTATATCGTACCGCAAGTGTACGGTGTCAAGTTTTAGTATAAATGAGTTTAGAGTGTCGAACCCACAGGATTGCGTTAACTCGCACTAAGTACTACAATTGATAATCCTAACTTTATTTAGACGATAATTAATAAAGATTTTTAATAATTAAATAAAATATACAAATAAAAATAATTATATAGGAGGAACTAATACGATAGAGATTCTGGATCCTGATTTCACCTAGCTGTCGCCTATGTATTTGTTATGCCAATTAATCTTTGTTCAGTTATATTATTATAAGTCAAGATCCTAAAATATCCACTCCCTCTCTCGAGTGCCGAGTGAAAATATTATCAACTATAGACTTCGATATCTCTATAAAAATCCAATAGTTAACAACTCAACTCATTACGATTTGTGATTCTATGTTAACGACTTCAAAGGACTACAGATTCTCTCGAACTCTATAAAATCCTAGGCTATATTCTCTAGATCTATTCAAAATCCCCTCTCTCGAGTGATAGATTCTAACATTCATCATCTTCAATTGTGGCCAACAATCAAGAAGCATTAAACTCAAAAGAATATAAATAATTATAAAACTCATACAAATTGATAAACAAAATACAAGTTTCAAGCATCAATTACATCATTCTCCAAAATTAAGGATTAAATTCATGACAAAAGATAAAACAATAAATAATCAAGTCACGAATCTAATGGAAATCATTAGAGTCTAAGAAAGAAATAAGAAGATAAACCCGAATTGAATCTCTTCCTCTCCGGATATTACAGCCTTTGTCTCCTCTTGTCGCTCTTCAATCCTCTCCTTGGATCTCTAAAAAATATGTGTTCTGTGTTTTGTGCTCTGTATTAGCCTCCCCTTGAGTGTTGGATGTAATGTTATATTTATAGTTGAAGCTGGGAGTCTTTGTGTAGCATTAGGATTATTAAAAACCCTAAAAAGCAAATCCTGGAACGCGTCTGACTCTTGCGCAGCGCCGCGGCGCTAAACTGTCTGGAATCTGTATGTAATTTTGCCATTCTGGGGCGCCGAGGTGCCTTCCTTCTCATTGGCGCCTCGGCGCCAATTCTTTCTTTATTTAGGGCGCCACGGCGCCCTTTGTGATTGATGAATGGGCGCCGTGGCGCCATTCTCTCTGTATTTTATATGGGATTTTGGCGCCTCGGCGCCATTCTTCCCTGCTTGTCCTGTGTCTTCCCGAAAGTTCTCAAAACACTTGCAATTATCCCAGATCCATGCATTAATGCTCCTACAAATAAAACATAAAATAAATTATAAATCATATTAAATATCTCGAATTATAACAAAATAATAAGCTGAGAATGCCATAATAAGTGGGTATAAACACACTTATCAGACATATTAATCATCGGGAATGATATTCCCATGATTCAAGCCACCAAGCAATGGTTATCTCAGAATTTCTCCATGAAAGATTTGGGAGAAGCATCCTACATCCTCGGTATTAAGATCTACCGTAATAGATCTAAGATGTTGTTAGGAATTTTTCAATCTAAGTACATAGATAAAGTTTTGAAAAGATTCCAAAAGAGGTAATTTACCTATTTATCATGGAATCAAATTATCTAAGGAGTAATGTCCACATACTCCTTCAGATAGAGAGCGTATGAGTAGGATCCCTTATGCTTCAGCAATAGGATCGATCATGTACGACATGCTATGTACAAGACCTAATGTCTCTTATGCTCTTAGCATAACGAGCAGGTATCAGGAAAATCTTGGTGAGCAATATTAGGAAGCTATCACAACAATCCTCAAGTATATGAGAAGAACTAAGGATGTGTTCTTGACATACGAAGATTGTTCTGAGATGAAAGTCATTGGTTACTGTGATGCGAGCTTTCAGACCGATAGGGATGACAGCAGATCGCAAACAGAATATTTGTTTACTTTGAATAGCGGAGCTGTCAGTTGGAAAAGCTCAAAGCAGTCAACTACAGCGGACTCCACCATTGAAGCCGAGTATATTACAGCATCTGAGGCAGCTAAAGAAGCAGTCTGGATAAAGAAGTTCATCACAGAGCTGGAAGTGCTTCCCGCGATAAAGAATGACGTCACGATGTACTGTGACAACACGGGCGCCATTACTCAATCAAATGAACCAAGGTCCCACCAGAAATCCAAGCATGTACTCAGGCGATTTCATCTCATCAAGGAAATTATTGAGAGAAAAGAAGTTATTATAGAGAAAATACCCACAGAAGATAATCTTGCAGATTCTCTGACTAAAGGGTTGACTCAACAAAAGCATGATAGGCACACCCGAGAGTATGGTGTCCAGATTCATACTAGTTGGCTATAGTGCAAATGAGAAATTGTTAGGGATATACCTTATACCCAACTTATGGATGGGTTATATGTACATGTATTTGTAATATTTTCATTAATTAATAAAATGGCAATCTTTATTATACGTGTCTTACATAACTTATATGAATCATCAAACACTGTAATAAATCCCTTGGAGTAATAAGATAATGGCTTCCACGCCTTGTAAGAATCATTACTCTTAAACGTTCATAGTCATAGTTTTGTGAATAATCTGGGCGTTCACAAAACGGAGAGACTAGCATGATGATATGATCCGCCCTTAAGTGGGGTAGTCGATCTCATAAGCTACTAGCGGAGATCTTTCCGCTTGGTGTATCACATGGATGCATGAGTTGCTCGTGTCCATCGAACTGACCGCTGAAAGTTTTCACATGGAGTGTTTATCTCATGTGTCTATGAGAACTTTCATGTATCGATTGTATGACTAGTCCTTAGACTTGAGGTCTTTACAATCTTATGTGTGGATCAAATAACTTTGGCATTCTCATTCCCTGGTTCAAAATATTCGGTCATAAGGGTATGATTGGGTCATTTGTTGAAACACATGAAGTTTGTAAAGATACAATAGAGAATCGCCACTCCCTCGGATAATATTTTCTTATAAGAGTAGTATTCCAGTTCGCGGGTTGATATGTGTGATCAGTGCTTGAGACTGTGGCAGCAGCGGAAGAATCATGTGAGATTCTTGGGTTAGCACGATTCATGACACTATCAACATCATACATTTGACTATATGGGTAGACAATTTACATACCCTAGGTCAAATGGTGGGGATATAGTGAGGCGAGGGACCGTATCATATGTAAATGGCATACATAATGGGTATATATATCTTTCCTTCTCATTTGAGGGCATTGGCATGTTGCTAGATGTCAACCTTGGTCATTGAAATCGAACGACCATCTGATCGGAGGATAATTTATGTTCGATTAAATTATCACGATTCATTTTATGTCCAACTTGAGGGGAACCCAAAAGGTCACACACAACAAAGTCGAAATCAATGGTTAACAGTGCACATTACAAATTTAAAAGCATATATGATTGCTGTAGGAATTGTTCATAAATGGTTTAATGTGTTTAATTATTGCACATATCATTTATGAGGTTCCATATTGGCTTAGGGATTGGTGAATGACGATATGGGCACTTTGGGAATTGGAATAAATAAATAAATAAAAACGTGAATATGGGAACCTTTGTAGATTGGAATGAGGACTGGGGGAGTCTTCGGTTCAAGTAAGTATTTTTCTTTCTTTATTTTAATTAGAGTTTTTATGATAGTTAGCATGTTTAGGTTTATGTTCTTTGCATATTTTATGAGTTTTTATGCTTAGAATATATAGTAACATGCATATGCTTGTAGAATAATCAAAACAAATGGGTCTTGGGCAAAGGGATAGCGGCATCATAATTTAATTTATTTAATTTTCCGATGCGCACTCGCGGCCGCTTCCCAACAGGAAGATATAGTCGGTAGTAAGAGGCTGATCGCTATAGAAAAAGAGAAAATGACTAAGAAAATGAAACCCAACAAAGTGGGATCAAATGATCGTTGCAAATGATTTAACATAGGGAAGAAACTAGGAACATGGGACGCTACGTATATTGCCCTTAACAGGTATTTGGCCCAGATAGTCCGGGAAATCCAAAATAAAAGTCTATTGACTCAGCCAGACCCGAGGAGATTTCTCATTGAGAAGAGAGACAACAGCGTTTATTGTGTGCATCATAATGTGAGAAGGCACACCATGGAAAGATTTAGAGACCTGCAGGAGCATATGGAGGACCTGGTAAGGAACAGCTACCTCAGCGAATATGTTGATCATGAGGTCATGAGGATGAGGCGGCGCCAGTAGCAATGTCATTAGGTCGGGTACCTATCATATGGAGCAGTTGGACGGTACCCGGCTCAAGAAGCCCTGAAGTGTAGAGATACGAATGAGATGTTTCCAATAGAGCCTTTCTTAAAATGACCATCAAAGAGTTGTAAGATGGACATTAGATCCAGAAATATAAATAGGATTTTCTCTTTTTAAATAAAAACTTGTTCATCAATGTTTGTTTATTATTTGAATGTAGAAGACCTATTTATTATTCTTATGAGATACTCGTGATAGGAAAACATCAAGGGGTATAGGATATATGGGAAAAGCGCGAAACATGTGGCACACCAATCCATGATGTTATTATCAAATCCTCGGGCTGGAGCGTCAACACCCAATGACTTGCACATTTGGGGAATTCGAGACACGTGAACTGGTGAAGGACATATGGGAAAAGCGTGAACCACTTGTGGCACGACAATCATAAGTGTCTTTATCAAACCCTTGGGGCGGAGTATTATTACCCAATGACTTACACTTTTGTGGAATAAAGTAAAAAGACATGCATAACGTTTGGCACATCGGGTATCCAAAGCACGTTCAGAGAAAGAATTGGTGCAACGCTTATTTCCCTTTGGTAATTATCACATACACGAATTGAAGACAGTTGAGATACTACGGTATCGTCAGATGTGCATTGTACCGGGAGGGCCCACGGGCCTTCGGGGCATTTACAGCTTGGGGATGCGCCTAGCACGGGGAATGGAAATGCCCTTATGGCTCTGGCCATCCCATTTCGGACCTGTCAAGTATAAAAATGCAGGAATGCCTCTGTGGTGTTTGGGGACAAGGTTTTTTCCTAGTATGGGGACATTCCATATGGCATTGGTCACCCCTCCTGTCTGTAGCTCGGTTCCCCGTGACATTAGACTGTAAGGTTCCAAATTATTATTTTGGGTGGCATGGGACATGACATTGTCTCAGGCTCCCTTGTTGTTTCTTTTGGGTCTGCACGGGATATGTGATATATCACCCTCGTTTTGTTTGTCTTATTTTCATCTTGGTTTTATTTTTTGGTGGATGACTTGAAGCGGGACGCCATTTCCAGTCTCCATGGTGATTTTCTGGAGGTTGAAAATCTTCCATAGCGGTTGTTTCGGAGAGAAGTTTAATGGCTCATGACTACATTCGTTCCGTCGAGACCATGTTGGTGGCATAAGGAGGATGCATTCGTTCCGCTGAGGCCATGTTGGTGGCACAATGAGGATGCATTCCCTTGTGGCCAGTTTGTTTGATGGTTCGGGGCTGCATTCGTTCCGCTGAGGTCATGTTGATGGCACAAGGAGAATGCATTCCTTTGTGGCCATTTTTTTGATGGCTCGGGACTGCATTCGATCCGCCGAGGTCATGTTGATGGCACAATGAGGGTACATTCCCTATGTAGGGGTTTTTAGGGGCTAAATCCGGTAACGCAGCGGAAGCGGTGGAAAATCGTATTTTCCGATTTCAAAACTTTTTCTCGGATTAATTAAATAAACATATTTATTTAATTATCCAATAATCAAATTATGAAACAAAATTCAAATAAATCATATTTAAGTGAATTTACCGAATTGCCCTTACTTTGGTATTTTGTCCATTTTAGTTCGAAATAGATCTAATCAATTTTGAATGATTCTAAATCATTTCTAAGATGAACTTAGCATGTTCAAAACATCAAAACACCAAAAGCAACACAAATGCCCAAAATTGGACCCATGGCCGAATGCACTCCAATGGTGCCATTTTGTGCACTTTGTCATTCCATGCATCAAAACACATCAAGATGTAATCCAATGAACATGAAACTTTATATGCATCATATACACATCCAAATGCATAACATATATGAAAAGCCCCAAATTTGGAATTGGTCATGAACCCTAATTTTTCAATTTCTTCAAATTGGACAAATTAGACCAAATTGGTTAAATCAATTACTTTAATCATCTTTCTTCCATCCAATCAAAGTCTCAACACAATGAAACAACTCAAGATCAAATCTAGGTCATCTAAGAGTGGGTCAACAACTCTAGATTAGCAACAAGGTTTCCAAAACCATAAAAGAATACTTATAACTACACTAGTCACAAGCTTTCTCCATTATACATGCTCAACACTTTCATCAAAGTTCACAACCAAATAAAACATAAACTATAAGAAGAGAGACAACAACAAAGCAACACAAAATGATACTAAGCATGTTAGAAACAATTTTCATGTTGAAGACTTTGAAAGATAACTTACAAAATCATAATTTTCCAAGCCATCTTCCTTTAGGCTTCAAGCTTTTCTCTCAACTTCTTTTATGTTTATTTTGGTATCAAATGAACTCCTTAAACCCTAAAATGAAATGAAACAATATATACTTGCCCAAAAACAAGCCTTGGCCGAATTTGACCTAAAGGAAATGCAAGTTACACTAGTTTCATTTCATTTCAATTTCATTTGCCAAGTTGTTCAAATGATCATTACATTTTAATGACATTTTCAACTTAGTCAACAATGGCAACATGAAAAATATAACCATTATATTTAAATAGGATCATGGCCGAATTTGTGTATACAAATATGCCAAATTCATTTCATTTTTCATTTCACTTCAATTTGAACAAGTTGATTAAATATCTAAAAACCACTTTATTAGATATTTATCACTTGGTCAACAATGGCAACTAAGCCTTAAAAACAAATATCTAAATCTTAAAATATTTATATTTTAATTAATTTAATCATTTAACAATTAAATAATTAATTAATTAATTAAATATAAATATATTAAATATATGTATTATATTTACATTAAATATTAAATACATATATAAATTTATGATATTAGTCAAATATCTCAATTTGACTATTAATTAATGTGTATTTAAATTAATCAAGTATTAAATGTAAATACACAATAATTAAGGAAATGACTATCGGGTCCCTAAGCATGTATTTTGCGTTTAACCTTTAAACGACTTTATAAATAATCAATATTATTTATATGTGTTGCTCTAGTGCTCTACGAGTATGTTTCATTATTGAGACTCTCTAGATTCAGGTATATCCGTCACGAAATCCAATTTCGTGTCCATAATCTATCCACCCGTAGATTATGACGATCACGGATAAACTAGCTGAATCATACAGGTCGAGGTCATTGCATACGTATAATCCCTCCGTCACAGGTATCCAGATAATCCCAGAGATATAGATGTAAACGTCAAATCTCTATAGGTATTATCTCGTCGACGTATCTATTAGCAATCTTTAAATAACACTCGGAACTTACTTCCGATGTATACTGTGGCCACAGATTTAACAGACTGCTAATAATATATGGACTACCTATGCTCTGTACACAGAACTGACGGATCCTATCTTGACACACACAGGATATCCTGAGGATCGATCCACACCCAACGAACAGGCGGAGGTCGGATCTTAATAGATCGGTGACGTGACTGTCATCTAAGTGTGGAGGATGTCTCATACATCCACAGTGGTGTCTCAAGTCGAAGGACCACTATGCTACTCAACCCGAGAAGATTCTTATTGACGTTGGTGTACCATCCATTAAGAATCTTCGGTGAGCCGTTCAGTGTTTATCCACTATAAACACCTACACGTCTATACGAGTCTCCATAGACTCATGGTTCATTGGGATAAACCATCGGACCAAGTCTCGATATACGACATGTACTGGTCTCAACGGATTTGACTAACCGACCCGTGTTAGCAAATCTTGACCAGGAACTATGTTTGATAATATACATATAGCAGTGACACTTCCCAATGTCAATTACAAACTAACTTTGTAACTGTGTACTGCATTATATATTATCGGGCCTTTATCTAATATATACATATCACTAAACCACATTTAGTTTCAATCTAATCGTAATCAGATCGAATACGTATATAAGAACAAGAGGTGCAACCATAAATAAGTAATATTATGGAATAAGGGGATGTTCGTATTCATGAATCAGACATAAATACGGCCCGGATTGGCGCTCTGAGCACCAACCCCAACACCCTAGTGGCCAGTTTTTTGTGTTGGATCGGGGTCGGGTTACATCCCACCGAGACCTTATTATCTTCGCTGGCATGGGATTGGAGTTTTTCCCTCATGGCCACGTATTGGTGGCACAAGGAGGGAGCATTCCTTGTGGCCAGTTTGTTTGATGGTTCGGGGCTGCATTCGTTCCGCTGAGGTCATGTTGATGGCACAAGGAGAATGCATTCCTTTGTGGCCATTTTTTTGATGGCTCGGGACTGCATTCGATCCGCCGAGGTCATGTTGATGGCACAATGAGGGTACATTCCCTATGTAGGGGTTTTTAGGGGCTAAATCCGGTAACGCAGCGGAAGCGGTGGAAAATCGTATTTTCCGATTTCAAAACTTTTTCTCGGATTAATTAAATAAACATATTTATTTAATTATCCAATAATCAAATTATGAAACAAAATTCAAATAAATCATATTTAAGTGAATTTACCGAATTGCCCTTACTTTGGTATTTTGTCCATTTTAGTTCGAAATAGATCTAATCAATTTTGAATGATTCTAAATCATTTCTAAGATGAACTTAGCATGTTCAAAACATCAAAACACCAAAAGCAACACAAATGCCCAAAATTGGACCCATGGCCGAATGCACTCCAATGGTGCCATTTTGTGCACTTTGTCATTCCATGCATCAAAACACATCAAGATGTAATCCAATGAACATGAAACTTTATATGCATCATATACACATCCAAATGCATAACATATATGAAAAGCCCCAAATTTGGAATTGGTCATGAACCCTAATTTTTCAATTTCTTCAAATTGGACAAATTAGACCAATTGGTTAAATCAATTACTTTAATCATCTTTCTTCCATCCAATCAAAGTCTCAACACAATGAAACAACTCAAGATCAAATCTAGGTCATCTAAGAGTGGGTCAACAACTCTAGATTAGCAACAAGGTTTCCAAAACCATAAAAGAATACTTATAACTACACTAGTCACAAGCTTTCTCCATTATACATGCTCAACACTTTCATCAAAGTTCACAACCAAATAAAACATAAACTATAAGAAGAGAGACAACAACAAAGCAACACAAAATGATACTAAGCATGTTAGAAACAATTTTCATGTTGAAGACTTTGAAAGATAACTTACAAAATCATAATTTTCCAAGCCATCTTCCTTTAGGCTTCAAGCTTTTCTCTCAACTTCTTTTATGTTTATTTTGGTATCAAATGAACTCCTTAAACCCTAAAATGAAATGAAACAATATATACTTGCCAAAAACAAGCCTTGGCCGAATTTGACCTAAAGGAAATGCAAGTTACACTAGTTTCATTTCATTTCAATTTCATTTGCCAAGTTGTTCAAATGATCATTACATTTTAATGACATTTTCAACTTAGTCAACAATGGCAACATGAAAAATATAACCATTATATTTAAATAGGATCATGGCCGAATTTGTGTATACAAATATGCCAAATTCATTTCATTTTTCATTTCACTTCAATTTGAACAAGTTGATTAAATATCTAAAAACCACTTATTAGATATTTATCACTTGGTCAACAATGGCAACTAAGCCTTAAAAACAAATATCTAAATCTTAAAATATTTATATTTTAATTAATTTAATCATTTAACAATTAAATAATTAATTAATTAATTAAATATAAATATATTAAATATATGTATATATTTACATTAAATATTAAATACATATATAAATTTATGATATTAGTCAAATATCTCAATTTGACTATTAATTAATGTGTATTTAAATTAATCAAGTATTAAATGTAAATACACAATAATTAAGGAAATGACTATCGGGTCCCTAAGCATGTATTTTGCGTTTAACCTTTAAACGACTTTATAAATAATCAATATTATTTATATGTGTTGCTCTAGTGCTCTACGAGTATGTTTCATTATTGAGACTCTCTAGATTCAGGTATATCCGTCACGAAATCCAATTCGTGTCCATAATCTATCCACCCGTAGATTATGACGATCACGGATAAACTAGCTGAATCATACAGGTCGAGGTCATTGCATACGTATAATCCCTCCGTCACAGGTATCCAGATAATCCCAGAGATATAGATGTAAACGTCAAATCTCTATAGGTATTATCTCGTCGACGTATCTATTAGCAATCTTTAAATAACACTCGGAACTTACTTCCGATGTATACTGTGGCCACAGATTTAACAGACTGCTAATAATATATGGACTACCTATGCTCTGTACACAGAACTGACGGATCCTATCTTGACACACACAGGATATCCTGAGGATCGATCCACACCCAACGAACAGGCGGAGGTCGGATCTTAATAGATCGGTGACGTGACTGTCATCTAAGTGTGGAGGATGTCTCATACATCCACAGTGGTGTCTCAAGTCGAAGGACCACTATGCTACTCAACCCGAGAAGATTCTTATTGACGTTGGTGTACCATCCATTAAGAATCTTCGGTGAGCCGTTCAGTGTTTATCCACTATAAACACCTACACGTCTATACGAGTCTCCATAGACTCATGGTTCATTGGGATAAACCATCGGACCAAGTCTCGATATACGACATGTACTGGTCTCAACGGATTTGACTAACCGACCCGTGTTAGCAAATCTTGACCAGGAACTATGTTTGATAATATACATATAGCAGTGACACTTCCCAATGTCAATTACAAACTAACTTTGTAACTGTGTACTGCATTATATATTATCGGGCCTTTATCTAATATATACATATCACTAAACCACATTTAGTTTCAATCTAATCGTAATCAGATCGAATACGTATATAAGAACAAGAGGTGCAACCATAAATAAGTAATATTATGGAATAAGGGGATGTTCGTATTCATGAATCAGACATAAATACGGCCCGGATTGGCGCTCTGAGCACCAACCCCAACACCCTAGTGGCCAGTTTTTTGTGTTGGATCGGGGTCGGGTTACGTCCCACCGAGACCTTATTATCTTCGCTGGCATGGGATTGGAGTTTTTCCCTCATGGCCACGTATTGGTGGCACAAGGAGGGAGCATTCCTTTGTGGCCAATTTGTGATGGCTCGGGGCTGCATTCATATGTTTGTGGCACAAGAAGAGAGCATTCCCTTATGTCAAAGTTATTGCATTGTCTTGGGGTTGGGTTACGTTCTGTCGATGCCATTTTGCTGCGTCTTGGCGAGAAAAGGGTTCATTCCCATATGGCCAAGTGACTTGTGATGGATCGGGTCAGAATTTCTCCCCCGAGACCTTAATATTATAATTATAACCCAATGATGGGAGCTTTCCCTTGTGGCATGTGTTCTATTTTGCAGGTATTTGCAGATCATTTCCCTATAGGATTGCAGCATGTCGAGAGCATGCATAAGCCCGAGGTGGTACGAGATGAGCTTCTTCAAGTAAAGAAGCCAGTGAATTGACTGACCTAAGATTTCTCGGATCAATATTTTCAGTTAGAGAAAACCTAGTGGAAGATATAGCCGAGTTATGAATCAGAAGAAAATGTGCTAAATCAAGGTTATGAACCTGATGTAGATTTTTACAAAAAACACTGATGCTTACAGATTGTGGAACTCTCTCTGAAGTGTGGTAGATTTTGAATTCCAGACTTAATCAGTGTTGAACTCCAGCATAAGAAGACACTCTACCATTATAGTTCTCAGCACCAACTCGCAGAATCGTTGATACCGAGAATTATGGGACGGACGTTGATGGTGATTTCCTGACCCGAGAAGAGCCGAAGTATGAAGAATGGTATATAAGAGATTTACACTTCCCGAACAATGAGTGCAGGCCCAGGAGATATAAGCATACGGCCCGACTAGAAAATTAGAATTAGTTTGCACTTGATTCCCGACCCGAGGTGGAAAGATGTTCAGGGAATATGATGGGAGTAAAATGTCTTAACACCGACCCGACCTGGTGGGACAGGTCGATCATTTCAATTTTTAGTCGATCATCTCAATTTACTGGCCCGGTGAGGTATGTTGGGGTAATGGTATTATGTTCAAGTCTATATGAAGTAAGCCCTAAACGGAAGTTTAGGTTTACCAAGGATTGATGGGACGGAACAGAGCTGCGAGCTTATTGACTAACACACGCAATCACGTGGGGTAGTTAGAGACTTAGAGTACAGATTGGCACTGTGGCATAGCGTGTAGCAGTTACCAAAAGTAGCATGGTTTAATTAGATTTATGTGGCAGAGATTAGTTGTGTCAGATGGCAAGTCATATAGGTGTCAGGCAGTTGAGTTATAATCTGTAGGGTAATTCGGGAAGAGAGCCTCAGCAATAATGGCTTAGCAACATGGCAGACGTCACAAATTGGTGTAACAGCGGAATTAGACCTAGTATATAAAGGGGTTGAGAGTTCATTGTAAAGGGTTGGTCAATTGTTTTCTAACAAATGATAGTTATTTCTTCACTTGTAAAAGAGAGAAGAGAGTTCTGAGTTAGAGAGGTAAAAATAGATCGCTCAGACCCAATGTGGTATTAAAGATTTCATTTTTCTTGTGCCCGTAGACGTAGGTTCGATCCATTATGACGAACCACGTTAAACCTTTTGTTTTGTCTGTGTGACTTCTTATTTTTTGCCAAGTTCGTATTTGGTTCCCGAAAAAACCAAACAAATTCACAGTTGAATGAGGTTTGTTCGAGGAATGATTTTCTCGAATTACCCCTGGAATGAAAAACAGCAGTCAACACATAACATCATTGTGGGAACACAGAAACTGGGCGACGCATGCTGTTCTAGGCTCGCGGCCTAGTCGGGAATACGGGGTAGCCATTGGGGACTAAACCGGAGAATAATGGAGTCGCCACCCGGTGTGAACTGGGAAAATGAGATTTAAGGCCGCACTCACCCCTCGCAAGGGAAGACCTCAAACCATTGGGTTCGGAATGGTCCCTTACTTATGTCACTTGTAATGAAAGGATTTACGTAATAATTTAATCAAGCTTAAGTAACACTTATTTCCAAGAGTTTCGTGCTTCCAAATTCACATGTACAAAATAAAACTTACACACAAATTTACATATATTTCACATCTAAGATTGCATGCTAGAAAATACATCAAAGTAGCAACGAACGTACAACTTCATCGGCATATTAGATTCACGAAAACACAAGCACACATATTAACCACACAAGCACACATGTGAGCACTTTTCCAAGTGGTACGTGGAATTGTATCCCAAGTACAGACCGCACTACCGTCCATTCGGAATCGGCTACGGAATTTATGTCTGGGTTTCCATCCGATATACCAGAAGAAATAATACTCAAATGCTATCATGACATAGATATATGAATTGTAATAAGTTAGACCAAGACTAAGGTAAATGATGCAACCAATGGAATAAACATGTTTTTCATTATGATGTGCACAAAGATAGGAATGACTATATGGGGTTTTCATATGAAAAAGCACCTAAGAAACAATTATACATGGCATGTGATGAAAGTGTCTCAGTTCAGTGTGTTCGCGTTCGTGTAGCATTCGTAAACGCGTTCGAACGGTAAACAGAAGGTTTGCGTTCGTATGGCGTTTGATAACGCGTTCGAACGAGACCAGACAGAAAACATGCGTTCGTGCGGCGTTCTGAAACGCGTTCGAACGGGGCTCAGCAGTGACCTTCAAAATGCAGTAAACAACACGACACATACATGGACGGATGAGTATATGACATCTAGTAAACAATAACGGATTAAGGGGCGCGGTAAATCATTGTAGCAAAGGTAGCTTTCAAGCATTTTCACCCCTCAAGTGGAGGACCCTTAATCTCACTTGATAAGCCCATGCGCAATGCAATATGATGCATGAATTTTCAAGAAGACGTTATGAAGCGAATAACTAAATAAAATAGGCGCGGTAAAGTACTGCCGTAAAGGTGGCCTTTTAGGCTCTTTGTCTCTTAAAGAGAGGACCTTTAGACCAACATAATAAGCCCATGCGCAATGTGATATGATGCATGGTCATGTAAGAAGACGTCATACTAAACAACAAAATAAAGGGGCGCGGCGAAGTACTGCCGTAAATGTGGCATTTTGGGGCTCTTTGTCTCTCAAAGAGAGGACCTTTAGACCAACATACTAAGCCCATGTGCGTCACATCACAATACATGAAATAAAGACAATAAAAGTGTAGGACTTCGTATGCCCGATTGAACATACATTCAACCCAAACACACTTCGTCCGGCGCGGCGAAGTAGTGTCACAAAGGTGGCCTTTTAGGCTCTTCGTCTCTCAAATAGAGGACCTTTGGACTAACTCACTAAGCCCATGCGCTCGATCGCATCATACATACAAAAATAAAGACAATCATATCAAACTTAATATGTCCGATTGAACGTGTCTTGCATTCAACCGAACACACATCAACCGGCGCGACAGAGCATCGTGGTAAAGGGCTTTAACCCTTCCCCATAGGGGATCTTTCATTCCACTTACTAAGCCCATGCGCTCGATCGCATCATAACATAAATAAATAACATGCAGAAATTAAAAGACGGAATAATAAAGTGAGAATAATCAAAATAACATAAGGCGAAATATACGCCGTTTACTCAAGTGGTACGAAAGTACAGACCGCACTACCGTCCATTCGGAATCGGCTACGGAATTTACGTCTGGGTTTCCATCTTATATACCACGAGAGACGACGTATTTTCCGTTTTAATCAATGGCCACAACACACATCACATGCAAACAATATTCAATAAATAATTAAAATACAATTAAAAGAATCAATAAAAATCAAATAAAAAAACAAGTGTGAAAGGTACCCTCAGGTCTAACCTTTTATGTCGACTTTCGGACTCACGTTTCACGGCCGTCGGAAGGGCTATCGCACCGCAACTTTTCTGGTTCACTGGTTTGCATTTTACTTTGTTGTTTCGCCGCTCGAGCTACTGTTTTGGCTCCGTTTTGCTGCTTTTCGCTGCCGTTTTGCTGCTCATTGTTTCAGGTGCATTTAGGGACTGTTTTGTGCGGTTTTAATGGGTATCGGGCTGCTGTTTGTTCGGTTGTTCAAAGGTTTTAAAGTGCAGTTTTTGCTCACTGGTTTATGGTGTTTTCGTGGACTGTTTGTGAGGGTAGTATGCGGCTGTTTCAGGGGGGATTTGTGGCTGTTTTTAGGGTGCAGGTTAAGGCTGTGAATGGTGTGAGTTAGGGCTGATTTTAGGGGTATTTTGGCGTGAGAACCAGAGGTTGTTTCAGGCAGTTTGGTGTGAAAGTCTTGGGCTGTTGGAGTGCAGTTTTGGTGCGGCAATGGGGCTGGTTAGTGAGGGTTTTTTAGGCGTGAATCAGGGGCTGTTTGTGAGGGCTTAGGGACGTGAATTGAAGGGCTTGAAGAGGGCTGCTTATGGCGTGAATGGTTGTTGATTTAGGCAGTGTCTTGATGCATTAAAGGAGCTGTTTGTTGTGGCAAGTTGGTGAGCTGTTATGTGTGTAAATTATGCGTGAAGGGGCTGCTGGATGAGTGGGGGAGTGAGGGGCGTGTTGAGGGCTGGCTGTGTGTGTTGAGGGCAGGCTGTGGCGATTAGCGTGAAGGATGAAGGGCAATGGAACTTCACGTGCGTGGAAGGCAGATTTGTGGCAATATGGAGGAATTTTTTGGTCACTGCCGTGTGTTAGAGAATTAGGGTTGCAATTTTGGTCTTGTTTTTGAATCATCCGTGAGTGAGTGTCCTCTTAGGGTTGATATAGTGTGTGTTTTATAGTTGTCAATTAGGGTTTGCATGGATAGGGATTTGATTTAGTGTTAAAGAAGGAAAGTCAAAGATTGAGGGGGGACAAGGTTAATTCAAATTATGAAGGTGATATCTTTAATTGGTGTTGATTAGGCATTTAATTTGTTAGATTAGGAAGTCAATATTTTAGATTGGTATATAATTTTATTTAGTTAGGAATAATTATATTTGATTTGTTTAAATTAGGCATATACTTATTTTATGTTTGGTAAATATTTTATTTATTTATTTAATTAATATAATTAATATTTTATTTAGTTAATGTTTTAATTTAATTAATAATTATTTAATTTGGGGTGTGTATTAAAGGCTATGGGCGTGTGGGCCTTGGTTAGGTGGGTGGGCTTGGCTAGGTGTTTTGATGTTTTAATTATTTTAATTTGTGACATACATTAATTATTTCTTTGGATTGGGCTTGGACTAAGGTTAAGTGATTTGCGGGGTTTTGGGCCGAGAATAAATTTTAAAACGGAACACCAACAAGTAACCTGAAGCTAAACCGGCGAACTTAATCCGACTATGAGTCAATTCTTGACTCCTCCCTTCCGACATCTGTTTCCCGCGGTTTCCGCGACTTAAAAGGTAGTGCCTCCAAATGAGATTCATCATCGGGTTTCACATGCAAAAATGAAATGCCTACAATGAACTTCGTTCATGCCTCTTGTATATATAGAGTGAGATTCCAATTACATGATTTGTCGGCCGAGACATGAAGCGTTATTATTTTGGTTTTAATCAATGAGGATAAGAATGCATATCCATATGACAAGTTGTATACCAACTTTCTTGTCGAATAAGATTTTCTCCCTACCGGTACATGTTATGTGACTCCAATTTAATTTTAATATTATTATGCCATGTTCTCAATTTATTATTTATTAATGAGATTTTGAATAATTTCTTACATGTTAGTTTCAATGAAGGGAAATTCACAAAACTAGCTTTAAAAAGTTTGTCATTTATCAAAATGAGCCACAACGTTTGAGATTTACGAAGCTGGTCAAATTATTCGAAGTAGATTTCGAAGAATCTATATTCTTCTAAGTACACATCAAAATAAGTGTGTATCTCAAATATCTCCTAAGTTTTTTATTTTTTTATTTAAAACTTCGGAGATCTTGGAGTGACCTAATTGAAATTACGAAAATACCTCGTGTTAATATCGTTCGATTTTATGCCAAAATCGGGAATCTCCATTCACTTACTGCGGTAAGACAATACTCTATCGATCCCTGAGATATTTTTCTCCGATATGCCATCGGTGTTCGACACTAACAGCTTACAGCCACGTCCATTCTTAAATAACTCTACTGATCTAACACTAGCAAATCTAAGATGTTTGTTACCTCGGTTAACACTTCTATTCAGAAGTTTTGACTTCATATATCTTAAGTTTTAAATAATAAAAATTCAAAAAAAAAATTAAAAAACATAGGAGATCCAAAAAATTTGACTTCAGATCTCCGAAATACACATTTAATTCGGTGTGTACTTCGGAAAATCCAGATTCTCCAAAATAGAACTTCGGAGAAGTTGGTCATTTAATTACGACGTGAATAGTGACTTCGCTAGGCGTAATCATTTAATTACGACGCAACAGAAAATTCGTTAATTTGGAATTAACGAACCGAGCCCGAGATTATTTGCGAGCGCATTCGCATTTCGAATTCGAGTGCGGCACGCAAGTCAATTCAAGCGTCAAATCGCTAGTCGCATCTAGCGTCACATCAAGCGTCAAATCATGTCACTTTGAGTGATGTGACAATTGATTGGATTGATTGATTGATGTGGTTGTTGTGGGCATTAATGGCTTTGATTGTTTGACTTTTCAAAAGCCAAAATTTTGGTATATGTTTTAGAAATCAAATACAAAAATTACTTAACACATGTAATCTCTCTCTTCTCCAAAATTCTTCATCTCTCTCACGCCCTTGGGGCATAATTTTTCTGGTTTCTGGTTCGCCAAAAACAGTGAAGAAAAATGGGAAGCAAGTGCGATTTTATGGCAAAATCGAGATTGCTAGCACACTCCGGGATCATGCGAAGGTGATAGGGAAGTCCACCCATGAGCCGGGAATCAAATGACGAAGCTTGGAGCTTGTTTCTTGTTGATTGAAGGCCGAATCAGTGAGGAAATCACTGCACTGCCGTGAGCAGTCCACTGCCGAGCAGAAAAGTTTTTGATCGTCAAAGCGTCGCTCAACCGATCGATGTGAGTATTCTGCAACTCCTCAAATGTATTCATACATGTTCATGCTTGATTTATGATCCTTGGGACCTTAGAATCTCCAACAACCAAGGATTGATGGGACGGAACAGAGCTGCGAGCTTATTGACTAACACACGCAATCGCGTGGGGCAGTTAGAGACTTAGAGTACAGGTTGGCGCTGTGGCACAGCGTGTAGCAGTTACCAAAAGTAGCATGGTTTAATTAGATTTATGTGGCAGAGATTAGTTGTGTCATATGACGGGTCGTAGAGGCGTCAGACAGCTGGGTTATAATCCGTAAGGTAATTCGGGAAGAGAGCCTAAGCAATAAGGGCTTAGCAACGTGGCAGACGTCACAAATTGGTGTAACAGTGGAATTAGACCTAGTATATAAAGGGGTTGAGAGTTCATTGTAAAGGGTTGGTCAATTGTTTTCTAGCAAATGATAAGTATTTCTTCACTTGTAAAAGAGAGAAAAGAGTTCTGAGTTAGAGAGATAAAAAGAGATCGGTCAGACCCGATGTGTTATTAAAGATTTCATTTTTCTTATGCCCGTTGACGTAGGTTGGATCCATTCTACCGAACCATGTTAAACTATTTGTTTTGTCTGTGTGACTTCTTATCTCTTGCCAAGTTCGTATTTGGTTCCCGACAAAACCAAACAAATTCACAGTTGAATGAGGTTTGTTCGAGGAGTGATTTTCTCGAATTACCCATGTAACGAAAAACAACAGTGAACACATAACATCATCTTCGTTTCTGCCTCTTGTATATATAGAGTGAGATTCCAATTACATGATTTGTCGGCCGGGACATGAAGCGTTATTATTTTGGTTTTAATCAATGGGGATAAGAATGCATATCCATATGACAAGTCGTATACCAACATTCTTGTCGAAGAAGATTTTCTCCCTACCGGTACATGTTATGTGACTCCAATTTAATTTTAATATTATTATGCCATGTTCTCAATTTATTATTTATTAATGAGATTTTGAATAATTAAATTCTTATATGTTAGTTTCAATGCAGGGAAATTCACAAAACTAGCTTAAAAAAGTTTGTCATTTATCAAAATGAGCCACAATGTTTGAGATTTACGAAGCTGGCCAACTTATCCGAAGTAGATTTCGGAGAATCTAGATTCTTCTAAGTACACATCAAAATAAGTGTGTATCTCAAAGATCTCCTAAGTTTTTTATTTTTTTTATTTAAAACTTCGGAGATCTTGGAGTGACCTAATTGAAATTACGAAAATACCTCGTGTTAATGTCGTTAGATTTTATGCCAAAATCGGGAATCTTCGTTCACTTACTGCGGTAAGACAATACTCTGTCGATCCCTGAGATATTTTTCTCCGATATGCCATCGGTGTTCGACACTGACAGCTTCCAGCCACGTTCATTCTTAAATAACTCTACTGATCTAACACTAGCAAATCTAAGATGTTTGTTACCTCGGTTAACACTTCTATTCAGAAGTTTTGACTTCAAATCTCTTAAGTTTTAAATAATAAAAATTCAAAAAAATAAAAATTAAAAAACATAGGAGATCCAAAAATTTGACTTCAGATCTCCGAAGTACACATTTAATTCGGTGTGTACTTCGGAAAATCCAGATTCTCCAAAATAGAACTTCAGAGAAGTTGGCCAATTTCGTAAATTCCAAACATTATGGCTCATTTTGACAAATGACGGACTTTTTTTTTTTGTGACTAGTTTTGTGAATCTCCCTTCAATAAACTTTAATTTTGTAGTAATTTGACCACTCATTCTTTTGTTTGGACAATGTCAAATTTATTATTTTATTTTTTTTTACTATGGACTTTTGTAATACATTTTTCTTTTCCTCGTTGAATCTATTCTTACATTCATTGGTTTAATTTATGTGCGCGTAATGGATTTGTTAATAGGGCAGAGACCACTGATCCTCTATGTTTTGTTAATTTGTCAATATCAATTGAAAGACCTTAAACCTTTTAAATACATTAAAATTATATTTTCAGATATTTTTTGATGCCTTCTTATTTTCAACCGATAATTTTATATTTTAAAATTATTGAAGAAATTCAATTTATTAAATTTTGAATTGACGCTTTTAATATGTTTTTTCTTATCCGAAGTTAAATAAAAAAATAATTAAAATATGATTGGAATTTTCAAAAATCGGATCATTCACCAACCCTAAATCCCTTTTCATGCTTTTCAATACTACCCCTCTATGCATACGTACCATTGAGTTGCTTCAGTATCGTTAAAAATGGATTTAGATTCGATCTTGAATTGTATCAGATTTTTTATTTTCTTTTAAATATGATTAGTAGTATGTAATAATATTTTAAATATAATTAAATTATAATTATGTATTTTTATTAAAAATACGTGTAATAAAAAATTACTATAAACTTACTACATCTCGACTTAGCTCAACAATGGATTCAAATTTAGTAAAAAAAAAAATATTCAGAGAAATTTGAGATAAAATAACAAGAAAAATTCAGAGATATTTTATAAATTATCTTCTAGATGGATAGGGATATTTTGGAATAATTTGTGCCACATACAGCTCTCAATAACTATTTTATTTTAATTGAATCACGTGTTTGTTATGTCTGAGCACGTGACTCCTCCTTTGATGGTGGCGCACTTCAATTTTTATTTTGTTTTATAAGACTAATTCAGTTGTTAAAAAAAATTAAAATTAAAACTAATTAAACTTACAGAATTGAAACACAACTTACATGTGTGGGAATTGAAAAAAATAATAATAATAATTACTGGTCATTGATGCTAAATATAAATATATTTTGGTCATATTTGGATGATTTATGGCCAATGACCTCAATTTTCTCTTAGGTAAATTACAAAATTTATAATAAATTTATGTAAAAAAAAATATAAAAATATTTTTTCCTAATTAATTGCTTAATTTTAGTAGAGAATTATTAAATTATTAAATTTTAGTAACCTAATCTTTATTATTTCTAAACAAGTAATTTAATTTTTTCATGTTGATTCTCAATTAATGTTTGTTTTTAGGCTAAAAAATACATAAACTAATAAATACAACATTATTTTGTTCCAATCTTATCATTATATTATTATTTTTAATTGGATTTTATAATTACTTCTTTACAAATTACTCTTATTTTTTATTTTCTTAATATAAAAATGGTGTTCTTTTAACAATAGTTTATAATTTAATTACTAAAAACATCTAAAAAATATGCATATGTATATAATTAGTTAGAAAAATAAATTTAATTAGGCCTCATTATTCGCCTAAGGCCCCGAAAAAACTTGAGTCGTCTTGGACTTGACATATAGAATTTTTAAAGTTTTTTAAATTTAACCCTCTTAAATTTATTATATTGTTATTTATTTCTTTTAAAACTTTATTTCTTCACATGATCTTAATTGGGTAATAGCTCTACTTTATTATTTTTTCGGAAACTCTAAACTTAACCATACTCGATTAATAAACATATGATTCAAATTTTATTCGATTAAATAATATATATATATATATATATATATATATATATATATATATATTAAAATGTTACATATAATTTTTCTTTTATTTATTATAAAAAATAATATTTAAATTTTACTCAACAAACATAAAGAACGGACCCAAAATTAATCCTCCTCAATAGACCGTCGTCTCACAAGTTGCCGCCCATTTAAGTTTTTAAGTCCAATCATCCAAGAGTTTGAAATAAATTTTCAGAATTAATTATGCATTTATTTCAATAATAAATATCATAAGAAGAGGAAGTCCTTCGTCCATACTCAGTTGTGAATCCAAATCCACTTAAAATTTCAAAAATTTATTAAAATGTGTTTTATAAATGAATGAAAATATTAATTTATCAATGAAATGTTTTTTTATTTGCCGTCGTTAAATATTTTTTTATAGAAATCAAATTTTATCTCTCATTAAATCAATATTCTAATTATGTCACTGTCTATATTACGAGTAATTCTTCTGTGCAATGAATATATTAGTGATATGATGTTACCGATTAATAAATAAAAGGACATGTATATTATTAGATTATTAATAATTATATTAGTGACATGATACATATGTCATATTCTAAAAATAATTTTCCCCATATTAAAGATGAAGAAAGTCAAGTATATATATTTGAATTTTTTGTGTTTGTTGGGTCTCTCTTGACTCTTGAGTCTTTCAATCCCAATGGGAAAACAATGACCAAATTTTAATTACAATATGAAAGCTATAAAAAAAAAATGCATAGAATAGTGAGATTTATAGGTCTTCTCAAATAAATTTGACAATTAAATTAAAGTGAACATAATTAATGTTTGATTGCAACATTGAGAATTACATTTCATGGGGGTTTGATAAGGACCACTATGTCAATTGGGAAATAAATCTTTTTCATATTTTTGTTATTTAAATGACTATTAAATTTTTCATCAATTTGTATTTTTGGTAGTATATAAAATTTATTGGTTTATAAATTTCACATTTTAACCAATATTCATATCATATACAATAAAAAAAAAAAAAAAACTTTATTTTTATTTTTAAAATTAATTTAAACTCACAACTCGTGTATCCTTTCAATTTGAACCCATGACATTTTACATCCATTATAAAAAGCCAAGTCAATTAAACCATCATTAGAAGATCAACAAAATTTTTATTTAGGATCGTTATAATTGAACATCTTAATATTATTGAAATGTCGAAATTAATAAAATTTCACCTTATTTTTATGAGTAAGGGTATACTTATAAGTTAGAATATTCTGGTCAAACTCAAACTAATAAAATTTTGAGTATTATTATTTTTTTTGAGTACATAAACACCTAATTTATATAATTTATTAATATAATTTAATCAATCAAATGCCTGTATTCAATTTATAAGCATTAATATACATTAACATAAGAAAACTGACTAAATAATCGAATAAAATTGAATAATACAAAACAAAAATTGAAGACCAAATCCTAATCACAATTAGATTCTTTCTCAAATCATAATATTACACTTGCCGTCAAAACTAAACTCAAAATAAAATTTGTAAATGTTGAATATGTATTAAAGAAATTTTGAATTTCAAAATTAAACAATTAAATGAGGTTATATAATTTAAATTCAATCGAAATCAATCAATAGGTTTTCAAAATACAGCTAAAATAATAGCATTAAGTTTTTTTTTTTTTTTTTTTAATTACTCAAGTCCCAATTATTAGTGTTAAGTCTTGGATTAAACAGAATGTGTGATGTGACAGTATCGTTCATCATAATATGCATATATTATAAGTAGATGTTTATTTCGATATTTTTTTTGGTAATCGGGGTGTCCGGACCAACTTACACGCACATCGACTAATCCCCGAAACCTATAACTCGTGCCCTAAGAAGTTTCTCAGTACATATCAAGGTAAGTAATTGGTTTTTACATTAGGGAACATGATCCGACCCCAAGGAGATGCATATAGTGAGATTCGAACTTTGAATCTGAGAGTGAACAAATCACTCAAACTCAAGGCATTTACCACTAAGACAAACCTTCGGAGTTTCACTTCGATATTCTTTTCATATTGTCGAATGTTTTTTTTTTTTTTTTTTTGGTTCTAGTTTAATTTCGAACATATAGTAATTTTATATGCACTCAAGATTTTAATGCTCCTTCTCATTCATTACAAATATCCCAAGGGGAATAATAGAGGCTGTGGCAGAGGGTTACTAAGACCATATAGAATTTTTTAAGTTTTTTTTAAAAAAATAAAAATAAATTTTTTTAAATTTAACCCTCTTAAATTTAAAAATCTTAATATTTATTTTTATTAAAATTTTATTTATGTTAATAGCCGCTTTTCGTTCGAATGTCAAAATAAAAAACTCATCCGATTTGATTTTAAATAATTTTGGAGTCGCTAATTGGTGTCATATTCATGCCAAATTGATCCTCGTCAATAGACCGTCGTATTACAAAATGCCGCCCATTTTTTAACCCAACGATCCAAGTGCTTGAAATAGATTTTCAGAATTAATTATGCATTTATTTCGAGAATGCATTGTCATAAGAAAGGAAGACATTCGTCCGATTTCGAAAATTTATTAAAATATATTTTATAAATTAACAAAATAAAATTTAATTTATTAAAAAAATAATTTTAATTTGTTACCGCTAAAATGAATGATATGTAGTTTTTTTATGAAAATCAAATTTTGCCCCACTGAATCAATATTCCGACTATCCTACTGTCTATATTATGAATAATTCTTTTGTGCAGCAGATACATGAATGACGTGATACCACCAATTAATAAATAAATAACATATACAATTCAATTTAAATTTAATAATTTTTTTAATATATTAACTTATGCGTCAATATATTATTGGGTTGTTAATTGTTATTACATGAATAACATAATACCTCTACTATATTCTAAAATTTGTCCCCATATTAAAGACAAACAAAGTCAAGTATATTTGAATTTTTGTGTTTATTGGGTCTCTCTTGACTCTTGAGTCTTTCAATCCTAATGGGAAAACAATGACCAAATTTTAATTGCAATATGAATGCTATAAAAAATGCATAGAATAATGAGATTTTTAGAATCACAAACTTCAAAATTATTCCTAATAATTCTAGTTATGTTAGGTCTTATCAAGTTAATTTGACAATGAAATTAAAGTGAACATAATTAATGTTTGATTGCAAAATTGAGTATTACATTTCTTGGGGGTGTGATAAGGACCATTATGTCAATTTTGGAATAAATTTTGTTCATATATATATATATGACTACTCAATTTTTCATCAATTTATATAATTTATGTTTTCTATCTAAATCGCTTTCTTATATTATAAAGAATCATATATGAATCATTTTTCTTTTCACATATACTCGTCTGATCTATATATATATATATTTGGAAACGTTGGAAACTCCGCCGCTAAATCACTCGACTCGGACTTAAGCATAGCAGATAAAAATGCACCCCTTGCCATCCCTTAAACTCGAACTCAGAACCTGACAATCAAATTATAAGACTTGAACCCATGACTTCTAACATCCACTATAAAAATTAAGTCAACTGAACTATTGTTAGGGATCAATAAAAATCCTTATTTAGAATCATTGTAATTTGAACATCTTAATATTGTTCAAATGTCAAAGCTATTAAAATTTCACCTACTAATATAAATAAATTCATCAGTGGGTATTTATCACTTTTTTTTTTTTTTTTTTGGAAACGATGGAAACCCCGCCACCAAATCACACATTATGGGCCGCAGCGCAGGTAAAATTATCGGCTGTCCCAGGCTCTTACAAGAAGTATACCCCCTCGATTCGAACCCATAACCTTAAGGTGAGATTCTGGACACTACACCACCAAGCCACACCCCTTGGGGACAATGGGTATTTATCACATGGCTCTCTAAGTTAAATGCAACACCATTTGTCATCAAATACAAATTTTAAAGGTTTTAAATTTGATTCATTATATGCGGGCCCATAATGTGAGGCCCATTTGACCCACTTAATATTGATTTAGGCCTGAAGCCCAAATACATATTGGGCTGGCCCAAATTCAGGCAAAAGTTATTTAATAGCCACAATATAACAATATAAAGTGACAACCTTTTCATGGTTTATTTCCTTCACAATTAGACATGCTCTGTTTCATTTATTTGTATGAAAAAATTTTATATTATATTTATATACCGATATTCACACAAATATATACAAAATAAAATAAAATTATTGTTTAGCCCGGCCTAATAAAAAAATATATATATATCTTTGGTCTGCCTTACAATCATAAGTTTAATAACATAAAGAAAATAAATAAAACGATTGCAAATTTCATTTTAAATACTATAAAATATTTAAGTTTTAGAGTTTTTTTTTTCTTTTATAGGGAGGGCATCCTTATTTTATATTAAGGAACAAGCATCATATTAAGGAATTCAAATCTACGGCTAAGCTCAATTTGAGAATAATGGGTTCCACGTGAGACCCATATTAAATAAATCATAACAGTTTATTCAACGTTCAACATAAACTAAGCTCAACACCGAATTCTGATATCATATTAAGATGTACAAATTATGGATGATAATATATTAGATATAATACAAAGATGTCAAGCAGTGGCAACATCAAATGTTGGCTGCCCATGCCATAGCCCGGGTTAAATTTATAATTTCACGTAATTTTATATGCTTATTATTATAAAAATAAAAATAAAAAATAGCCCACTACTATATATTTTAGCCACCCCTAAAATTAAATCTTTGATGCGCCATTGATGTTCAATACATGTATTTATTCGTTTAACCAGTGATATGAAAAATTATACTCGTGCCAAGCCAGTAAGCCACAACCACCCTCTTTCAAGCACGTAATGCCGATATTCCTATCCAATCCATCAAACCAATTGAGTATATAAAATTATATCGATATCCAATCCTAATCCTAACACACCGGCGTTGGAGTTTGCCAGCCCTAATAAAAAAACAGTAATTGTGTTGTGATGACAGCTGGCAAGCAAGAAACAAGACTAACCCTAGGAATGAGACAGAGACAAATCTATGAGGCAAGTTGCATCGTAAATGTAGGGGAAGGTCCACATTAACACAACGAACCCATGGCTCAAGCACCTAAATACCACCACCTACTTGTGTTTTTGGAATCAACTCATGTGGGACCAAAATTTGATAATTTAGGGAAAATCTTTATTAATTTTTATAATTAAAAAAAAAAACCTACCAAAACTTATTAGTTCGAAAATATATTGGTATCGTTTAAAATTTTGAATTCGAAACAATTCGAATATATTTTTATATAATATATTATCTGACGTTAACATGAGATGGTATTGTTAGTTTAAATATCTCGTTATTATTTTAAAATATAGGTGTTTTTTTTAATGGAAAAATTCAATAACAAAAATTATGACAACTTATGTGTGATATATATAATATGTAAAAGAACATTAGGGCTTCTTTAGGAAGTGCTTTTGAAAGCAATTGGGATCACACACCTAACAAAATTATCAAAGAAAAATGGCATATAATGATATGGTGACACTAAAAGTTTAAGCTAATTTTATATCTACCTCAATTGAAGACATGATGAAGAAGGTACACAAGAATTGAACAAGACTAAAATAAAATGAATCCTTGGATCAAAACATTATCAATTTTTTTTTTCAATAATGGTCACATGAAGGGGATCTAAATATTCCAATTTGTCTTGAATTGTGGGCATATATCTTCTTGACTTTAACAAAATATTTTTTTAAAAAAGTTCTAAATTTTTTTTTTTTTGAAATCGTTGGAAACCCTACCGTTAAATCACTCATTTCGGACTTAAGTGGAGCAGATAAAATCCCGGTTGTCCCAAATTCTTACAAGAAACACACTCTCTGAATTCGAACCTAGTACCTGAAGATCATATCTTTTACCATCCACCACCAAGTCACGTCATTTGGGGACGTTTTAGGCAACTTGTGAGGGAACAAAAACAAAAACAAAAACAAAATGAATTCTTGGACTTAGTTGTGATAGAAATTGATGTATAAATTGGACTATTCACCTTTCAATTGATGCAACATTATTGTCTCCCATTGATTCAACCACTAATTGACCCATCACCTCTTTATGTCCTAACCAACCTCACCACCAATTGCTATCAATTATCACTTCTTGCAAATAAGATAAAAATAAAATAAAAGCTTATTAAGAAGAATATCTAATAAAACATTTTATGAAATATCTTTATGTACAAATCTTATAGTGTTTAATAAAATAAAATATTATATTTTCCAAAAAAATCATGTGTGCAGTATTTTATGTAAAATAATAATAATAATAATAATAATATAATAATAATAATAATAATGGGAAATATTTTCTTAACAAAAGATATTTTGCATGAAAATATCCCAAAAAATATATAAAACCTATGATAATATCTAATATGTGCTATGGCCTTGAATTGGACACCTGAAGGACAACAAAATTACTTTAATGAAGCTTTAGCAATGTGGTTAAAAAGTCATAATCAATACTTTCCTAAAATAAGTTGAAATTAATTTTTTAACATGTGATTTTTTTTTCCAAACCTAATTTCATACTTTTATTAGATAAAAGTTTTATTTTTCATTAATATGATCAGTTTGGTTTAGATTGCCATAATCAACTTACAATGTCATAATTAATGGATAATCAAACTCTAAGGCTAAATTTTAGGATCGGCTTTGAAATGCTATTTACGTAGCATTTTTGAATATATTATTAAGAGATTCATTATAAAAGCTATAGATAAAAAATATCGATAAATTACTTTATCGACGTAAAAATATTGTCAGCAATAAATTGATATCTCATTTACGATAAATATATTATATCGATTTTCCGTTGCTAATGTGACAGTTTTTATTATGATTTTAAATAAATTTATATTAAGTGATTATTTTTAATAGGTTGTTTGTTAGTCCCAAATCACAAGATGTAGGGTTTATAATTATGTTTTTAAGGTTGAGTAATTTTATCCACATATAATGATGATAATGTGGCACTAATCTACCCTTTTTAATTTTTTTTCCTTTTTTAATATATTTTTTCATAATTAATGTTGCAAAATCACTTATTCTTCTTTTTTTTTTTTTTTTTTTTTGTCTTTAACTTTATTTTATTTTTTTCCTCTTGGATTATGCTCAAGATGAAGGGTAGTTATTATGGGGATACCATTTGTCTCCCAAAATTGGGACCCACTATTTTTGTTTTAAGATTTTGCCAAAAGTGCTTTTCAGGAACAAAAAGCCAAATTAAACCATCTCTTAAAGCAAAAATTATTTAAGTTAAACTCTAATTTATAAGTAACCATCATTCACAGAATCTTATCTCCTTGCTTTAAATTAAATACTTTTCTTTTGAAGATAGATACTTGCTACTTGTGTAATTAATCACTTCATTACCAATTTGATTATATTAATTTCCTTTTTTTTTTTTTGGGTTTCATCTTAAATTAGCATGTATATAAATAAAACTACAGTTTTTTATAATATATTTTTGATAGCTAAAGAGTTTATCTACTAAATTATGAAGAAAAAAATTTGGGGAGTACATCTTAATAAATATTTTATGGGGGCAAACATCCAACTCTATGTACAAAAAAAAATAATAATTTAAATTAAATTAAATTAAATAAAAAGTAAAAACCTCGAATTTTTATTTTTAACTATAATAATTTTGATACATAAACGTCCCTAAGGGGCGCAGCCCAGCATTTTGAGCTTAGGACCTTGTCTTCAAGGTCCCAGGTTCAAATCTTGAGTAGTACCATTGTAAGAACCTATGACAGCACCGATTTACACAATTGAATCACGTGAGAATTTTAGGTATTTCAAAAAAAAAAAAAAACCTTTGATAAATAAAAGTGTATTGTCCACATTTAATAAATAAATAAATAAATGTGCGTCCATAATAAAGAAAATCTCTATATGTCTCTTCCTTTTAAGCTTTTTTTTTTCTTTGCTTAAAAAGTATTCAACCTACATATTCGACATTTCAATTTTTTTAAAAAATATTGGAAATCCCGCATTCAACCCATTCGACTCGAATTTAAATAGAACATGTAAAACTCATAACTACCATACGCTCTTACAAATATATTTTTTTTGGAAATATTGAAAACCTCGTCACCAAACCACCCGACCCGGACTTAAACGAAATAGGTAAAACATCTGGCTGCACTAGGCTCTTATAAGAAATGCACTCATTGGATTCGAACTTATGACCTCAATGTCAGATCCTGATTATAACATCACCAAATCACGCTCATTGTGGACGACTCTTACAATACATTAAAAGATAAATAACACTTAATTTAAAACTGTATTATTTTTATTTTTTAATTTAGTATTTATCTTATTATTTACTCCCACACATAGATTCTCAAGTAAAAACATTCGAATATTACTAAGGTTATGAAAGGGTTAAAAAAATTGGCTTTAATATATTATTTTTTATCTTTTAATATATTAAAATTGATATATTTTTTTATCTCTTAACACGAATGCGCTAATAAGACACTGAAATCCTTTTTTAATTTTATTTATTTTATTGTCTTAATACAAGTTCATATATAATTATCCTAAAAGCATCTAAAAGGCAAGGACATAAAAGGACCCATTATAAAAGAAATAAAGAAGAATAAGGTGGGTCTGACTGAAAATTGAAGTCTGGGGCGATTTAGTAAATACATCAAAATACGAGGGTAATATGCGGTTGACAAAATCGAGGCGTGAAAGAGAGAGACTGAGGAATGTTGAACGGATGTGGTGGGGCTAACGAAGTACAGCCACCACTTTCACTCGCCCATTGGACGCGTGTGTATCACATCACAATTTCATTGCGGATAATCGAAAATCCTAAATTTCTATTGAGATTCAGAATTCGGTATCATTTATTATGAAATTTATGATGTTTTCTTAATTTCGATTGAGATTCATGATTTGAATAATTTGATTAAAGATTTGAGATGATTTTTCGTTTTGTTTAAAAAATCGATACGAATTTTGTCCTAATTTTCATTTTAATCAATAATCTATTTTTGAAACATCACAAAAGAAGATGAAGATGAAATTCATTTATACATAAAAACATCATAAGGATGTAATTATATTGTCATATTAATTCGAATATAAACTTATGATATTGTAAGACTCAAGTCTAGTTAGGATAAACCTAACAATATAAAACCGTCTATGCATTATATGTTCCCCGTAAATAACACAGAAACACATTCACACCTAAAATTACTTAGGTACAAGAGGAATTACAAGACAGTTCTGGTCTCCCATCTCAATCTCAATACAGTTTCAATAAATATTTATTCATAATTAAAAGACAAACAATATAAATTGAGAATGACAATGATTTTCATGAAAGTGTTTACTTGCTTAAAATGATATATGAGTGAGAATGAAAACTAAGTGGACCTCACAAATTTGTGATTATGTAATGAGAATCTCATTCCCACCATCTTTTATGGGAATGAGATTCATATTCCATATAATGAAGAAGTAATTACTAATTTACCTCTAAAACTAAACTAGTAAGTAACAAATTAATAATCAATATCAATAATAAAATCACTAATAATTATATTTAATTAGTAATTAATTAATATTTGATAACGTTGAAACCCTTTTATCAAACCACCAACCCAAACTTAAAATAAGTAGATAAAATTTCCGTCTATCTCAAATTCTTAAAGACCCGATAACATAATAATAACAACAAGACACGCGCCTGAAATGCAGTGGGTGTGGCAGTGCAGCAGCAGCATCTTCTCTGCAAAAAAATATAAAGGAACAAAGGGTGATGAGACAAGAGAGAGTAAAAGACTGGGACTGCTGGGCCTCTGACTCACTGAGTCCCCCATGATAGTTGCTTCCAAAATCTCCTGCCCCCACCATTCTTTTTAACACTGACAAATTGTATTGTGACTGTTTCTGCTCTCTCATTTTCAAAGTATTCATAAAAACACATCTCCAAAAGATTTACCCATAAATATATTATATATTTGTTTGGTCCATTCCTTTTCAAGTTTGGACCATTTTTTTTTCAAAAAAAAATTGAATAAAATTTGAAGTTTTTGAATCAGAATCATACTATCTGTCGGTAATTAGATCAAAAATATATATATAGTATTATTACTAGAAATATACTCTTAGACTGTCCGAATTTAAATGAAGCATGTAAAATCTTAGACTGTTCTAGATATATAGTACTATTACTAGAAATACACTCTCAGACTGTCCGACCTTAAACGAAACATGTAAAATCTCAGACTGTTCTAGACTCTTATTGGAAATACACTCTCTGGATTCGAACCCAGAATCTCAAGATAAGATCTTAAACCATACACCATCAAATTACGCTCATTGGAGACCAAAAATAGTACAGTATCTCCAACAATACTTGGCATATTTTAAGATAGTATTGATTTATGTATAGTCATCAAAAGATTAAATATGATAAAAATTAGAAAAGTTGTTGCATATTAAAATCTTATCACACTTTCTAAATATAAGTTAGGACATAGATTTTCAATCTTCTTGGACTTTGATATATGCAATTGAAGAGTTTCTCAAATTTCATCGGGTATTGTTTTTGTTGATGGCTTGAAGCTATGTGATTGTTTTTGGTTTTGGGAAAATAAAGAGAGTTCTAAAGAGAAAGTTACAAAGTAGATTTTGTTGTTGAGTAGAAACGAATTGAAGAAAACTTCCCTTTTGTCTTTCTTGGACCATGGTGGATTGTACGGATGGGCACAGATTGATTCGGATCGGGTCGGGTGAAACCCAAAATCGATCTGAATCGAAATAAAAGAATAAAATTAGAGGTGAATAAAACCGATTTCGATTCTGGTTCAGCGTGGAATCGGAACCTACCTGAAAAAGTCGATTCCTAATTAAGTGGAACCAGAACCTATCCAATTAAATAAGATACCCTATTAATTAGTTTCAATTCGGTTCCACGTGGAACCATAACCTACCCGTAAAAAATCGATTCCAATTCGGTTCCACGTTTTAATTTGGTTCTGAATTTAGTTCTAAATTCGGTTCCAAAATTAGGTTTCGGTCTGGTTCCGGTTATGTCCATGACAGAACCGGAATCGGACCGTTAAAATTCTGTTATTCCATTTTGGAATTGGAACCGGTCTAGTTCCAAACCCCAAAAATCGGTCTGGTTCCAACCGATTCCTGGTAGAATCGGAATCGGTGCTCAGCCCTAAATAAAACTCACATGATCTGGTCTTCAGGTGAAAATCGAACCGAACTTGTTTGGTTCCGGTCGAATCAGATCGAATCAGGTCAGTTGGGTTTCATATCGTCTCAAGGGATTTTTTGGTTTGGTTTGGTTCAGATTAGATGAGAGATCGAGTTGGTTTTTTGGTTTGGATATATGGAAAAAGTTCAAAATTTTA
This sequence comes from Zanthoxylum bungeanum, assembly GCA_019454045.1. Lineage (NCBI taxonomy): Eukaryota > Viridiplantae > Streptophyta > Magnoliopsida > Sapindales > Rutaceae > Zanthoxylum > Zanthoxylum bungeanum. The sequence continues at coordinate 107,161 of SKCR01026490.1, forward strand.
CCAAAAAAATTAAAAAAAATAATTTCGGGTATCGATTCAATTTTGGGTTCATCCGAACCGAACCGAACCCTTACATAAAACCAAGCAGACTCGAATGAATTCGGGACAATTCGAATCGGTTCGGGTCACATATAACTGACCCGTTTCCCACCCATAGTGGATTGAACAGAGGCCTCACCTTGTAGGGGTGGTAAAACGAATCAACGAATCGAATTTGTATCGAATCCTTAACTAGTCGAATCAAAATATGATGGATTCGTATTCGATTCGTTTATTAAACGAATCCTAATATCATGATTCGTATTCGATTTGTTTATTAAGAATCGAATACGAATATTCGTTTATTCGTTTAGTCAATGATATTATTTAATAAAATAATTTACCACACTTGATTTACATTAATTCTTCATAAATATATACATATGAAATATGTAATTAATATATTGACTAAAAATACCTCACCAAATATCGAAAATATTAATTTTTCTACGATAATTAGTTATAATTTCTCGAATCTTAATTGAAAATTAACACGAACTAGTAAATAAAAATAATAAAACGAATCCTAAACGAATAAACGAATTCATGAGCTTAAATTCGTATTCGATTCGTTTAATAAACTAATCGAATCGAATTGACCAATTTATTAAACGAATCCATTTTTTCAAACCCGTATTCGCTTTAAAGCGAATCGAATCGAACGAATAAACGAATCCTGACCCAAATTGCCACCCCTATCACGAAAGACACGACGATGAAGAGACATGTCATGTACATTGGAATGATGCATCTCTAGATCTTCTTATACTTTAGGAAAAAATATAATCCTTTACACCCTAAACCAAATGGTATTTTCAAAGGCATCATTCCATGCCAATATAAATGAGGGTTTATGATTCATTTTAGAGCATCCAAAAAATTTCACAAAACTTTCGTTATTTATAGAGTATTTTAAAGAGAGAGTTTCCACCATTTCTGTTGTTCAAGTTCTTGTAAAATGAGTGCCCCTTAAACAAGAAGCATCCAAGTAATCCTGTGAGAACGTTAGCCAAAAGACATCCGTAGAGCACCGAGACATGGCTAATAAGTTCTTAAAATTGTTATCCGGATGTGTTGTAATTCAATTTTATAACATACTTAATTCAATCAAATTATTATTACCAAACATGCAATCAAACATAAATATAAATTTTGTGTTGTAAAATTTAATTTTTACATAGATTCACGCATGCATAAACTATAGGAAGATAAATGAAATCTGCATATAAGGCTGGTGTTGCCATTTCGTCATTTATATCACAAAAGAGTTCATGCGTCAGAGAACTCATTTTTAACAAATAATGATGACCTCATTCTTCCTCAAATCTTGTCAAGTTTTATTTATTTTGTTATTTTGTGTGATGATTATAAAATTAATTTGCATGTATTGTATTGTGAGACGAAATGGTGTGAGTAAAATATTGTGTGTTATTGGATATAAAAATATAATTTCTAGGATCGGGAAGTTATTCATTATTATTTAAAAAAAAAAAATTGACAATGATAATTAAAAAGTTGACATCGGATATGCATATATAAAGAAAAATTGTGTTCACTTGTTTTTATATATTATTATTGATTTATAAATATATTTAAAAATAAAAATAAGTACAATAACATCCAACACACATGATTTATTACTTATTTAAGTAATATCTAGCACACATGACTCTCGACTTACTTTGTTTAGAATTTATTCATTTATTAATTTTTAATTAACCTAGGAAAATCAAATAATGAAATTGTAAAATTGGTTATTATAGATTTAAGTTAATTAAAGTATTTTTCAATTATCACATATTAACATAATAATTATGTGATAAAGTTGAAATTATTTAATTGTGTGTTGCATACTTGGCTGAGAATTTAAAGTATAACTATACACAAGTAATTCCGTCCAAGCTTTATTGACTTATACATATACACATACAAATTTACACATATTTATCGTATTGTGAATTGAAGTGTAATATTAAGTTTGAATGTCTAAAATATTCTATTGAAAAACTATTTAAATGATATTCTGTCAATAAGGCGATAAGAGCCTAAGTGGGCAGAGATTTAAGTGGTTATTTCAGAACCTCTCGTCCTATGTGAATTTTCCTTTATTCACTTATCATAAGAAACCATGGTCGTAAATTCAAGGACTTGTATTATTTGGTAGTACTGTCCAATATATATAACAACTGGTGGATTCTTAGTATATCACTTAAACAAGATCATATGTTTAAATGTTGTGTAATTTATCTTTTGTAGACTTATTGATTACTGTTGGTTTTTCCAGTTACACATGGCTAGTGGAAATATCACAGTATTGGTCGCTCATTGGGAGAAACCGAAAAAGTTTGGTGGAGAAAATTTTAAACAATGGCAGAGTAAAATATTGTTTTATCTGACAACACTACAGTTAGCTAAGTATCTCAAAGATCCTCCGAGTCATGTGGAGGGAGAAACTGAAACAGTCAAACAACTACGAGAAGAGACATGGTCGTCAAATGACTTCTTGTGCAAGAACTACCTCTTGGGAGGACTTGACAATACCATGTATAATGTGTACCAAAGCATGACTTCTGCGAAGATTCTCGGGGAATCTCTCGAGAAAAATCGAGGATGCTGGACATAAGAAATTTATCGTGGGTAGGTTCTTGGACTACAAGATGGTAGATTCAATGACGGCGATGTCTCAGTTGTGTGAACTTCAGTTAATCATTCATGAAATATTGGATGAAGGAATGACACTCTGCGAGACGTTTCAAGTTGCCACAATCATTGAAAAGTTACCTTCATCATGGAAAGACTTCAGGAGTTATCTGAAACACAAAATGAAACAGATGAGTCTTGAAGACCTTGAAGTTCGATTGAGGATCGAAGAGGACAACAAGAAGTCCGAGAAGGCTAGCTACAAGACTATAAAATCTAAAGTCAGCATCGTCGACGTGGAAAGTGTAGAAAAAAGAGAAAGAACGGTGAAGCTGATTCTTCCCAAGCAAATAAGAAGTTCAAGGGGAAATGCTATATATGTGGAAAAAACGGTCACATGACAAAAGGACTACAGAAACAAGAAGTCTCAGGACAAAGGCAAGAAAAAGAAAAATGAGATCCATGTCACTGAGGATGAGCAGCTGATGAGATCTCAGAGATGAATCTCTCATCAGTTGTAACAGAAGCCAACTTGGTTGGTTGGAAATCTGAGAGAATGGTGGATAGACACTGGAGCTACTTGTCATATATGTGATGATAGACTCGGCCGGCGGTTCGGTTCCGGTTCGGAACCAAACAGAACCGGCCGGTTTCCGGTTCCACAAGTGTGGAACCGGAACCTTGAACCTAACCTGAACCGACCGGTTCGGTTTCGAATTTTTTTTTTAAAATTTCAAAAATAAATTAAAATAAATGAGATTAATTTTATAAATAAATAAAATTATTACATTAAAGAGCTTGAGCTTAAATTTTTAAAAATTTAAGTTGCCTACGTATCCTCCAAGGGTGAGATGAATCAAAGTTCACGTAGTTCCATTACAATTTTAAGACATTTCCCCTTTGTAAATTTATAATTTTACAATTATCAATCATCATTATCAGTTGATCATTCAACTCCGGTTCTGCTTGCACTTGTTGTTGCAGATGCATTATCGAACAAATCTTCAAAATCATCGGGGGCATCTTATTGTTGTCTCAGATCAGCTCGAGTCCAATCATCCACACAACCTGTTGCTTCTAGAGTGCTTGGATGTAATGAAGATCGTCTAGCTTCCAATATATTGCCTCCCAAGCTAAAGGTTTGCTCAACCGCAACGGTGGAAATAGGTGCTGCCAATATCTCTTTAGCAATAATTGATAAAACATGATATATATTTTGATGTCGGTTCCACCAGTCAAGGATTTTAAAATTTTTACTAACTAAACTTTCAGTAGGAAACTCGAAATTTGTAGATAAATAATTATCTAATTCGGGGTTATTAGTTGTTGTATATCTAGTTTTTTTATTTCGTTGCAATAACCACGATCCCCTGCGCTAAGTCTTGTTTGAATTACCGGGTCGCTACTATTAGATTCACCTAATGTTCCTAAATTATATCTTACAATATTATCATTAAATAACTCAATTAAATCATTTCTTAATTTCGTCCTTATTCTTGTAATATCAATTTCTTCTAATATTCCTAAATAACCATAGTAAGCTTGTAAAGCACCATTCAAACCTTCTAATTTAAATTTAGGATAAAAAATAGCAGCAATAAGATAAAGTAAATGAATGTCTCTAAAATAATTCAACTATTTTACATTCATAACAGTAATGACTTCTAACAAAACAATATCATTAGGATCGCTACTTCCAACATGTTCATCGAGAGCACCAACAATATTCAAACTTTCAAGAAGAAATCAATGTGTTGTTGGATAATAAACACCGCTAAAAGTTAAAGTAGCTTTATTAAAAACTTTTAAAATATCTAAAATGTTTTCACAAATATCTCATTGACTAGGATAAAGTGTGACATTTTGAACATGTTGAGAAAAAAAACTACATAATGCATCTTTGTATTGAAATGCTTGACATAAAAGAAAATAAGTTGAATTCCAACGTGTTGAAACATCTATTTAAAATTTAATCGGTTTAATACCATTTATTTTACAAAACTTCATCCATTCTCTCATAACTTGAGAATATGACCAAATATAATTTAGTGCCATTTTAATAGGATTAAGGAAAGGTGATAATAATTTTAGAGAACACATAAGTTAATGACATGACATGTACAACGAATATGAAAAAATCGACCCCCTAAATTTTGTTCACATAAGAATTTTAAATCATTGATGGATGCAGTATTTGCAGATGCATTATCAAATCCAATTGTTAAAATTTTATCTACTAAACGATATTCATCAAAAATTACATTCATCATTCTATAAATATTTTGTGCAGTATTTTGGTCATCAAAAACTCTAAATGCAATAAGTCGTTTTTGCATGGTAAATGATGCATCAATCCAATGACAAGTCACACTCATGTATGAGTGTGTTTGCCAATGGTCACTCCAAATATCAGAACATATAGAAATACGACATTTTATCTCTTTAAATATGTCATTTAAAATAATTTTACCATCTTTATATAATTTAAAAATATGACGTTTTGTTGTGTTTCGAGTCATTTTACATGCATAAGGATTTAAAGCATTATGCACGTAATTAGTAAAATGATGTTTTTCACCAAAACTTAAAGAAAGATGTGTCATACAAGTTAATTTCGCAAATTCTTCTCTATTTTTTGCATCAGAATATTTAAATAAATCTACAGCACTCGTACCTCTACTAGATGATGCATACCTGGCCATTTGAGTTTGCGTCGTATCAATTCCAAGTTCAACCAGATAATGTATTTCCAGGTGATTGATCATATTGCCGTATCCACCAGAAAATTTGTAGGTAACCCCACAATAGTTGCAAATTGCTTGTTGTCTATTATCTTCTAGGCGTTCCAAATGAAAATGAATTTTGAAAACATCAGAGGAACGAGCCTTAATTTCTCTTCTTCGTGATTGTGCACCGACACTAGGGCCGCTCTCTTGGGTTGGCATATTTTACATTATGTTCTCAGATGAGCTTGCCATTTTTCGTTTGAGAAATCATGAAGAAAAATATGAAAATTGACTAATTGCGAATGATAATAACTAATTGAATTGAGATTGAGAATAAGAGAATAAGAGAATTGTATGAATTGAGATTAAGAATAAGAGAATTGTAGGAAATGAGAGAGTTGAGAATTTGGTGTGTTGAAATAATGAAAAATGAATCATATTTATAGAGTTTTAGAATTTTTTTGATATAAAAAATGCCCCTAAATATAACCGTTTTATTACCGTTATTAGGGATATATTAGTAATTTATAATTTTTTTTATGACAATTTTTTTTTTTAATATTGAGGGCAGGGAGCGGCTACTAGCCGTTGGGGTTTAGGGTTTCTGTTGGAACCCTACGGTTCCAACCAGAACCGTAGAACCGGTTCGGATTGAGGTCGAACCCCAACCGAACTGATCGGCCACGGTTCCGGTTTCGGAATCGGAACCGAACCGGTTGGAACTGAAATCTTCCGGTTCCAACCGGTTCAGTTCCGGTTCCGAACCGGAATCGTGGCCGGGTCTATGTGCTGATAGAAAGATATTTTCCTCGTATCAGAAGGTCGATGGTGGCGATCATCTGACAATGGGAAACACATCTACCTCTAGAGTGGTTGGACAAAACACATTAGTTTTGAAGATGACATATGAGAAAGAGCTTACATTGAAGAATATTTTGCATGTTCCCGATATTCGGAAGAACTTGGTTTCAGGTTCACTCCTTAGCAAGAATAGTTTCAAGCTTGTATTTATTTATGATAAGTTTTTACTGACTAAGAATGATGTCTATGTAGAAAAATGATATCTCGCTGAGGGTATTTTCAAGTTAAATGTAATGATTGTCAATCGATACAGTACTAATAAAAAAGCTACATCTTCCGCTTATATTATTGACTCACAAAATATATGGCATGAGAGGTTAGGACATGTTAATTATGATACAATGCGTAAATTAATTAATATAGACATTATACCTAAATTTACAATTGATAACAAACATAAATGTGAGTCATGTGTTGAAGCAAAAATGAACAGAGCATCATTTCATTCCATATAACGAATTTCTGAACCCTTGAAACTTGTACACTCTGATGTGTGTGATCTGAATGTTGTGCAAACAAGAGGCGGTAAAAAGTACTTTGTAACTTTTATCAATGATGACATAAGATTCTGTTATGTGTATTTGCTGAGGAGCAAAAATGAAGCTATTGAGAGCTTTATACACTACAAGAACGAAAATGAAAACCAACTTGGCAAGAAAATCAAAAGAATCATGAGTGATAGAGAAGGTGAATATGTGTCACCATTGGATGAATATTGTTCCAATCATGGAATTATTCACGAAACTACTGCTCCTTTTTCGCCTCAACAAAATGGGATTGCGGAACGTAAAAATCGAACATTGAAGGAAATGATGAATTCCAAATTGATAAGCTTTGGTTTTCCCCGAAACTTAGGGGGAAGCCTTGTTTTCAGCCAACTATGTTCTGAACAAGCTACCTCATAAAAGATTGGATGAGACACCATATGAATTATGGAAATGTCACGTATCTTCCTACAAATATATGAAAGTGTAGGGCTGTCTCGCCAAAGTGATGGTTCTTAAACTTAAGAATGTTAGAATATGACCTAAGACTGTTGATTGTATATTTATTAGATATGCTCACAATAGTAATTCATATCGATTTTTGGTACATAAGTATGAAATTCCTGACATCAATCCAAATATGATAATTAAGTCAAGGAATGCGACATTCTTTGAAGAGATATTTCCTTATAAGGAAAGACAAAGAACATAATCTCTCAAAAGAACTATTGATACTCTTAAATGTAGTGATGAGGTTGACCAAAAATCATATCAACATGAAAATATTGAGGAAAATGAACCTAGACGTAACAAAAAAGGAACGTATAAGTCATTTGGGCCTAATTTTCTGACATACTTGTTAGAAAATGAGCCTCAAAGCTATAAATAAGCAATGTCTTCGTCGGAGGCACATTTGTGGAAAGATGCTATCAATAGTGAGATTGATTTCATCCTACATAGTCATACTTGGGAGTTGGTTGATCTTCCTCCAAATTGTAAGCCACTGGGCTACAAATGGATTTTCAAACGGAAGATGAAATCAGATGGATCAATAGATAAGCACAAGACTAGACTTATCATAAAAGATTATAGATAAAAAAAGACATTGACAACTTTGATACTTATTCACCAGTGACCCGTATCACGTCAATAAGAATGCTCATAGCCATAACAACTATATTTGGTCTTGAAATACATCAAATGGATGTGAAGACAACATTCTTAAATGATGAACTATATGGAGAGATTTACATGGAACAACCAGAAGGTTTCAATATTCCTGGACAAGAACAGAAGGCGTGCAAACTTGTAAAATCCTTATACGGATTAAAACAAACATTTAAACAATGGCATGAAAAATTTGACAAAAATATGTTTTCAAGTGGGTTCAAAATCAATGAATGTGATAAGTGTGTATACACCAAATCAACTCAAAAAGGATATGTCATTGTGTGTCTCTACGTAGAAGATATGCTGATAATTGATAGTAATCATGAGATGATTCAGTCTACCAATAAAGTATTGACTAACAAATTTGATATGAAATATTTAGGAGTAGTTAATGTGATATTAGGAATTAATATTTCCAGAACATCAGAGGGGTATATATTATCTCAGACTCATTATGTTGAGAGGATACTTGAGAAATATAATAAAAGAGATCTAAATGTGGCTAGAACTCATGTGGACCTAACACTTCATTTATCAAAGAATACTGGCTCAAGCGTAACACAATTAGAGTATTCGAGAATCATCGGAAGTCTGATGTATCTCACAAATTGCACATGACCTGATATCGCTCAAGCTGTAAATAGGCTTAGCAGATATACGAGCAATCCATGACATAACCACTGGAAAGCCATAGTAATAATTTTGAGGTATCTGAGAGAAACTTCAAAATATCGTCTGAATTATCCGAGATATCCTGTTGTTCTAGAGGGATACAACGATGCTAACTGGATATCTGATATAATGGATTCTAAATCTACGATTGGATTTATTTTCACACTTGGTGGTGAAATCGTGTCATGGAAATCCTCGAGGCAAACATGTATTGCCCGATCTACTATGGAATCAGAGTTCATAGCATTAGACAAAACAGCAGAAGAAGTGGAATGACTTCGAAATTTCCTAGAGGATATTCCAAATTGGCCCAAACCTATGCCAGCGATAAGCATACATTGTGATAGTCAATCGTATATTGGGAGAGCCCAAAATACAATGTATAATGGTAAGTATCGACGCATAAGTCGCCGATATAATATCATACGACAACTGCTCTCAAATGGCATAATTTCGATAGATTATATCAAATCAAAGGAAAACCTAGCGGAACCACTTACTAAAGGTTTACCTAGAGATAAAGTTGAGAAGTCATCGATGGGAATGTGATTGAAACCTATAAATTAAGAATTGTCACTTTGGAAACCCAACCTAACTGACTAGAGATCTGTGGGAACACAGAAATTGGGCGACGCATGCTGTTCCGGGCTCACGGCCCGGTTGGGAGTACGGAGTAGCTCGCGGGGGACTAAACCGGAGAATGATGGAGTCGCCACCCGGTGTGAACCGGGACAAAGATTTAAGGCCGCACTCACCCCTCGCAAGGGAAAACCTCAAACTGTTGGGTTCGGAATGGCCCATTACTTATGCCACTTGTAATAAAATGATTTGTGTGATAATTCAACCAAGCCTAAGCAACATTTATTTCCAAGGATAATTTACTCCTAAGTTCGCATGCATAAGTACAAAGCTCATATCTAAGTTTGCATATAACATATTTTTCATGTTTGCATACAACCTATTTGCATATAATCTATGTCTGAATTGCATGCATAAAGGTAAATCAACATAGGACAATCATACAACTTAATAAGCACATTGTACTCATACATGTGGGGAATACAGATAAATGGCAATTACACAATCATGCGTAATAAATAGAAGCAATCAGGTTCGTAATACAAAGGGATAACTAATAGGGCAATTATGCATAAAGTGTGATGAAAAGGACTCAGTTCAGTGTGTGCGCGTTCGTGTAGCGTTCGTAAACGCATTCAAACGGTAAACAGAAGGTTCGCGTTCGTGTAGCGTTTGAGAACGCGTTCAAATGGGACCAGACCTGATGCACGATAAAACAAAGAAAATACATGAGCGTTCGTGTAGCGTTTGTAAAACGCGTTTGAACGGTAAACAGAAGGTTCGCGTTCATGGGCCGTTTGAGGATGCGTTCGAATGAGACTAGACCTGATGCATGATAAAACTAAGAAAATGCGTGCGCGTTCGAGTAGCGTCCAAAAACGCGTTCGAACGATAAACAGAAGGTTCACGTTCGTATAGCGTTCGAGAACGCGTTCGAACGGAATCAGACCTGATGCATGCAACACATACATAGACAAACAAATCAACAATGTAGGACCTCACGTGTCCGATTGAACTCATTCAAATCCAATCATGTGTATCTCGCCCGCGCGGTAAAGCATCGTGGTAAAGGATTTTAACCCCTCGAAATAGAGGACATTTAATCGCACTTACTAAGCCCATGCGCTAATGACATAATGCACACAAAAACAAAGACAACAATATCGGACTTCGTATACTCGATTGGACACATCTCACATTCAACCGAATATACATCATCCGGCGCGGCAAAGCATCGTGGTAAAGGATTTTAACCCCTCGAAATAGAGGACCTTTAATCGCACTTACTAAGCCCATGCACTAATAACACAATGCATATAAGAATTAAAAGAAACAACAATATCAGACTTCGTATACCCAATTGAACACATCTCACATTCAACCGCATACACATCGTCCGGCGCGGCGAAGCATCGTGGTAAAGGATTTTAACCCCTCGAAATAGAGGACCTTTAATCGCACTTACTAAGCTCATGCGTTTGACCTCATCATTACTCAAACAAATAACATGCATAAAATAAATAACGATAATAAACAATCAAGATAACGTGAAATAAAATATGTGCCGTATACTCAAGTGGTACGTGGAGTTGTATCCCGAGTACAAATCATACTACCGTCCATTCAGAATCGGCTATGAAATTTATGTCCGGATTTCCATCCTATATACCACAAGAGGCGACACATTTTCATTCATTCAAGGGCCACAACACACATTATGCAACGACTCTCATGCGAATAAAATTCAATAAACAATTAAAAGATGAATATAAACTAATGAGAAATGTGCCCTCAGGTCTAACCTTTTATGTCGACTTTCGTAATTACCGTACACGGTCGTCGGAAGGGTGGATGCTCCGCAACTCCTCCGGTTCATTGGTTCAATGTTTCCCTTCGCTGCTTCGCTGTTCAGGTTGCTGTTTTCCCTCCGTTTCGCTGCTGTTTTGCTGCTGCATTTCGGTCACTGTTTTGGTGTTTTACGCTACTGTTTTTGGATGTTTTTGAAGGTTTAGGGTGCATTTTTTTAGTTACTGTTTTAGGGATTAAAAATGCTGTTTTTTTTAGTTACCGTTTTGGGAATTCAGGGGTTGTGATTTTCGGTAATGCAAGGGTGTTTAAGGGCTGTGATTTTCGGTAATGCAAGGGTGTTTAAGGGCTGTGTATTCGGCTATGGAGGGAGGAGGAGGAGAGAAAATTCTTTGCTTCTTTTTCTTGTGTATCAGTTGTGAATTGCTATGCTTTTCCTTTGTATTTTGCATGAATCGTCAGGAGGAGAAGGGAGATTTCTTGTGTGAATTATGGTGAATGAGCTAGCCGGGTGAAGGGTTGAGAAGTGGTTTCTTTTATAGACAAAGGCTAGGGCTTCTTCTTATTTGAAAAGGAAGGAATCAATTAGTGTCTCACAAGGAAAGTCTAATATTTGATTAGGGGACACGTCTTGGCTAGATTAGGAATATGATATATTTAATTTGTTTTGTTTAGTAATATAATATGTTTAGTTTGGTATATAATATTCTTGATTGATTTTAATTAGGCATGATTTTATTTGATATTTATTTTAATTTGGTATATGATTTTTAGATTTTATTTAATTCTCCATGTGTTAAATATGTGTTTTTATTAATTTGGAGGTGTTTTATGGGCTTTGGTGGGCTAATTGGGCTTGGGTGTGAGGCTAGCAGCAAAACCAGAAATACCGACACCGTTCGAACGCCGATTCGAACGCTATACGAACGCCCACAATCTGTTTGACGTTCGAACGCGGTCACGAACGCAGCACGAACGAAGAACAATGAACTTGTGAAATGAATCCGATGACGTACTTATTCTGAATTTCCCCTTCCGACGTCCGTTTCCCGTGACTTAAAAGGTAGTGTCTCCAAATGAGACTCATCATAGGGACTTATATGCAAAAATGTAGTGCCTACAAGATCCCAAGATCAAGATTCAAAAGGGACAACTGAAACTTTGTGCAATTCAAAACAAGCACTGTAGAGTTTTATACTCTTTCTCATTCCTGTAATGACGCAGAATGCTGTCTGTCAAAGTTATGATAAGTTAAGGCTTTTAATGTTAGGAAGCGGCCGCGAGTATGCAGCGGAAAAATAAATAATTATTAAAATTATGATGCCGCTTTCCCTTTGCCCAAGACCCATTTGTTTTGATTATTCTTCAAGCCTAGGCATGTTACTATATATTCTAAGCATAAAACTCATAAAACATGCAAAGAACATAAACCTAAACATGCTAATTATCATAAGAACTCTAATTAAAATAAAGGAAGAAAAATACTTACTTGAACCGTAGACTCCTCCAAACCTCCCTCCAATCTACAAGCTTTTCTCGAACTCAGCAAGCTATTCCACGTTCCAAAAATCCACCCAAGTGTGTGGCCTCCAAAGATGCACACACCAAAGCCAAAACTCAACGGCAAGACTACGCCTTGGGTGCACGGGTATTTTGCCCGTGGTGCTAGCCTAGGCAAATGCCTCAAAACTTTTAACTCGAGGTTCCTTTAGTCAATTAGACTTAAGGATCCTCAAAATCAGTGGCTTACTCTTAAACTTTAGAGTTGCTGACCGGCGTAAACACACACGTATAACGCAAGCGTACGTATCGTTCAAGTAATATAAAAATATCGATCACACGATGACTTAATTCCTATTATTGTTATTAATTATTGATACTATTTATTTACATGTATCTAATTATAGGGAGAAAAGAATGATTGCTTTTGGTTGGTTGAATGTGGATTTGATAAATAAATTACTTAAAGACATACAAGAAAATACTAAGGAAAATAACAAAAGACTCAAATATCTAGGGTTGTGACTCCACACAATATTTTTGTAAAGATGAATTGATTCTCTTATATATGTGTAATAAATCAGTTTGCTAATCTAAAACACGAAATTATGCAAAAGCCTTTGTCGATGGTCAGATGCAAATACCCAGTATAACCCAATTGAACCATATGTCTATGTCAACCAAATTACCTGGATTCATTAAGTTCAAGTTCCAATAGTGGCTACCCCCGCCCGATAGGTATATGTCTATCATGTAAGGAAATCTATTAAAGGGTTATCTATCCTCAAGGAAGATCGTGAGCTATTGAATCTAAGGCTGAAACCTAAAATCTCTTTTCCAAGTTCATTTTAAGTTTACCACATCAATCTTATTGGTGATCAGGCAAAAAGAAGTATTAAGCTTAATACTCAATAAACAAACCTAAAGAATTACCCAATATATAATTAAATCAATTATTAAACTTATGAATATTATGTTTCATCACTTCCATATAATAAAAAAACAATGCTGGGGTTAGAGGATTCACATTTAATATTTCATATCTAGGAATCTCACTTATTATAATATATAAATTATTTTATGTTCTGCTTTCTCAGGAATTAATAATGTTAAACATTTAAAACCAGCCATATATGCGGTAATCCATTTAGTCCAATTACACCAGCCATATAGGCGGTAATTATCTGTCACATAAAGACCAGCCATATAGGCGGTAAAGTAATTTATATTTAAACCGACCATATAGGCGGTAATAAAGTTCGCCATTAATTAATCCGATTAAATTATAATTTAAATATTATAATTAAGTGAGACTAACCTAGATAATTATATTAAATATTTCACCTTTTACCCCAGCGAAAATTTACCTACAAAACATAAAAGTAAATAAATAAAATGCTGTAATAAAAATTAAAAATAAAAATACATAATTTAAATATTACAAATAATTTACAAAATAGATGCAATCCTATAAAATCAGGGAAAAATCCCAATGAAAGCACACCAAATGAGGTGCATAAAGCTTCAATTTATAGGCAGCTGAGCAGGCCCGCGCCGCGATGCGGGATTCCTTCTTGCGTCGCGACGCCAAGCTGGTTACACGGGATCTGAAGCGCGTTGACCTGGTCGTTGCTGACGTGGCACGCGAATTTCGTCGGCCCAATAGAATTATGAAACGTGGCACGCGGTATGATCGGTCCAATGATATGTTGACACATGGCAGATGGTGATTCGCAGATGATGCGGTCCATTCAGAAGATGACACGTGTCACGCGGAGTGTCGGCACCATAGGATTGTGACACGTGTCATGGCACATGTTATCGGATCTTCTGTGATGATGACATGTGGCACGGCGCACGTTAGCAAGTCAAATTTCTCAGATTTTGATACGTGTCCCTGGCGCAGGTTAGCATGATGCGGCGCACGTTAGACATCGCGACGCGCCAAATTACCAAAATGCCATTTTGCGTTATTTTTGTCTATTTTGGCCCCAAATTGCTTCCAATGCTTCCTAAACTTTATTTTCTGCAAAATAACAATAAAACACATCAAAACGTTCACAAAACTCAAGAAACTATACAAAATATTAGGTCAAATGAGTGAGAAATAGTGATATAATTATCACTCATCAGTTGCTCACTTATATAAACCCAAGATATGAAAGGTTTGATGCAAAAATTTGTGAAGAATTCTTTGGGTTTATATGGTGCTCCAAAGACAACAAGATTAGTTAAGAATCCGATGTGGGATAAAAGCCAATTTAATCTTAGCCATTGGATCTTAATTTAGTGGTTTAATGAGATTATAAAACCATAATAAGAGTTTGGGCCGAATTGGAATTCAAAACAAATAACAAAAAAATAACAAAAAAAAAAAATTTACTATTCACGCAGTACTATTCACGTGAATAGTATTTTTTTATTCCAATTCCCAAAGTGCCCCTATCGTCATTCACTAATCCCTAAGCCACTATGAAATCTCATAAATGATATGTTCAATAATTAAACATATTAAACCATTTATGAACGATTCCTACAACAATCATATATGCTGTTAAATATGTACTGTACACTGTTAACCATTGATTTCGACTTTGTTGTATGTGACCTTTTGGGTTCCCCTCAAGTTGGACATGAAATGAATCGTGATAATTTAATCGAACATAAATTATCCTCCGATCAGATGGTCGTTCGATTTCAATGACCAAGGTTGACATCTAGCAACATGCCAAAGCCCCCAAATGAGAAGGAAATATATATATACCCATTCTGTATGCGATTTACATATGATACGGTCCCTCGCCTCAATGTATCCTCACCTATTGACCTAGGATACAGAAAGTGTCTACCCATATGGTCAAATGTATGATGTTGATAGTGTTATGAATCGTGCTAACCCAAGAATCTCACATGATTATTCCGCTGTGGCCACAGTCTCAAGCACTGATCACACATATCAACCCGCGAACTGGAATATTACTCTTATAAGAAAATATTATCCGAGAGAGTGGCGATTCTTTGTTGTATCTTTACAAACTTCATGTGTTTCAACAAATGACCCAATCATACCATTATGACCGGATCTTTTGAACCGGTGAAGGAGAATGTCAAAGTTATTTGATCCACACATAAGATTGTAAAGACCTCAAGTCTAAGTACTAGTCATATAATCGATACATGAAAGTTCTCACAGACACATGAGATAAACACTCCATATGAAAACTTTCGACGGTCAGTTCGATGGACACGAGCAACTCATGTATCCATGTGATACACCAAGCGGACGGATCTCCGCTAGTAGCCTATGAGATCGGCTACCCCACTTAAGGGTGGATCATATCATCATGTAATGATTATCATAAGGCGTGGAAGCCATCGTCTTATTACTCCAAGAGCTTTATTACAGTGTTGATGATTCATAAAAGTTATGTAAGACACGCATAATAAAGATTGTCATTTTATTAATTAATGAAAATATTACAAATAAATGTACATATAGCTCATCCACAAGTTGGGTATAGGGCATATCCCTAACATTTAATGATCACTATATTAGGAGAATAGTCCTAATGGAGATAAAGACAGATTACCTCTTTATAGTAGATCACATATTTCAAGTAAGAAGTAAGATCATTTCCTTGGGAGTTTTTAAAGGCTGAATTCCCTAAAGTACTTGATGAATCCACGACCAATGTTCATGGTCGAAATGAACACAATCGTAGAACGAGAAATAGTCGAAGTGAAGCTGTGTGTTGGTAATTGTCTTAGTTTACACCAACAACAGAAAAGTTCAAGACCATGGGTCATTATTTGCCAAGTAAATTCTATTGTCATTCACTAGGAAAAGTTCAAGACGAAAACTACCTATTTCGATGCAATTTTATTTCACGAAAACTCTCTTAAGTGTATGCATTAATATTAGAGAATCGTAGGGGATTATTATAAATTCTCTAACATATATAATAATAGAGTATGAGAGATATGTCCCTTAAGTAGTGTCATATGGGAAATACACAATGATGAAGAGACATGCCATCTACATTGGAATGATGCATCTTTATACCTTCTTAGTAGAGGTGATCACGGTTTCGGGTCAAACTGTAACCCGATCTGAACCGCATTGATCCAAACTGCACCGTTCGATTTGAAAAAAATTAAAAATGATTTCAGGTTAATCTGAACCGAACTGTAAATTTTGGATCGGTATGCGGTTTTGACCCAACCGCGACCCGAATCGCCCAAAATCGTAAATTTTGACTCAAACCACGACCTGAACCGCCTAAACCGCCGATCCGTGTTCAAATTAGATATTATTTTATATTTTTCTTCTTCTTTAACTATGATATTTAAGATATTTAATGATCATACGATAATATGCAATGTATAAATGAAAATTAAGTATTTTTTCTCTTCAATTAATATGTGAAAACATACAAAATTTTCTTTAAAAAATTTATAATCCAAACCGCCGACCTGAACCGCCCAAACCGCCAACCCGAATCGCCTCGGTTTTCCTTATCAAATTTGCGATTTTGGTTTCTAATTTCCCAAACCGCCAACCCGCGATGAAAAAACCGACCCGAACTGCACCACGAACTTAGGCTTTAGGAAATGGTATAACCCTTAGGAGGGTTACACCCTAAGGCAAATGATGCTCTCAAAGACACACTTCCATATCTATATAAATGAGGGTCTTGGATTCATTTTAGAGCATCCAAAAAATTTCATAACACTTTCATTATTTAGAGAGTCTTTTAAAGAGAGAGTTTCCACCGTTTTCTTTGTTCAAGTTCTTGTAAAAGGAGTGCCCCTTAAACAAGAAGCATCCAAGTAATATTGGGATAACGTTAGCCAAAAGACATTCATAGAGCATTGAGGCCAGGCTAATAAGTTCTTAAGATTATTTTCCAGATTTGTTATAATTCAATTTTATAACATGCTTAATTCAATCAAATTATTACTACCAAACATACAATCAAATATAAACATGAAGACTTGGATTCAGTTTCAATCATCTTCAACAAATTTTAGGTTTTTCCATGTCTTTATGTTTATGTTTGATTGCATGTTTGGTAGTAATAATTTGATTGAATTGATTGCATGTTTGGTAGTAATAATTTGATTGAATTAAGCATGTTGTAAAATTGAATTACAACACATCCGGATAACACATCCATTTATAATTTACAAAAGAATTGAAATAATCAGATAAGTTCACATAATTTACTATAGCAACAAAATAGACATTCAAATATCGTATGTGGAGTGACTCTCTCACTTGGGTTTAATTTCTTAAGTGAAATTTAAAGTCTTAGCTTTTATCTATCTTCATGAAATTAAGGATGGCAACTGGTCGGATTCGGGCCGGGCTTTGATAAGTCCGGCCCGAGCCCGACAATTTGAATTTAGGCCCGGGCCTGGGAAAAGTCCGGCCCGAGTTCGATTTTTTTAATATAAAAAATTTATTATATAAATATATGTATTTTATAAGTATAAATATATAATTATTTATTTTAAGCCCGGGTCGGACCGGGCCCGGACTTTTTTGGTTGAGCCCGGCTCGGGCTCGGGCCCGAGCCGAACCCCTCATTTTGAAACCCGACCCGGGTTTTTTTGCCCCATTACATGAAATTAAAATAAATTTCGCTTTTATTGGTATAGTTTTTCAACCAATAACTTTCGCTTTTATTGGTTATTTGATATTCGATATTCAGAATGCATTGAAAAACTTGAAACGGGGGAAGTTTTTGTTTAGGCCTTGTGCTTGTAATGGTGATGCGCTTGAATGAGTTTTGGAAGGGGAATATTTTCTCTAACATTTGATGTATGCTTTATTCTTCTTAATGGACATCTCTTTGATGGAAAACACTGTTATTGTATATGTTTAGACTTGTCAACGCATCTCTTATTTCTTGCCAATATTATTGAATAATATAGATGAACTTGGAACGATTATCAAATTTATGAACTTATTCATAATTTTTACAAAATACAAGGGCCAATTTCATAATTACCCAAAATTTGTTATAATGTAATTAATCAAAAATAAAAAGAAAAAAACAAAAGAAGAAAAAAGCTAATGTGAAAAATAGAATAAAAATAAGGAAATTTATAAAACTAACCAAAAAGATATCTATTTGGCGAAATAAGTAATAATATTTGTCATTTACATTTTCAGCCACAGTCTTTGAAGTGTACTTTGGATAATCTGGATTCTTTGAAGTGCACACCGAAATTGGTGGATAATTCAGAGATCCGAAGTCAAAATTTCGGATCTCATAAGTTCTTAATTTTTTTTAAATTTTTATTCCAAACTTCGGATCTCCGAAGTATTTTTCGGATTTCTGAAATTTGATAAAAAGTTTATAAAATCGGGCATTCCTCATTTGTTTTCATTATAAAAATGAGTCTTTTATGGTGATACGATATTGATTTTAATGCAGAACGAAATAGTTAATGTTTTTTTTTATTGATACATATGATTTTTACATATAAATTCAAAAATATAAATAAAAAACATTAATTTCTAATACATCAAATCTGTTTACATAAATTAAAGTTAATATTGACTTGGATTTTAGTTAAGAGTAGTTATGTATGAACTTCTATTGTGTCCATATTCGCCATATCGACCGCATATGACTTGCATTGCCCATCTATTACGCTATACAGACTCTTCCAAATACCTTCATGCAACTGCATTATTCTGCCAAAGTTTTTGAAGTTGTGCATCAAAGTCTTTACATCTATATGACTTGGCAGCAACAAAATGAGTCATCATAAAGTTGTCTATATCATTTGGTCTCATCTTGAACCTAATTTTAAGGTTTATAGACACGTGTTGGATGCAATCACCATGAGAAGCTTCGAAGAAAACTATCATAATAGTTTTTATAGTGAGAATAAATGAGGAATGTCTGATTTTTATAAATTTTTTTTATCAAATTTCGAAAATCCTAAGAATACTCCAGAGATTCGAACTAATACTTCAGGTATCCGAAGTTTTGAATAAAAAAATTAAAAAATAAATAAAACCCCGGATCTCCGAATTTTCCACCAACTTCGGTGTGTACTTCGGAGACCCTGGCTGAAAATACAAATGACAAATATTATGATTCATTTTGACAAATAAATATTTTTTTTGATATATATTTCCGATAAAAATAATGTTTGCACAACAAAATAAAATTATTCTCTTTTTACTTTTTCTACTTTTTAAAAAATACACATAATTAAAAAAAAAATATTATATAAAAAAGTATAAACAAATCATTATTGAAAATAGAAAGCAAAGTGAGTGTGTGGCGAGGAAGAGAAGTGGGGAAGAGTGCTGTGTTCTCATTACTGTATTAGCTTGTCCCCTCCACCGAATACCGTCTCTCTTTTAACAGTCGTAAGTCTAAAAAAGCCAGCACCTCGCTCACTCGGCTTTTATTTATTTATTTTTATTAATTTGTTACTTTTTTGCTTTTTGTCTGTGTTTCTCTGTTGTTTCTATATGCTCTTGTCTATGTCTTATGTCCTGCTCCCTCTTCTCAATCTCATTACCTGCAGAAAATGGGAGAGGAATCATTCTTTGAATTCCTTGTTATTATTTGATACCCTTTCTCTTACTTTCATCTCATCTTTTTTTTTTTTTGGTTGGGGGCCTTGTTAAGCCTTAACATGACTTTTCTAGTTCTTTTCTATTCATCTTCTTGCACTCTTCTCCTGCTTTAGCTTTATGGTACCCCATCAAAAATATGAAATTTCTTCCATGATTTGACCCCATTTCCAGATTTTCTTTAGTTTTTAGCTCTGTGGGTACTATTGTTATCTTTATCACCACTTGATTGCCTTTATCCCCTCTATAGATGATATTTAGTTAACTGTGTGTGTTGGTCATGTACTTGTACTTCAATTGAAGAGAGAGCAAGAAGATACCCTTTTGTTTTTTGTTTCTTTTTTGGGGCTGAGGTGTTCATGGAAATTGATCTGAACCATGCAGCAACTACTGAGGGGGAAAAGTTTGCATTTTGCAATGAAAATTGTGAGAAGAAGAACAGTATGTGTGTTTCTTGCTTGAACTCTTCATCTTATTCTTCTTCTTCATGTTCTTCAAATTCAGGTTCATCTTCTGTGTCTGCTTCTATATATTTTGAGCTTTGGCATGCTTGTGCTGGTCCTCTCACTTCACTGCCCAAGAAAGGAAATGTAGTTGTTTATTTCTCTCAAGGTCACTTGGAACAAATTGCCTCATCCTCTACTTTTCCTCCTGTTGAAGTTCCCAACTTTGATCTCCAACCACAAATCTTTTGCAAAGTTGTGGATGTCCATTTGCTTGTAAGTACTGGGTTCTTGTCCTTTCATGGTGGATTGCTAATGCATTCTCATATTAGTCTTCATTAAACATGGCCCCACAATTTCCCATTTTCTTTTTCTTCTTTAAATTTGATTGCTTTATTGTAATTTCTTTTGGCACAGGCTAATAAGGAGAATGATGAGGTCTATACTCAGGTTGCTTTGCTTCCTCAACCAGAGGTATGATTTTAAATCTTAACCATAGCTACTTGGCTTCTTTGTTTTGGTTATTAGTTAGTACTAGTTGCAGTTCTTGATGAAAATTTTCAACTTTTTAAGTTTTGTATTAGGTTCATCATGTGAATTTTTAGATTATTAGTAGGTTGAATTTAAATTTATGTTGCCCATAATGTATTTTTTTGTGTCAATTATGGGTGATTAATAGTTGGATGGACTAAATTTGGAGGGCAAAGAGCTTGAAGAGTTAGGTGTGGATGAGGAGGGGGCTGGAGGATCACCTACCAAATTAACCCCGCATATGTTCTGCAAAACGCTAACTGCTTCTGATACTAGCACCCATGGCGGGTTTTCTGTTCCTCGTAGAGCTGCCGAAGATTGTTTTCCTCCTCTGGTGAGGTTCTATGCTCTTATATGTTTGTTGTTCTTTGGAAAATCAGTTAGTAACTTAATTAGTTTATTGGTAAAATGATGTTATTTCATCTATTTCAGGACTATAAACTGCAGAGACCCTCTCAAGAGCTTGTTGCCAAGGACCTGCATGGAGTGGAGTGGAGGTTTCGACATATTTATAGAGGTAACATTGGGAACCTCTTGAACGCTTTGTCTGTTTAACATAAAAATTGAAGGAGAAGCTAATATTGTTAGATGCTTATTACCTTTTAGGTCAGCCAAGGCGGCATCTGCTTACTACAGGATGGAGTCTCTTTGTGAGCCAAAAGAATCTTGTTTCAGGGGATGCAGTGCTTTTTCTGAGGTATAAGAATTTAACATTTTGACGATGCATTTAAATACCACATTGTAATTTTCTCATTTTGGTTTGAATTGGAGTTGAAAGTCATTATTAGCAATGTGAATATGGATACTAGTCAAATGGATAATCTTCACTTCGTGAAGTTTTATGACATTAGATAAAACTATTGTCTCCTCAAAATCCCACAATTTTCACTGCATGAGAAGAATTGGACAAATTTCAAGTGTCCAAAATAGAGCAGTAGAAGAAATTCCAATGCCATGAACAAAGAAACTAAAAATTTCATTTCCGATGTCTATGTATTTGAGTTTCTCCACCTTATAGTTTTTTTTTAATCTACAAAAAGTTTTTCGTTTGTTTTGTAGGGGTGAAGATGGAGATCTGAGGTTGGGAATTAGAAGACTCATTCGACCTAGAAATGGTCTTCCTGATTCAGTTCTTGCAAAGCAGAACTCATATCCTAATGTTCTTTCTGTAGTGGCTAATGCAGTATCGACCAAGAACATGTTCCACGTATTCTACAGTCCAAGGTAATCTAGGGCGGAACCAGGATTCCAAATAATATTTAATTTTTGCAAAGTGAACTTTGAACAAAACAAAACGAAATAATGTTTTACGTAGAAAAAAAGTTCCAACATTTTTTGTAAGTTCAAAATTGGAAATAGAGGAAGCAAAACTACTTTGAAACAAAAAGATAAAATTTTGACGATTTTTTATAAGTTAAGAGAAAAACGAGAAGAAGTTAAAAAAGAATAATAATAATAATAATCTGTAAAGAAAATCTTACAATGACCCTATAAATATTTTTTGTGTCTGCCAACTAAATTTATAACCCTAACATAGTAGTTGAGAAACATATATTTGCTAATAAATATACTTACTTTAATGTGAGGGGGCCAATTATAAAAAAAATACATATTTTAAGCTATAATTAAGTAGTTATTATGGGAACTACATTCAGGGCTACAGTGGCCACAGCCACTGCAGGCCTAAATGTTTTTCCGCCACTGAGGGTAATTGACCATTGTCTGCTTAAATGGAGGAATGAAATTCCTACTGATACTTTAACTCTGTTGGCCCCTTCATATTATTTTTCTTATGATTTTGTGACTGTGAATAGTTGCGACTACTACAAGGCAGTCGGCACTAGGCAGTCAATGGGATTAACTGTAATACTATAGATTGTATGTAATCCACTCTCGAGCTGTGATATTAATTTTAGAAAACATTATACAATGCTACCCACTCACGTGTATGAAATTGAATTATTTATACCTATGTAACAATAGCACAAGCATGTGAGTGTTGCCTCAATGAGAGATTATTGAATTTAGGATATCTCAATTTCATTTCGAAATTAACCCTATAGAAACTTTTATTTAGCTCTGACTAGAGAATGGCTTGATTAACTTGGTAAGCATTTGTCTTTGAAAAAGCTTGGGCTGCAACGACTCGGCCAATGTGTCCAAGACCACTGTTCTGGCAGTTTGAACTTATAGCTCGTGGTCTTCTGAAGATTGATCAGGAATTTTGCATACTGGGTCAGGCATATGCTTTAAGAGAAGAAATTTTAATTTCCAAAATTTTGAAATGCAGGGCCAGTCACGCAGAGTTTGTCATACCCTACCAAAAGTATATGAAGAGCATCATGAATCCAATATGTATTGGAACAAGATTCAAAATGAGGTTTGAAGTGGACGATTGCCCTGAAAGAAGGTATTGTATAAATCCATTACATAGCATGACAATAATTTAAATTTTTTACTGGTGATGATTAATGCTCAGAATGTGAGGCATTTCTGCTCTCTTGCAGGTGTAATGGTGCAGTGACTGGCATCACCAACTTGGATCCTTATCGATGGCCAAACTCAAAATGGAGATGCTTAATGGTAAGCTATATAATTATTTGTTCTTTGTATGGATCTACGGTATCCCACTGTTCTGAAATTTGGATGATCTTTGCATTTAATTTTCTTTAGTATCCATTTGCTTTCTCTCTGTAATTTTTTTTTGGGTCTCGAAAAGGATACTGCTGTCGAGCTTCCACTTATTTACACATTCGGTGGACCATATATTGTCAATAAATATGTGTTTCTTTTTACCCTTCCATACATATATATGCACATGCTTCAATCATTCTTGGAAAACCTCTAAATTCCCTTGAGCGTGATTTCTTTTTAATTAGAATGAAGGTTGATTTATCAACAGCAGGCTGATTCTCAGAAGCCACCTAGTTGATGAAACACACTCGCACACAAACATGTTCTAGTATGCTATCTTGATGAACCCCGGTAATGGATAAAGTGCGGGGTCATATTTAATTATTTTTGCGTACATAGTTTCTTCAGTTTCTCTTTGTGATAAATCTAAACGTTGATTCTCCTTGTACACACTGAATTTTATATATTTGAACAGGTCAAATGGGATGGAGATATTGGGAGTGATCATCAAGAACGGGTTTCCCCATGGGAAATTGATTGTTCTGTTTCTCTTCCACCCCTAAGCATTCAGTCCTCACCAAGGCTGAAGAAACTGCGGACAAGTCTGCAGGCTACCCTACCCGACTACCCTATCAACAGTAAAGATTCTCCCTTTTAAGATGATAATATCACCATTTTTTTGCTTCGAAGTTGCTATGCATGTTATAATTTCTGTTCCCTTGCAGCCGAAGGGGGTAGGTTTTTGGACTTTGAGGAGTCTGTAAGATCCTCTAAGGTCTTGCAAGGTCAAGAAAATGTAGGTTTTGTATCACCTCTCTATGGACGTGATACTGTTAACCACACGCTGGATTTTGAGATGCGAGCTTCCGCACGTCAAAGTCTTGCATTCACTGGAAAAAGAAAGGATAATATTAATGAGTTCGTTAACGCTCGCCCCACCACTTACACTGGCTTTATGGAATCCGATAGGTTTCCGAAGGTCTTGCAAGGTCAAGAAATATGCTCATTGAGATCCCTGACAGGAAAAGTGGATCTCAATGCTGGCACTTGGGGAAAACCCAAGTTTGGTCGCAATTCGATCAACATGTATCAAGCATCTAAGCCCAATATCTACCCGCTACCATCAGAAAGCCTTCAGAATATGTTTTTTCCTTGTGGGGATATGCTCAAAACCAGCCAACATCACACAATGCGTCCTTATGCTTCCAACTTCCAGAGAGAAAATGTTCAACTCAACTCATCTTCTATCCAGACGGCAATGCGTGGAGATGAAGTTAGAAAAGCAAATATAGTGAATGAGCATAAGCCTCTGGAAAGTATTCCTACACCTACTTTTAAGACAAATCTGGGAAATCAGAAAGATGGAAGCTTTAATGGGACATCACCCGGATGTAAGCTTTTTGGGTTCTCGCTGATGGCGGAAACACCTACTCCAAGCTCACAAAGCTCTGGTAAGAGGAGTTGTACAAAGGTATGCTATATTAGCATCAAAATTATGAAAAATCTGCCAATATTTAACATCTACCTTTTCCTTTTACTAATGATTCTACATAAATTTGGAGAAGGTTCACAAGCAAGGCAGCTTGGTTGGAAGAGCTATTGATCTCTCTCGACTGAATGGCTACAATGACCTGCTAAGTGAACTTGAACAACTCTTTAACATGGAAGGCCTTTTACGAGATCCTGATAAAGGATGGCAGATCTTGTACACCGACAGTGAGAATGATGTGATGGTTGTTGGGGATGACCCTTGGCAGTAAGCGTCTGACATTCTCTAATCATCTCTAGTTCATTCTCTGTTATGTTTTTGCCTCTATCCAATATCAAGATCTTTAGCGATCCTAAGATAACGTGTGAATTTTTCTGTTAACAGTGAATTCTGTAATGTGGTGTCCAAGATCCAGATCTATACCCGAGAAGAAGTGGAGAAGATGACCATTGGAACCACCACTGATGATATTCAAAGCTGTTTGGATCAAGCTCCGGCGATAATGGAAGCTTCAAAGTCTTCATCAGTGAGCCAACCAGATTCTTCTCCAACAATAACAAGGGTTTGAAGTTCAGAGATTTGCTAGATATGTTTGTATGTCCTAATACTAATGAAATAAAACCCTGCTGTATTTGCTCAACTGAGTAGCTTTGTGTGGCTTTCTATTATCGACAGTTGTGGCTTTCTAATAATTCAGTGATGTTGCTTTTGTGACATTGGAGAATGGAAGTGCTTATGTTTTGCTTCTGGGACAAATCACAGTGACAATGGGGTGGTCACATTACACTGGAAAAGTAATGTGACAATGGGGTGGTCACATACTCACATTACAATTTCTTGTAAGAAGGGCAGTGATGTGTTGCCAGCCTACTATATATTTTAAATGGCAAATCAACTGCGCAAGATTACGGCTGTATCAAATAGGGGTTGGTCAAATTAACCGAACCAAATCGAAAATATCGGTTCGATTTTTCGGTTTATGTTTGAGTTAAATCGATCGGTTTGGTTTGGCAAATTGTGAACTGACCCGTGTCAACTCAACTTATCCATTATCAGATGTTAAAAAAACCTGACCTAGTGTCAACTCAACTTATCCATTATCAGTTGTCATAGTCACTTGCAACAGATTTAACATATGACCTAAAATAATGGCAGCTATTAACTGCAGTCATGAGAAAAATATAATGCTTTTCATCCTTATGGTTAGATCCGGGCGGTTCCAATGTTTAAAAATACGTGGCGGCCGGCCATTGAGGCGCGAGGTGGACCGCCTCGAGGCGGGCTCCTCAATCCAAAACATCAGAATTCGATCCAAAACATCAGAATAATAATCAAAATAGTAATATCATAATAATAAAATGACATCATCAAGCAATTACATGTCAAAAGATAACATAAAGCAATTACATGTCAAAAGATAACATACTAGCTAATACTTAAAGTCAGTATGAAATAGTAATATCATAATATCATAAATCAAATTAAACCACAAGACATCATCAAACAATTACATGTCAAAAGACATCATCAAGCAATTACATCTCAAAAGATAACATACTATCTATTACTTAAAAGTCCGTATGAAATAAAGTCAGTATGTTGCCAAAAGACATCATCAAGTAATTACATGATTTCTGATGCTTTAACTACCTGTTTCTTTAATTTAGTATTAACTAAGAATTCATACAATTTTCTTGTGCACTAATATTGAGTAACAATTAACCTCAAGATTCTGCAGTAAGTCAGTAACACAATACAAGCTAATCACTGAAAGATAAATATTAGTCAGACATAAATAGCAAACAACAAAATGAGAGATGAAGAGTTACCAACAGAATAGTGAATTTAATTGTTGCAGTCGCCGCCAGTGAAACATAAATGGGTGCCGACAGTGAGAGAGAAGTAGTGGAGACCGAGAGAGTTGAAGAGAGTGAGAGAAGCAGTGCCGACAGTGATAGAAATGGGTGCCGACAGTGAGAGAGAAGCAATGGAGACCGAGAGAGTCGAAGAGAGTGAGAGAAGCAGTGCCGACAGAATCAGAAATGGGTGCCGACAGTGAGAGAGAAGCAATGGAGATCGAGAGAGTCGAAGAGAGTGAGAGAGACCTAATCTGCCCTTTCTTTTAATAAGATGCAACCAAACGACGACGTTTTAGACCCAAAACGACGTCGTTTGGTCTAAAAAAATTAAAAAAAAAAACACTTCGACTGAGGCGGCCGCCTCACGCCGATTTGGCGGGAGGCGGTCCTCAGTCGAAGTGAGGCGGCCGCCTCCAAAAAACCCGCAATATCCGGCCGCCTCGAGGCGCCTTCGCCGCAAGGCGGCGAGGCGGCGCCTCGAGGCGGCCGCCTCAGCCGTTTTTTTAAACAATGGGCGGTTCGGTTCGGTTCGGTTCCGAACCTGAACCGAATCGTCCGGTTCCAGTTCCACTTTGTGTGGAACCGGAACCGAACCGGTTAATTCCGATTCGGTTCCGGCTCCACACAAAAGTGGAACTGGAACCGGAACCGAACTGTTCGGTTCCGGTTCCGGTTCCAACTGTTTTTTTTTTTTTTTGCTTTATTGAAAATAAAAAATTGAGATTGATAAATCAATATAATTTAAAATTATGAATTTGAATTTATTACATTACATAATTACATTAAATTACAAATAAAATTCTTATCTAAAAAATATATATATTATATAAATTTAAACCGGTTCCGTTTGGAACCGCCGGAACCGAACGGTTCCAACCGGTTCGGCTAGGGTAGGAACCCTAACGGTTCGGTTCCGGAACCAAAACCGGTTGGAACCGAAACCGTCCGGTTCCAATCGGTTCGGTTCCGGTTCCGAACCGAAACCTTAGCCAGGTCTACTTATGGTGTCTAGAGTTCACCTATTTCTTTCAGCACAAAGCCTTCAATGAAAGTGAGCTAGTGCTAATAGTAGTACAACAGATTGACCATTATTAAAAGAGTTAGTTGCCTGATCATTGACAGAATCATTTATCAAAATTATCCTATGTAACCCCATCTAAGCTATCAGCTTTGCATTTCATGCTAACAACATCAGAGTCAGCTGCATAAATGATAGAACACAAAAAAAGAAATCAGTCAGATTGCCAAACAAAAATCTAGACTTCCCTGGAAGAAGTTTGAGCAAAAGTTACACCATTAGGTTTAATCATGGTGAGGTTTTGGGAACCGGTTTCGAACTGAGTTTGTGTTGAGTACTGGATCAATATTTATGAGATAAATGAGACTCACGTGACCCTCATTAAATAAATCCTTATCACAAACTCAATTTAGCAATGAGTACTCATCATTGATCCCATGGTAAGAGCTGGTACATGTTCTCTGTAAGCGCCATTACACTTGATGAAAGATTTTGATGATGCAACATTCGCGACTTCGACGCATTCTCAAAGCTATACAAAAAGATGTTGAAGCAAAATGGATGTGAAAATGGAGCTCAATGAAGATATCATTTGTGAAGTCTTATAGCTAAGAGTTCTCAATATAAGTGAGTTGATAATTTAAGCAGTATAAACTCATATGACTCAATCACATTCATAAAATACATTTGGGGTCATGTGCATAATGTTTTAATCTTCAAATCCTAAGTTTTCTGCACTGTGACCGGCATACCGGTCCCTGATACCGGTATACCGGTGTCCCTGATACCGGTATATCGGTGTCCCTGCTCTATTTTAGACAATTTTGCATACTCTATGGAATCAAGCTACTTCATACCGGTCTCTCATATCAGTCATTTTAGAGTTTGTATAGCTACTGGAACCGAGACGATTCATACCGGTCTCTATACCGTTCAGTAATCTGGTAGGTCATGCGCTTAATGCTCAACGATCATTTTTTGGATATAGCCGTTTGATTTTGCAGGATCGGCATACCAGCCCCTGAAGATTGACATATCGGTCTCAGGACATAGAGTTGATGTAGTTTTCGCTTTCACTATAAATTGAGTCTCCATTTCTTTTTTGTAAGTGTTCTAACACCTTCATACATTTTCTAAGAAGCAAAAACATAAAAAGAAACTTAAACCTTCTTCATCTTACAGTCTTTTCGTCATCAAAGCCCACACACTACACCTTCACATAATTCAGTGAGCTTAGATTTACTTGGGTTAGCAACTCACATTTTTAATCTTCTTTATCTCTTGTGAGTACCAAAGTGGTGTTGTTAGACCTTCAAATCTTCCAAACACCTGTGGTTGTGAAATCTCTTGTTGAGTGGGCATACTCAAAAGGATAACTTTGTGTAAAAGTTTAAGAGTGAACCTCGAGACAAAACTTTAATTGTTGTAAAAGGTTTAGAGTGAGCCTATGTATAAAACTCGTGTAAAAGTTTGGGGTGAACCTAGAGACAAAACTCTCGGTGTAAAGCGTGGAATCATATTTACATAGTGGAAAGCTTCAAGCGCTGCTTAGAAGAGTGTGTAGGGGTTTTTTAGGGGGTGAATCCGGTAACGCAGCGGAAGCGGTGAAAATCCGATTTTCAGATTTCAAAACTTTTTCTCGGATTAATTAAATAAACATATTTATTTAATATTCTAATAATCAATTATGAAATAAAATTCAAATGAATCATATTCAAGTGAATTTACCAAATTACCCTTGCTTTGTATTTTGTCCATTTTAGTCCGAAATGATGATCTAATCAATTTTGAATGATTCTAAATCATTTCCAAGATGAACTTATGATGTTCAAAACATCAAAACACCAAAAGAATCAAAATCCCCAATTATCATCATCAAAGCCGAGAGCACCACAATGGTGCCATTTGGTGCACTTTGTCATTTCATGCTTCAAAACACATTAAGATGTAATCCAATGAACATGAAACTTTATATGCATCATATAAACACACAAATATACAACATATATGAAAAGCCCCAAATTTGGAATTGGTCATGAACCCTAATTTTTCAATTTCCACAAATTGGACAAATTAAACCAAATACATTAAATCAATTACTTCAATCATCATTCTTCCATCCAATCCAAGTCTCAACACAATGAAACAACTCAAGATCAAATCTAGGTCATTTAAGAGTAGGTCAATAACTCTAGATTAGCAACATGGTTTCCAAAACCTTAAAAGAATAGTATAACTACAATAGTTACAAGCTTTCTTCATCACACATGCTCAACACTTTCAACCAAATTTCCATCATAAAAAACACAAGAAATAATGAAAAGAATAAACTTAAGAACATCACAAGATGTTGCCTAGATCCTAAGGAACAAATTCCTTTCTAATAGTAAGTTTGAAAAACTTACAAAATCCAAGCTTTTCTTTGAGTTTTTCATTTTCTTCTTCACTTGCTTTCTTTGTTTTTCTTTAATGGTGTTTCTTGTAAAGTGTATTAGGTTAAGTGTAAAGTGAAATGAAAATCATATATACTTGTAACAAAAGTGCCTTGGCCGAAATTCACCTTAGCATTTACAAGTTTTTAATTTCAATTTCATTTCAAATTATGTAATCAACTTGCATAATATCTTAAACTTTATTAGATATATATTTAAGGAAACAAAAGCAACTAACATCATTTACTTTAAATATCCTAATATAAGATTTATATTTTAATTAATTTAATCATTTAACAATTAATTAATTAATTAATTAATTAATTAATCAAATACAAATATATTAAATATATGTATATTTACATTAAATATTAAAAACATATATTCATTTAGGATAAAAGTCAATAACTTATTTTGACTATTAATTAATGTGTATTTAAATTAATCAAGTATTAAATGTAAAATACACAATAATTAGGCAAATGACTATATAGTCCCTTTAGCACGTATCTTGCGTTTAACTTTTAAACGACTTTGTAAATAATCAATATTATTTATTAATGTTGCTCTAGTGCTCTACGAGTATGTTTCATTATTGAGACTCTCTAGATTCAGGTATATCCGTCACGAAATCAAATTTCATGTCCATAATCTATCCACCCGTAGATTATGACGATCACGGATAATCTCGCTGAACCATACAGGTCGAGGTCATGGAAAATGTATAATTCCTCCGTCACAGGTATCCGGATAAATCCCAGAGATATAGATGTAAACGCCAAATCTCTATCGGGATTATCCAGTCGACTATTCTATTAGCAATCTCAAAAGAATGTTTAGAACTAGCTTCTAAACTTTACCACGGGCCCATGGTTTTATCTGATTGCTAATCATATGGACTACCTATGCTCTGATACACAGAACTGACGGATCCTATCTTGATACACATAGGACACCCTGAGGATCTATCTACACCCAACGAACAGGTGGAGGTCTGATCTAAATAGATCGGTGACGTGACTGCCGTCTAAGTGTAGAAGATGTCTCATGTGCCCACAATGGCATCTCAAGTCTAAGAATCACAAGTGCTACTCAACCCAAGAAGATTCTTATTGACGCTGGTGTACCATCCATTAAGAATCTTCGGTGAGTCATTCAGTGTTTATCCGCTATAAACACCTACACGTCTATACTAGTCTCCAAGACTATGGTTCATTGAGAAACCATTGGAATCATATATTCCAGTATACGACATGTACCGGTCTCAACGGGTTTACTATACTGACCAAGTAGTGTGTAAACCTTGACCAGGAACTGTCTGAGAATGACACGTCATGATACATCTCAATGTCTGTTGCGACGCTTTTGCAACTGTATCATGACTAATCATTCTAGGGTCTTTACGTCTTTACCATATAGAAAGATAGATTATATTATAGAAACTGCATATATTATTCATAATAATAATGTTTTACAGAAGTATTTAACAGAAATACAACCGGGAATTGGCGCTCTGAGCACCAACCCCAACAAAATCTCCCACTTGCTCTAGTGCCAATATCGATTGTATCTAATACCCATCGACTCCACATGTTTATCAAACAGCTTCGGAGGTATGGCCTTCGTCAGCGGGTCTGCTACATTATCTTCACTCGGTACCTTGCACACGACAATATCCCCTCGCGACACGATCTCTCGAATGATGTGGTACTTGCGTTCCACATGCTTCGACTTCTGATGCGCCCTCGGTTCCTTTGCTTGCGCAATGGCTCCAGTATTATCACAGTAAAACGGAATCACATTCTCGATACTTGGGACAACTCCCAATTCTGTGATAAAGTTCTTTATCCACACAGCCTCTTTTGCAGCTTCAGAAGCTGCAATATATTCCCCTCAGTGGTGGAATCAGCTGTCGATCCCTGTTTGGAACTCTTCCAACAAACTGCACCTCCGCTAAGGGTAAAGACAAATCCAGATGTAGACTTTCTATCATCGGGACCCGATTGGAAATCAGAGTCTGTATACCCATTAACCTGCAGTTCGTTTCCTCCATAAACTATTAACTTATCCTTAGTACCTTTAAGATACCTTAGGATATGTTTAATGAGCCATCCAATGGTCATTACATGGATTGGACTGATATCGACTAGTTACGCTAACAGCGAAACTGATTTCAGGCCTCGTACATAACATGGCATACATTATGCTACCCAAACATGAAACATAGGTTGGTTAGACATTCTAACCTTCTCATCTTCTGTTTGTGGACACATCTTCTTGGAAAGATGAATCCCATGTCTGAACGGTATGTTTGCTGTCTTACAGTTACCAAAGCTATACCGTTCCAAGATCTTATCTACGTACGTTGATTGGGATAACCCAATCAGCCTCCTTTGTCTATCTCTATAGAGTTTTATCCCTAAAACATAGGAAGCTTCTCCCAGGTCCTTCATGGAGAAATTCTTACAGAGGTATGCTTTGACGCCTTGCAACATACCTAAATCATTCCCAATGATTAGGATGTCATCAACATATAGGACTAAAAATACTCCCACTGGCCTTCTGATACACACAGGATTCTTCCGAATTCTTAAGAAAACCAGACGATCTAATAATCTCATCGAATCGAAGATTCCAACTTCGCGAAGCTTGTTTAAGTCCATAAATGGACTTCTTAAGCTTACATACCATACCCGAGGTTTCACTGGACGTGAAACCTTCCGGCTGTTCCATATAGATTTATTCATCAAGAAATCCATTTAGAAAATCCGTTTTGACATCCATTTGCCAAATCTCGTAGTCATGATACACAGCTATAGAAAGCAAAATCCGGATAGACTTAAGCATTGCTACCGGCGAAAAAGTTTCATCGTAGTCGACGCCAGGTCGCTGCGTGTAACCTTTTGCTACCAGTCGGGCCTTGTAAGTTTCAACCTTACCGTCAGGCCCGCGCTTCCTTTTGTAAACCCATTTACAACCGATAGGAACAATTCCTTCGGGAAGCGGTATCAAGTCCCAAACTTGATTTTCATACATTGAGTCTATCTCGGATTTCATGGCACTTTGCCATTTCACGGAGTCGATGTCCAACATCGATTCTCTATAGGTGAAAGGATCCGTCTCTTCAACTAAGAGAACATCCAGACTCTTTTCTTGTATCAAATACAAGCGTTCAGGAGGTCTAGATACCCTTCCGACCTACGGAGTGTGTGTGTTGAAGGTCCTTCATCTACTTGAACTTCAGGTTCCTCCGTTGGCTCGTTGTTTTCATGTTGGACTTCATCAAGCTCAACCTGTCTATGATTACCACCTTCTGACAAAAATTCTACTTCTAGAAATTTTGCGAAGCGAGCTACGAACACATTTCGATGCTCGGTATCATAGAACAGATATCCCCTCGTATTCGAAGGATATCCAACAAACCTAAACTTTTTCCCTCGAGGCGAAAGCTTATATTGCTGAGTCACCCTGACATAGGCAGGACAACCCCAAACCTTAATATAATTAAGATTTGGTCTCCTACCGAACCATATCTGATACTGTGTCGTAGGAACAACCTTTGAAGGAATCTTATTCAAAAGATGTGCGGCTGTTAAGAGAGAGTAACCCCATAAGTAATAGGGCAAATCTGTGAAACTCAACATCGATCGGACCATATCCAATAAAGTCCGATTTCTCCTTTCAGATACACCATTGTGTTGTGGTGTACCTGGAGGAGTATATTGAGCGAGAATCTCATTCTCCTTCATATAATCCATGAACTTACCACTCATATATTCACCGCCTCGATCTGATTGAAGGCATTTAATATATTTACCAGTTTTTTTTCTACTTCATTTCGGAACTCTTTGAACTTTTCAAAGGTTTCCGATTTATGTCGCATCAAATACACATAACCGTACCATGACAAATCATCGGTAAAGGTAACGAAGTACGAATAACCACTGTGAGCAGTTTGACTTAGTGGACCACATACATCAGAATGTACGAGTTCCAGTAAGTTAGTGGCGCGGTGTCCAACACCAGAAAATGGGGCTTTGGTCATCTTACCCTGAATACAGGATTCACAAGTTGGATAGGATTCAATGGTAAGATCTGATATCAAACCATTCCTAACCAATTGGGTAAGGCGTTTAACGCCAATGTGACCAAGTCTCATATGCCAAAGTTCAGTATTATTAATTACAGGTAAACTACGTTTATTAACTCCAGTATTTAATATATCTTTTGAAGTTTGCAATGTATAATGACCATGCTGGTTTGGACAACAAAGGATCTGAATATTATTTTTATCATATAAATACAAAGAACTATTCTTAATATTAATACAAAAGCCTTCTGTATCTAATACAAAAAGTGATATAATATTTGCGACACATCCCAGTACAAAATGACAGTCATATAACAAAAGTGTCCCATTCGGAAATGAGATCTCGCATACTCCCACTGCAACTGCATCCAAAGAGTCTCCAATCCCGAACCGCAACTGCATCTCTCCAGGCTTCAGTTTCCTACTTTCCTTCAGCACCTGCAACGAATTGCAAATGTGAATGGGACAAGCAGAATCTAAAATCCAGCTGGATGTAACGGCTTCACAAGCCAAAGATAAATCAATAACTGGAAAAATAAAAGTACTGCTGATGTAGAAGCTCTGTCTCTCCTCACTTGGGCAATGTAATCAGGACAGTTCATTTTCCAGTGCCCGACTTTGCCGCAGTGGTGGCATTTGTCTTCAGAAGCCCTTTGGCTTTGCAATCTTCGTCTGTTGTTGAGGACCAAAAGCCTTATTCTTTTTCTTGCCTTTCTTGTTCTTTCCCTTGGACCATCCTTGGGAAGAAGCCGAAAGAGAAGTAAATCTAGGAGGGCGAGTCGGTACTCCTTCTTAAGATCCTCTTCTGCCGTGAGCAACATCCTATGTAGCTCCTGGTAGGTACAGACAGTCCCGTGCATGTTGAAGTACATCACGAACTGGCGAAATGAAGCTGGTAGTGAACCAAGAATGACACTCCTACCGAGAATGTCATTCAAGATGAGATTATGTTGCCTCAATTGATCGATCAAATCGATCATCTGAAGAACATGTGGGCTAACACTCTGCCCCTCATCCAGACGCGCATGGAACAGTTCCATGGAGACTTTGTGAACAATCACTTGTTCCTGGTTCTCAAACGATTGTCTCAATCGCGTCATCATACTATAGGAATCTAGCATACCATAGTACTGTTGCTTGAGTTTCGGAGACAGTGAACTAAGGATGTATGATTTAACCCTTAAATCATCATCCTTCCAAGTTTCAAAAACTTGGCGTTCCTCCTCCGAAGCATCCGCACCCACTGCAAGGGGCAACGGACCCTCAAGAACATAACCCAGCTTTTCGGAATCGATGACAATCCTCAAATCCAATTCCTAGTCTGCAAAGTTCTCAGCGCCTTTCAGTTTGTTCGCATCAAGCATACACGCAAACTGATTTGTGGATTGTGCCGCCATCGCCAATCTATCATATAGATCACGAAAAACGGTTAGCAGAAATAAAACAGTTTCATATAATATCAAAAGCATAAACTAGATCATGGAATTTTAATCTAATATGCCCCTCCCACTAAATCATGCAATACTGTAATCCAAAAAAACAGAATATAAATATTTAATAATTAAATTAAATACTAATAGTGAAAATTGGATCCCGTGAATATATTTCGGCTCACAGCAGAGGCACAGTCTCGCCTACGTATTTCATCAGGTAGACAACTCATTTGTCAATCATTCACTAATGACTCATAAGTATCTGGTCCTGGCCGTTTCTCGTTGTCGATGCGAAGGCAGTCCCACAAGGAGACGTACCAAGGTTAAACTCGTCAATGATAAACTCAAGTTACTTACGTAATCCTGACAGCTAGGGCACGTTCAGAATTCCGCTTTTACTTGAATTTACCTAGTATCTGATATACACGGTATAAATAAATCTTTATCGGCTACATCCTCACACGCAGAGGCACGGTCTCGGATGTAGTCACAAAGAAGTATTCATAAACCGTATTGACAAGACGGACCATATAACATGCATCAAATACATAATTACATTCAAACCTTATTAATTAGGATTTTCCGCTAAGTGTCATACACCCTAAATCTAACCAATTTAGATCCTAATAAG
This sequence comes from Zanthoxylum bungeanum, assembly GCA_019454045.1. Lineage (NCBI taxonomy): Eukaryota > Viridiplantae > Streptophyta > Magnoliopsida > Sapindales > Rutaceae > Zanthoxylum > Zanthoxylum bungeanum. The sequence continues at coordinate 143,802 of SKCR01026490.1, forward strand.
CATGCATAAAGTCAAGAAAAAATTATTAAACATTGATTCAATGAAGGCTAATCATTTTAGGTGGCCTAGAATCAGACTAGCTCTGAAACATTTGTAGGGGTTTTTTAGGGGGTGAATCCGGTAACGCAGCGGAAGCGGTGAAAATCCGATTTCCAGATTTCAAAACTTTTTCTCAGATTAATTAAATAAACATATTTATTTAATATTCCAATAATCAAATATGAAATAAAATTCAAAATGAATCAATTCAAGTGAATTTACCAAATTACCCTTGCTTTGTATTTTTGTCCATTTTAGTCCGAAATTGATCTATTCAATTTTGAATGATTCTAAATCATTTCCAAGATGAACTTATGATGTTCAAAACATCAAAACACCAAAAGAATCAAAATCCCCAATTATCATCATCAAAGCCGAGAGCACCACAATTGTGTCATTGGTGCACTTTGTCATTTCATGCTTCAAAACACATCAAGATGTAATCCAATGAACATGAAACTTTATATGCATCATATACACACACAAATATACAACATATATGAAAAGCCCCAAATTTGGAATTGGTCATGAACCCTAATTTTTCAATTTCCACAAATTGGACAAATTAAACCAAATACATTAAATCAATTACTTCAATCATCATTCTTCCATCCATCCAAGTCTCAACACAATGAAACAACTCAAGATCAAATCTAGGTCATTTAAGAGTGGGTCAATAACTCTAGATTAGCAACATGGTTTCCAAAACCTTAAAAGAATAGTTATAACTACAATAGTTACAAGCTTTCTTCATCAACATGCTCAACACTTTCAACCAAATTTCCATCATCAAAAACACAAGAAATAATGAAAGAAATAACTAAGAACATCACAGATGTTTGCCTAGATCCTAAGGAACAAATTCCTTTCTAATAGTAAGTTTGAAAAACTTACAAAATCCAAGCTTTTCTTTGAGTTTTTCCTTTTCTTCTTCACTTGCTTTCTTTGTTTTCTTTAATGGTGTTTCTTGTAAAGTGTATTAGGTTAAGTGTAAAGTGAAATGAAAATCAATATATACTTGTAACAAAAGTGCCTTGGCCGAAATTCACCTTAGCATTTACAAGTTTTGTAATTTCAATTTCATTTCAAATTTATGTAATCAACTTGCATAAATATCTTAATACAACTTTATTAGATATTTATTTAAGTCAACAAAAGCAACTAACATCATTTACTTTAAATATCCTAACATAAGATATTTATATTTTAATTAATTTAAACATTTAATAATTAAATAATTAATTAATTAATCAAATACAAATATTAAATATATGTATAATATTTACATTAAATATTAAAAACATATATTCATTTAGGATAAAAGTCAAATAACTCATTTTGACTATTAATTAATGTGTATTTAAATTAATCAAGTATTAAATGTAAATACACAATAATTAGGCAAATGACTATCTAGTCCCTTTAGCACGTATCTTGCGTTTAACCTTTAAACGAATTTGTAAATAATCAATATTATTTATTAATGTTGCTCTAGTGCTCTACTAGTATGTTTCATTATTGAGACTCTCTAGATTCATGTATATCCGTCACGAAATCAAATTTCATGTCCATAATCTATCCACCCGTAGATTATGACGATCACGGATAATCTCGCTGAACCATACAGGTCGAGGTCATGGAAAATGTATAATTCCTCCGTCACAGGTATCCAGATAAATCCCAGAGATATAAATGTAAACGCCAAATCTCTATCGGGATTATCCAGTCGACTATTCTATTAGCAATCTCAAAAGAATATTTAGAACTAGCTTCTAAACTTTACCACGGGCCCATGGTTTTATCTGATTGCTAATCATATGGACTACCTATGCTGATACACAGAACTGACGGATCCTATCTTGATACACATAGGACACCCTGAGGATCTATCTACACCCAACGAACAGGCGGAGGTCTGATCTAAATAGAATCGGTGACGTGACTGCCGTCTAAGTGTAGAAGATGTCTCATGTGCCCACAATGACATCTCAAGTCTAAGAATCACAAGTGCTACTCAACCCAAGAAGATTCTTATTGACGCTGGTGTACTATCCATTAAGAATCTTCGGTGAGTCGTTAAGTGTTTATCCGCTATAAAACCTACACGTCTATACTAGTCTCCAAGACTTATAGTTCATTGAGAAGCCATTGGAATCATATATTCCAGTATACGACATGTACCGGTCTCAACGGGTTTACTATACTGACCAAGTAGTGTAAACCTTGACCAGGAACTGTCTGAGAATGACAACGTCATGATACATCTCAATGTCTGTTGCGACGCTTTTGCAACTGTATCATGACTAATCATTCTAGGGTCTTTACGTCTTTACCATATAGAAAGATAGATTATATTATAGAAACTGCATATATTATTCATAATAATAATGTTTTACAGAAGTATTTAACAGAAATACAACCTGGAATTGACGCTCTGAGCACCAACCCCAACAGAGTGGACATAGACATTATTGGCCGAACCACTATAAATTATAGTGTCATTTTCTCTATCACTTAACTCTTTTATTTATCGCAAATTTATTTTATATTTCCATATTATTTAATAACTTGCCTTTGGGAAATAAATTATTGAGTACATTAATTGAGAAAATTATACACTAAGCTTTATCGGTAAAGCTACTAACGAAGTGGCTTAAAATTGATAAGATTTTTAATTTCGTAATATTTTTCAATTACCCAATTCACCCCATTTTGGGTATAGTTGTATTTATTATTTCAGTTTTTGTAGGTAATTTCAATTGGTATCAGAACTTGGACTTCTCACAAAAGATCTAACCATCCGAGAATAGATCTTATGGCATCTACAAGCGACACAATAAAATTCACCGAAGGTGAACTCCCAAATAGACCGCCATGACGGAACAGACTTCAAATATTAGAAAAAGTGGATGCTCAATTTTTTGCTCGCTTATGATGTTGATGGATACTTAGAGATTGTGAAAGGGTGAAAAACTTTGGTAAATTCTAATGCATTTAAATTTTTATACGAAGCATTAGATAAAAACATAATTGATAGGATTCCCAAATTTGCAAATGCATATGAATTATGGAAATCATTAGAATTGCTATATGAGAGAAATAGTCAATTAAATGAATGCAATATTGATTTTAGCTCATCAAATAATGAAATTTGTAATTTGACATTAATGGTTATATAAAATCCTATAGGGGAATCTGAAAAAGAAAACATTATTATTTGTGAAAATGAAATTTCCTATTATGATGAATTGCTTGACATGTTGAATGAGTTGCATGATAAATATGAGGCCCTTAGAAAAAAATATAATTTAATTAAGAAATAACATACATTACTTCAATATGAACATGCATCATGTATGAATAAAATTCATGCTTAGGATATTGAGGATATGTGTTTAAATGAATAACATGAACATTGTGTAGAGAACTTGCAAAATAAAGCATCTAATTCTAAATCATCATGTGCTTGTGAATCTTTGACAATTGAAAATGATGATTTGAATAAGAAATTAGATGACTTGCAATGTATTGTGACCAAGTTCACTCAAGATGAAAAGAATTTCAAAATGCTATTTGGTTCACAAAGTGATATTTTTGGAAAAGGTGGATTATGATATAAGCCTCACATTAAGCAAAAATATTTGAACAATTATTTTGTAAATGCATCCAAATCATATACACATTCATCATATGTACATGCATCTAAAGTAGCCATGGGCATTATCGGATTTGGATCGGATCAAACCGAATCCGAATCCGATCCGATCCGAAATGCGCTGAGATGTTTGATTTGATCGGATCAGATCATCTTATCGAACTTGATCCGATTCGATCCGATAATTATCGGATCGGATCAGATTGGTCCGATCCGAAATCATCCTATTTCGGATCAGATTGGTTCGATCCAATTCGAACGAATTCAGATCGGATTGGTCCGATCCGAAATAGGATGATTTCGGATCAGATCGGTCCGATCCGATCCGAATTTTCACTACACAGTTGACAGTACACCAACATCAGGATGAACAAAATAACAATAACAACATGACCACAAACTGCAAGCATAATCTGGTTTTGACAGTACACACAACAATAACAATAACAATAACAACATTTGACCACAAGATGAACAAAATAGTAGTTGACAGTACACACTACACACAACGATACCACAAGATCAACAAAACTACAAAAGCCAAAATTTTCACTACACAGTAGTGACAGTACACACAACAATAGCAACATGACCACAATATCAATCCACAATACTATCCAGTATCCAGTATCCACAGTGTCCTTCCAATTCCAGCACGGCAGCAACACACTAACATCAAGCCTGCAAAAGATGAAAAATTAATAAACAATATTTCTGAAATATAAAATATAAGTATATAACCACTTCATATCGTAAAGGCACTATCGTAAAGGCACCATCATATTGTGATATTCCAGAAATTCTATTATTCTGCACCATCATATCGTAAAAATAGGAAATAAATGAACAAACTGTTTCTTTGCTACTAAAGTCTTACTTCCTTAAGTTCCCACATTTTTTAAGCTAGTAAATGTTTATTCAGATATATAATCAAAGAAAAACATAACTTTATCAAAATTGTACCTTCAAAGATAATTCGACTCAAACTCTGTTGCCAACAACATGATCCAGTGATTGTGATTCAGATTGTAACTTGTGTCTTGTGATATTCTTCAAATAAAAAAAAAATTATTCACAGTTAGTAAGTTTGCATTTTATGGTATTCACTATAAAAATTAAAAAACTAATTAATAATTTTTTTTACCTTCCTCAAGTTTTTCATAGTACTCTGCCTCCAATAGCATTGCTTCCACTTCATTGGTTTTGTCAATTGTAAGCCTATTCCGTATCCAATTTTGAGTGCATATTATAGCTTCGACCATAACGAGAGTTAATGAGCTACGGAACTATCAAGAACACGACCTTCCGTACTAATGCCGATTCAGATGTCACTGTCGATACCGACATTGTAAGAATATCACGAGCAATCCTAGCCAAAATTGGATACTTACCAGTATTTGTTTTCCACCACATCAGAACACTAAAGCTAGGGTCACGACTAGTCTCATAGGGTTCCATTAAATACTATCCTCTTGATGCATTGCATGACTAGTCTGAAAAACTTGAAATGGATCATCAGGTTGCACGTTTGTATTGCGCTTACGCACTCTATCTTGTGCTCGCGGTCTAACAAACGGCTGAGATTGTGTCATACCAGCACTAGACCCATCTCCACCAACACCAGTTACACCCACAGCCCTTGATCCATCACTGTCAACAAACAACCCATTTGTGTCATACCAATCATTATACATATCGTATAATCTTTTCAATAAATCTTTAGTAGACTTTCTCATTTCCTATATCTTCACATCATCATTATCAAAAAGTATACCAAAGCAAACAGAGACAAATGTCATCTTACGTCGTGGATCAAGAATAGTACTCACAATCAATAATTTATTGATTTTGGCAGTGGTCTCCCAATATTTATCAAACTTCATCTTCATAGATAAGGCCATGTCATGCAAAAGAGGATGTTCATTACGCGCCAGATTTTTCAAACTTGTATGAATCTTGCAAATCTCATTGTAGGTGAAACAAGATGTGACGGTGGATGAGGCACTGAACATATTCGTTGCATCATAAAAAATCTGCAAAAAATCAGCAAAGTATTGAGCTTTCTCCTAATATATATCTGTAGGAGGCCCAATCCTTTTGCTCCAATTTTCATCATCTCTAAAATATAGAGCATAGTGACCATCATTATCAATCATTCGATCAAAAGCCTTCTGAAAGTCTAATGCATCATTCAACATTAAGTAGGTGGAATTCCACATAGTAGGAACATCTAAGATGACACTGCCCTTGCTCTCAATCCTCTCACGTGCTACAGCCGATTTAAATGCTTCCAATCTTGATGGAGAAGATCTCATATACTTAACATCATTTCGAATTGCTATAATGTTGTCATCCAATTGTTTCAAACCATCAGACACAACTAAGTTTAATATGTGAGCACAACACCGCATATGCACATACTCTCCATTAAGCACCAATGCATCTCCCTTCCACGTCCTCATCTTCCTCACCAACTGTTGGATGGCTACGGCATTGGCACTGGCGTTATCCACATTTTTAGTAAAAATTCTCTCAATACCCCAGTGCTGTAAACAAGACTCTATTAACCTTCTGATAATGTCTCCTTTGTGATTGTTAATTGGACATAAGCTAAGGATTCGCCGATGCAACTGCCAATCATTGTCTATAAAATGTCCAGTGATAACCATGTAATTAATATTTTGAATTGAAGTCCATATGTCGGTGGTCAAACTAACTCTCTGATAACCCGCAGATAAAATACTCTTCAACATCACTTTTTCATCAGCAAACAACTGTAGGATATCTCTAGTTATAGTCCTACGAGATGGGACATCAAAACGAGGGACGACAACACTACAGAAATTTCGAAAACCCTCTTTCTCTATAAAGCTAAATGGTAGCTCGTCAACAATGATCATCTTCACAGCTGCTTTCCGACACGCTGCTTGATTGAAATGACCGTCTCTCACGGAGAGATTTCCACTTGTGCCTCCTTCTTCACCAACCCCAACCAAAACACCTTGTGCTTCACAATAAGCCAAATATGATTTGCAGGCCTCCATATGCCTCTTCAAGTTGGTTGTTGACCGATCTTTCGCACTACAAGCATAAGTCTTCTGACAATATATACATTCAGCCCTATCCAGATTATCTTCACACATGCGGAAAACTTTCCACACTTCAGATCTTCTATTTCTTGATTTATTTTCTATTGATGTGATTGATGGCGATGAATCATGTTTTTTGACAATGGTGATCTCTTAGAGTTTGATGGAAATTTTCTTTTCTGTTTCCTTATTTCTCTTAATTGTACATCAAATGAATCTGATTCCGACCCACTATTGTTGGGTGAGCTTTCAAACCCACTCATCTACAACGAAAATAAAATAGACAATTAGACATATTCGTACAATGTTATTTAAATATATTAAATGAATAAATGTAATACAATGTTCCAAGCAGCTATTTAATAAATGGCAAACTAAAACGACAATTTTGTAACAACTAACAATCAACAGATTGTATCCGAGACCGAGGTACTAATGTACATGAAGATGAGGCTGGTGGCATTACACAACAGATTGGTGCAACATATTTCCCTGAACATACGTGAGAGAACTAGGGAATTGAAAGCTGATGCGACATTGAAGGTCTCAGGTTTATTGGTTTTTGATACTCTGGTCACGAGTCTTTTACTAATCTAAAGTCACGAGTCTTTCACTAAACAACCACATATTTGCCTCAACAACATAGAGTCCATAATCATCCACACTACACCCTTATAGTAGATCCAATTCAAGCGAATATAGTGAACAATTTCTAATGCAAATGCTTGAATCATTATGCATAACACTCCAGCAAGTCGCATGCCATAACAATGCTAAAATGAAAAGACAATAAAGGTCGATTCAATAGAGTGAAGTATATCATTCCAAGTTCAACTAATTATCCTTCTGAGTTCTGACCTTCTTAAAACAATAAACAAAACTAGTCGCATAAGCATTCATAACAAAAGCAAGAAGTACTGATTTATAAGAGTGTAGACTTCTCGTACTTGAATGACCCATGAAGTTTCAATTACCTCAATACCTTCTGCCCCGACCAAAAACTGGAGGTTGAATCTAGGTGGAAAACTTGTCGTAATGCACCTATTGTGAAAGCAATGAAACAACAATGCTAAACAACCATGATTTAGCAGCTTATTTCAGAATCAATTAATCATTCCTAAAGAAATTTCATCATAAGACCTAAATGAATCAGAAATTTCATCAATTAATTTGTCGCATTTAACACTATAAGTCTATAACAAGTCAAATCCCTAATTTTGAAAATGAAGAAGGTAACTTACTTTCTTGAATCAGAGCGATGGCCGATGATGATTGATGAATGTTCTATTGAAGATGAAACAAGAAAATCAGATTCAGAGCAATGAAGATTGAAGAAGGTAACTGATTGTCTGATTCACTGAAGAGTGAAGAGTAAATGAAGACCGATCCAATGAAGATTAAATGAAGACTGAAGACCGAAGAGGCTAAAGAGTGAAAAGTGAAAACTGTGAAATGATGAAGTGAAGAAGACTCGTATCAGATGACCTAAATGAACCCTAATTAACTTAGCAAAATGACGTCGTTTAAATACTCCAAAACGACGTCGTTTTGCATATTGAATTAAAAAAAATTCGAGCGGATCATATCAGATTAGATTTTATCCGATCCGAACCGAAATCCATCGAACCAGACCAACTCAATTTGATCGGATTTGATAATCGGATCGAATCGGATCTGATTTGATCTGATCCGATGCCCACCACTAATCTAAAGTCATTGAATCAAATGTTAAATGTTATGCATGTAATATGAAAAGTCACAAAAGATATGATTATTGGACAAAAATATGACTATTGAGTTCCGAAAGTAACTAAGACTAACTCACACGGACCTAAACAAATTTGAGTACCAAAAAGCTTGTGAATTTCTTTGAGTATGTGAAGAAGATGAAAAAATAAAGAAATTGGTTCCTCAATGAAAGTTGCAATTTTAATGGATGACTATTCAAATTCTCTTCTTTCACGAATTTCAAAAATGATGGATTTGTCACTTGGTGACAACGGTAAAAGGTAAAATCCATGATTATGAAAACATTGGTATATTTCCTCAATTGGTTGAATTTTAGAAGAGGTATATGAGCATGAGTTTCGACTTCTTATTCTTCCCATATAATAATACACAATTTTCATCGTATATGTGGTATTGCTATTACCACCGTGAGGAGAATAGTATAATTTTTGAAAATTACCAAATAATCATTGACTTGATTAATTTTTAACCTGTTAGATATAATTTATTTTAGCAGTTGGATCATCTTATTTTGGGAAGATATTGGGAGCTTGGTTTATGCAAGTGGTTTATCTTATTTTATCTAATATGTAAGACTTGAAATAATGATATTTTGTTTTATGTGTGAGACATGGAACAAATATTATATTTTTTTTATTTTATTATTTTTTTTAACATTAGTTTCCAATAAAGGAAAATAACATCCAACTATATTGCACATTGTCATAATGATACTTTAGTCCTAACAGTTTTGGAAATACAAGTTTTAGTCTTTGTCATTAAATATTTATCGTTAATTTTGAGTCATTTTTTATTAGATTAGTATTAAATGACTTGAATATTCTAAAAAACTATACAAATATAGTAAAAACTCATTTTAAAATTAGATAAGAAGTGACTCAATTAACAAAATAATATTTAACGATAGTGACTAAAATTTATATTTTTCTAAAACTGCAGGAACCCAAATTTATATTTTGAAAATTATAAAAATTAAAGTGTTATACAAGTAGTTGAGTGCAATTTAATTAAGAAAAGAAGAACCAGAAGCGACAAAGTTACAATACCAAATTAGGGATGACGAAAATCTCCAATGGGGACGGGGCCCTCGGGAACCCTCCCCAATTGAGGAAGGGATTGATGATGAAAAATTAAAAAAATTTAGCGTCGAGGACGGGGACGTAGAAAATTTAATACTCATTTCTTATTCGGAGAATGAACGAGGATTAGGTAAAATATCTATCTCCTCCTCATTACACATTTAAGTTTAAATTATTTATTTTTAATTTTTTAATACATATGTTCAAATTTATATTTATAATTTTATATAGATGTAAATAAAAAAATATCTTAATATTTAAAAAATATAAATTATAAATAGTATAAGAGCTTAAATGAAATAATTATATATGTATAATCAATTTTTAAAAAGGGATCCGTCATTTAACACACACACATATATATATATATAATTTATGGATAAAATAATAGTTCAATTAATATATTTTTTAATGACTCAAATTTATTTTAAGAAAAAATTATTTATTATTTGAGATTCGAGGCCCTCGATGATCCCCTTTTATTATTCAGAATCCTCATCCCCTCTCCTGAAGACATCTAAAAATTATCGAAGACATACATGAATCTAAAAATTATGATAGACGGATGCAAAAATATCAATTCCATCCCCTCAACTATCATCCCTAAGGTGATATATCACGTACCGGGTGTATATGTCATCTCTCTCACAATAACTGAGTCCTACATAATTGTGGGGCTCAACTACTATAAGAGAGATGACATATACACCCGACACATAATATAATTTTTCTATCATCCCTATATCAAATCCGCCACAGGAATCAAACATCAATCAGGACAGGGTTTTGAAAAGCCACGTTCGCCCGGGCCGGGTTTCAAAGAATAATGCATCTGGGCCGGATATAAAAAAAATTATCTGGTTTTTGGGTGGGTCTTGCTTTCTTGTTCAACAGGAAAAGATACTCGCACAAAACACCGTTCTCAGATCCCGAAGGTTGAACAAATCTCAAAACAAGTGTAAGTTCTTACTTAAATTTCAAAGCATTGCTTTCGGTTTCAAGGAATTCTATTGATTTTAGATCGTTAATTTAGTCATTTTTATGTGCTGACGCAGTTAAATGGAAACGAACCAAGCCAAACACCGCCTTGTTGGTCCTAACGACCCCATTCAAAGAACCCAGTAAGCCGCTTTCTCTATTTTTCTTTTCTATGGCTTTAGGGTTTATTTTTTTGGAGTTGATTGGGTGTACATGTTTAATAAACGAATTCAAAACCCTTTGGTTGTTGTTGTTTTTTTTTTTTTTTTTGGTTGAAGTTATGATATTTTTATAGGTACCCGTATGTGACTGGTACATCTGTTGTTGCTCTGAAGTACAAAGATGGGATTTTGATGGCTGCTGACATGGGAGGTTAGTTCTTATGCCTATCATTTGTTTTGATTTTCAGAAGGGTAGCAAACAAATGTCATTGCTTGCATTTGCGGAACTAGGATTTTAGTTTAACGGGGCCAAATCGAAGAAACTATAAAATTGACTAGGCTAGAATATAAAATTTGTAAAATTGAAGAAGCCAACTATAAGGAACATAATATATATATATTGTTTGAAGTTACGATATTTTTATAGGTACCATGTTTCAGAAGCATATAGAGTGACCTGGTTTTAGACTTTGAAGTTTCAACATTGAGTGGTAGTTACCAATTTCTTATCATAAACGGGGCAGTTTGTTTTTTCTAATGATAAAGTGTAGTTTGGAAGTAGAAATGGTGCTTAGTGGTAGAAAAGCAATGGTTTTCAGAGACTGATATTGTGTTGTGGATTGGTTTATAAATCAGTATTTGATCTTAAGATTCTCTCCGTATTTTACTTCAGCTTCTTCCACACTGTTGTTTACTTCAAATTCTTCAATAGTCTGGAATTTGGAATGTTTAGTATTCCTTTCAAGTATATTCCTTGTGGCATGCTTCTAAAATAATTTTTTTTAAAAAAAAATCAGGTTCCTATGGGTCCACGCTCCGATACAAGAGTGTGGAGCGGATGAAACCTATTGGAAAGCATTCTTTTCTGGGAGCCAGTGGAGAAATAAGCGATTTTCAGGAGCTTTTGCGTAATCTCGATGAGCTTATGTAAGATTTGTTGGTTGATTCATATATAGGTGTCTGGTAGTTTTATTTGAAATTTCTGACTATCTCATTTTTGCTTTGATGTTTGTTGTTTCCAGCCTCTATGACAATATGTGGGATGATGGGAACTCTTTGGGGCCTAAAGAGCTACACAGCTATTTGACCAGGGTTATGTATAACAGGCGTAACAAGTTTGATCCACTGTGGAACTCTCTTGTGCTTGGTGGAGTGAAAAATGGGCAGAAGTATCTTGGCATGGTATAGTTATGTTTATAATAACAATCAGCAACAAACTGGTTGCAGTTTTAATGGTTAGACAATGTCACACTTATCTATATATCTACTGTCCAGGTCTCAATGATAGGAGTAAATTTTGAGGACGACCATGTAGCAACTGGGTTTGGAAATCACCTTGCCAGGCCAATTCTTCGGGATGAATGGCATGAGAACTTGAGTTATGAAGATGGTGTTAAGTTACTGGAAAAGTGCATGCGTGTTCTCCTATATCGTGATAGATCTGCTGTCAATAAGCTTCAGGTTTGTTTAGTACTTATTTCATCATATGTTACTAATAGTTTCTGCTATATTCTTGGTAGGCAATAATATTTACATCTAGTTTGATGATGTTGTTTTGCAATGGTCTCTGGGTGCTTTTAGTGGAAATGTGATTTATAGCGAATCTTGAGTTTTTAGGTTTAAGGTTTTGCATGGTCGAGTGTCTTGGTTTCTGGCGACGTTAAATAGCCATATGCTTGTCTACTTATTTGATACCCTCTTTTTTAACTATAGATGGAAAACTCCATGGAATAGCTCACAGGAGGGTCCAGGAAAACATCACAATTCTATCCTAATATAATTTGTGGGTGTGTTTATTTGAGGGTAATGAGGATGGAGAAATGAGAATCATTTTCATTAGAGTTGTTTACTTCCGAAATTGAACGAAAATGGGAATGAGGTAGGGTCCACATATTTGGGAATTAGGAATGATAGTCCTATTCCCACCACTCTAGTGGGAATGAGATTTTCATTCCCATTATTGATGAGAAATTAAAATCTTACTCCTAAAGTAATTAATTAATAATTTTTTTTTTAATAATTAATAATTAATCAATATTTAGTAATTAACAATAAAATAAAATTTAATATTTTAATAAAAAATAATTTAGTAAAAGAATAAATTAATATTTAGTAATTTAATAAATTAATAATTAATAAAGTAATATATAATTTTAACTAAGGGTGTTTTTGGAACTTGTTAATATTTCATTCCGATCACTAGACAAATTAAATACATAAATGGTAATACTATTTTATTCCGATCACGGTTCCTACAGCCAAGTAAACAATTTATTTTGATTCTGATTCACCATTTTCATTCCAGCCCATTCCGTTTTCATTCCATTCCGATTACGAGTACGTAAACGCATCATGATTATATTGAATTGCAGTTTATTTGATTGCGAGCCTTAGTCAATAGATCTTGAGCACTGTCACAGGGATGTCTATGTAGATGCTTGTCAATGATCACTGCTTCAGGGCTTTGGTGTGTTAAAAATAAAGGGTTCCAAAGCATATCTCTCCCCTTCTTCCCCCAATCCTGAAATCCCGTCTTGGTAAAATCGATTGTCAAGAACTGTCATCTGCTTTTTTTTTTTTTTTTTTTTTTTTTTTGTAAAATCGATTGGTAGTTATAGTGTTAATAATTCACTTGTAAGGATGGCCTGCATCTGAGATATTTTTTTTTGTTCTAGAAATTGACTTGGGGATTGTATGAACTCTGAAAATTGCAGATAGCGAAGATCACCGAAGAAGGTGCAACAATTTCCCAGCCTTACTCATTGAAGACGTTCTGGGGATTCTCCGCTTTCCAGAATCCAGCAGCAGGTGCCGAGGGATCATGGTAGTTGGCACGAGATAGCATCGTCATGTCTCTTTCCTGGTGTTTATATCATGGAGTCTAAGGACATTATATCATTAGGAATTAGATGTATCTTTATATTTGTTTAAGCCGGTTACTTGATCTCTGTGGCACCAAAGATTATGATGGTGAGATGCTAGCTTTTGAGGACAACTTATGTTTTAAATCATTTGAAACTTTAATGACTGCCTCTTGCTTGCCTTTGTTAATTTTTGCTTTTAATTTTGTTGTTTGTGTTTATTACATTAATCAGATTTGTTAATAAGGAGCTAATGGATGAACCAAGAGGTAGACAGTAGACTGTCCATGAAATATTATATGGGCACATTGTATCAAGCAATTGGTATTTCTAGCCAATTTATGTGTGAAACGACTGTAGATTTAAAAAAAAAATTAATAAATAAAATTCCCAAATGCAGTAAAATCGTAAATACTTCTGCGAAATAAAGTAGAAGAAAATAAAGAAATTTATCGGTTAATCTTGTTTTAAATCACTTATTTTGAAAAATCTCACCTCTAAATTTGTTTCTACTCTTTAAGGGTTTTAAAATTTTTCCCTTTTTAATCATTTTTATTACCAAAGGTTTTTTTTAAATAAGAGCGTTTTTTTTTATTAATTATCCTTATATCACTGTTTATGTGAAGGATAACGTAAGTGTAACACTTTTCGGGTGATTTTTTTTCTAAGAGATAAAATGTGAATAAATCCAAATATCTTTTTTAACCCTTTATCTCTCCTAAAATTTAAACTTAAATATTGTGTTTTTGAAAGCAATTATTTTTTTACATTATTATACAGTAAATATTAATTTATCTTTAGTATTTTTTTATCTATGGTATGATTATCAATTCAGTAACTGATAATTTAATGTGTTTTTTACCCACAGTCATAATAATTGTCAATTAAGCTTGTTTTTTTAACCATAATATGACTAGCAATTGGATTAATAATAATATAATCATAGATGTGACTCAACCGTATTATGACTGTGTTTTTCTATCTACAATTACGAGTAAATCTTTGGTACAACAATGGTATGAGTAATGTGGTACCACCAGCAAATTAAAAAATGACATGTATAATTTAATACCTATTTTTTAATTGTTTTTTAATTTTTTAGCACGCGTGACAATGGATGATTGACTTGTTGCATGGATGACGTGGTATCACTGTTGTACCAAAGATTTTCTGTACAATTACATAATAACTATCGATTAGATATGTGACTAGCTATATATTTTTTTAGCCACATTACGACTATAAATAATTTCATCCATATATCAAAAATAAATTAATATTTAATATACATTTAAAATAAAAATAATCACTACACTACCCGTCAAAATTCTCATTTATGAGGATGCTTTTCAATTGTCATGACTTGAAAAGCTTGCAGAAATTAAAAAAAATCCATATTTTAAGATTGATAGTTTTGTTCCTCATCAATCTATTGTCAATTAGAATATGATGCTACTATTTGGTCTTATAAAACCCATATTTTATTATTTTTCTCTTTTTTTTTTATTTTATTTTATTTTTTTTATTATTATTACTATTTTACACTCACTTAGGAAAATGGAAAATAGATATCAAGACAAACAAACCATAACAAGACTCCAAGCTACAGATATATGCCACCGCCTGTCAAGCACCCAATTCTGGGAATGGGTACTTGACACCAAAAGCAACAAACTGTAGCCTACAAAACAAAGCATGATGCAATAAGATACTATAATAACAATAGTAGTACCAAAACTAACCAAGTTTTTGCAACTATTGAAATCGAGACCATCTGCGGATGAAGTGACATTAATTGATCCGGTTCACTTCTTCTTCGCTGCAGACTTGGTGACCTTGGCACCGGTTGGATCCTTCTTCTCGACACTCTTTATGACTCCGACAGCAACAGTCTGACGCATGTCCCGGACAGCAAAACGTCCAAGTGGTGGGTACTCGGAGAATGTCTCCACAACCATGGGCTTGGTGGGAATCATCTTAACCATACCAGAATCACCGTTCTTCAAGAATTTTGGCTCCTTCTCAAGCTCCTTACCAGATCGTCTGTCAATCTTGGTCAACAGCTCGGAAAACTTGACAGCAATGTGGGAGGTGTGGCAGTCGAGCACTGGGGCATACCCGTTTCCTATCTGACCAGGGTGGTTCATGATGATGACCTGTGAGGTGAAGTTTGCAGCCTCCTTAGCGGGATCATCCTTGGAGTTGGAAGCTACAAAACCACGCTTGAGATCCTTAACAGCGACATTCTTCACGTTGAATCCGACATTGTCACCTGGAAGGGCCTCCTGGAGAGCTTCATGGTGCATCTCAACAGACTTAACTTCAGTGGTCAGTCCAGAGGGGCCAAATGTCACAACCATACCAGGCTTGATTAAACCGGTCTCAACACGACCCACTGGGACAGTTCCAATACCACCAATCTTGTACACATCCTGAAGTGGGAGACGGAGGGGCTTGTCTGAGGGCCTCTTTGGCTCATTGATCTGGTCAAGAGCGTCAAGGAGGGTTGGACCCTTGTACCAGTCGAGGTTGGTGGACCTCTCAATCATGTTGTCACCCTCAAAACCAGAGATGGGGACGAATGGGATCTTCTCAGGGTTGTATCCGACCTTCTTCAGGTAAGATGAGACTTCCTTCACAATTTCATCATATCTAGCTTTAGAGTACTTGGGGGTGGTGGCATCCATCTGCACAAACAAAGCACGAGATCAAATCCATGTTTATGATTCAAAAAAGCAACACAAGTGAAAATCAAATGTTAAAACATAAAACCACTGGGATTAAATCTCATGCAGTGCTCACCTTGTTACAGCAGCAAATCATCTGCCTCACACCCAGGGTAAAAGCAAGCAAAGCATGCTCACGAGTCTGACCGTCCTTGGAGATACCAGCTTCAAAACCACCAGTGGTGGAGTCAATGATGAGGACGGCACAGTCAGCCTGTGAAGTACCAGTAATCATGTTCTTGATAAAGTCACGATGTCCAGGAGCATCAATGACAGTGCAGTAGTACTTGGTGGTCTCAAATTTCCACAAGGCGATATCAATGGTGATACCACGTTCACGCTCAGCCTTGAGCTTGTCAAGCACCCAAGCATACTTGAATGACCTCTTGTTCATCTCAGCAGCTTCCTTCTCAAACCTCTCGATCACACGCTTGTCAATACCACCAAGCTTGTAGATCAAGTGTCCGGTAGTGGTTGACTTTCCAGAGTCGACATGGCCAATGACCACAATGCTGATATGAATCTTCTCCTTACCCATAACTGCTAATTAACCAAAACTGTGACAAAAAAATTTAATCTATTACTAAAATCATTACTAGCGGAAGCATATTCACACGTGTTTCCAGCAATAAACAATAATCAGAACTCGCAATTCATCAATCAGATACTCTTCTGCACAAAGTCAATTGAGCGCCGATCGAAACTATTGCTTCGTAAAGTTTATACTAAACAAATATTGTTTCAACACATACAAAGATCCAAAAACAGTTGTGAAAAATATTCATGAGCGAGCTATGAATACAAAAGATTCACAATCAATAAAGCACATAAGCTCAAGCTCATCATATTAGATTCAAGAAGTAACAAAATTTGCAATAAAATTATAAATTTACACTCCTATGCAGCACAGTCACAGAATTTTGGCTGAGGCGAGCAAAACTGAACACAAAATAACAACATAACTTAAAAAGCAAACATGGACTATCCGTATAATTCACAGTTGCTACATAATTATGAAACGACAGCGTTTAGATCAAATTATAATTTCAATACAACCTATGAACAATATGGGGAATCAATAATCGAATTTCTTAGTGAACAAGCAGATCAGATCAGAATATATAGAGACCGTCAGATTTTAATCAGATGCAATTATCAGATCATCAGATGATTAAAAAAAAAAACAGATTATAACTGCACAAAAATAGAACGAGATAGCGAGTAGAGTAGATCGATCACCTTCAAAAGAGAGTAACTAAACCTAGCCGCAAATCACGCAAGAAGCAAAGAGTGATGAGAGAGAGGGTTTGCTTAGGATTTTATAGCGGAGACGGAGAGTCACCTAGGGTTACGTTTGATGCGTTTGATATTTCTTCATGTTTAAATTTACCTAAATGCCCTTAGATTTCTATTTATTTACCGATCGAGTAAAATTTAACTGAAATTCGAAATCAAGCAACAGCTAAGCACGGTGTATGGTCTGTTTTTCGTTTCGCTTCGCTTCGTTGGTTTATTCGCAGTAAGATCTTCAACTTGATGCCTGTTTCGGTTCAATTCCTGCACAAAAAATTGGTCTCTTGTTTGATATTTATTTGCTTGATATGATGATTATCAGTGCCGGTAGAAATTGCTTGAGGCAAAATTTCTCTCACAGGACTTTTAACAAACAGTTGGGCCGCACAGTCGCTTTGCAGCAATTTTTTCAGAAATTCTATTCAAATGCAATCCTATGTGTTTTTTACTCAACTAAAGCTCCATCAAGATCATTGAGGAGAGGAATTAGTAAAACGTCAAAAACTGAAAGCAAACCTACACTTGATGAAGCACAATTTCGATGGGCAGTGTCTGAACTCCCACCAAGATTCAATAATGAAGAATTATGTAATGTCATCACTCTTCAAAAGGATCCATTAGTGTGTTTGGAGCTATTCTATTGGGCATCAAAGCAGCCGAGGTTTAGGCACGATGTGTCTACTTATCACATCACAATAAGGATGCTTGGTGCGGCGAAGATGTACCAAGAAATCGATGACGTGGTTAACCAAATGCTTGCAGCTCCTTGTGTTGGTTCTGAGGTTCTTTACAATACCATAATATATTTTTTCACTGAAGCTAGGAAGTTGAGTAGAGCTGTTTATGTGTTTAAGCATATGAAGAATAGTAGGAACTTGGAATGTAGGCCTTCAATCAGAACATACAATATTCTCTTCGCGGCATTTTTAAGTAGGGGGAAAAATACTTATATAAATCATGTGTATATGGAGACTATTAGATGCTTGTTCAAGCAAATGATCAATGATGGGATTGAACCTGATATTTTCTCATTGAATTCTATGATAAAAGGTTATGTTCTTTCAAATCATGTTAATGATGCTCTTAGAATATTCCATCAAATGGGTGTGATCTATAATTGTCAGCCCAACTCATTTTCCTACGATTACTTGATCCATGGGTTGTGTGCACAAGCTCGGACGAATAATGCCAGAGAGTTTTGTGATGAGATGAAGAAGAAGGGGTTGATTCCAAGCAGTAAATCATATAACTCGCTTGTGAATGCATTGGCTCTCAATGGGGAGGTTGAGGAGGCGGTAAACAATCTTTGGGAGATGATTGAAAAGCAGAGGCTGGTTGATTTCATTACATATAGGACAGTCTTGGATGAAATCTGCAGAAGAGGACAGGCTGGAGAAGCGAGGAAATTGTTGGAGGAGTTGCAAGACAAAAACCTTGTAGATGGGCATACTTTCTCGAAGCTTTTATATGTGCTTGAGGGTGACTTTGGAAATTCAATCAAACATCGGTTAAGGTAAAATTGATTAAGATCTTATTTTTATGTATTATATGGTTTGATATGCTGTGAACCAGAAGTGTTTTGCAATGACTTTGATGGATTGCTAGAAAACTAGGATCATATGCATGCTCAAATTGTGAGAAGTTGGAGTGGATTTAAGCTGCTAGATTAATGGTATGACAAGTTATCGATATAGAAAATCAAAAGCCGGACTTCAATTTGTTAAAATAGCTTCTTTATATGGTGCATTTAAGTAAAAACTTTTCATTCAAATGTGCAACATCAAGTAAAATTCGATTTATTAGCTATTACATATGATTATGGAAACTTCTTGTAGAGATCTCACTGTTAAATGGACTTTCGTGGAAGAATAATAGTTTGTGGTGTTACTGTGGTTATATCTTCCAGGTTATCTGATAAGCTTGGTAGACTAGTAGAAATTATAATGACATGGTCCAATCTTTTCTTGCAGATAAACATAGAATTGAAGTCCTGTTTTTTCTAATGGCTGCAGTCACTCAAATACAAGCAGTTGGGTTTTATGGAGTTTGATGACACAATCTTTTGATAGTGAAAGAACTGTTTTGATAAAGGTGGAGAGGGTTGAAACTACCAATTTTCCTGTTTTAAAGGTACAAGTTATGGACCTGATATTCTTTTAAGTTGATGTTAGGTTTTCCCGACTGTGTATGCAGTTTGAATATAAGGAAACTTTTATATAATACTGAATTCCTGTACAATTAGATTGAGAAGTACCATCCTTCAAAGTTAGTGGTAGCATGATCTTTTGATCTTCAGTATTTTCTAAAGAATGCATTACTCACGCTACATTCCTCCTGTACTAATAGATTGGAAAGTACCGTCCTTCAAAGTTAATGGTAGCATGATCTTTCTTAAAAATAGCATTAACTGACCGTACCTAATCATGCAAAAGTAACTTTAGCATTGGAATGGTATTAAGTGGTCACAAATGGTCCATAACATAATCTAGATTATTAGATGTTTGTCAACCTCATATAAAAGTAGTATACACAATAACTCCTTGAAATTTCCTCTGTCGCTGATATGATGATACCATGTGATTTATATTTGATGCCTTACAAATTAGTTATAGATTTTCACTTGAAATTTCCCTTCGCGCATAGCCACACATCCTATTTGGTATTATATTTTCTGATGAGATGGTACTTAACTTTTGCCTTTATATTTTACTGCTTGGTTTTCCCTTCTCATCATTCTGCATTTGTTTCACCACCTATTTGCAAGATTTATTGCACGCAGATGGATACAGATACCAGTTCCAATGAAGATTTTGCCACTCCAACTTAATCGTTTATGCTGGTAACTTTTCGATGTGTGAGCAGCGAAGCTAGTTGCCAACGAATAGCGCTCTATGTTTCACTCTGCGCTTGGATATATACAAAACACTTAATGAAGGGTTCTAATGTCACCACATTAATATGTTGTGTTTTGCTTGTGGAACTCCGTGAGAGAAGCAACCCAGAAGATATTAGTGAATGAGTTTGCTGATAGCTCCAAGCTCTACATTTTTTAAATGACTGTCAGTCATGACTCATGAGTCCTGCTTTCTGGCTTCAGTAAACAGAACTTGAACAAGACAAAATATTCCCTGTCCCCTTCAGTGACTTGTAAATGCACCACTTTTTTATAACATATGTTTATATATTTAAAGGGCTTTGCTTCTTTTTCTTTTTTCTTTCTTTCTAAGCGCCATTATTCTCATTTTATGGGAACCTAGTTGTAAAGCAGTCGTAAAAGCTTCTATAAGGTGCTTACCAAGTCCCTGAGGGGCGTGGTTTGGTGGTGTAGGATATAGGATCTGACTTTCAGTTTTGGGTTCGAATTCAGGAAGTGCGTTTCTTATAAGAGTTTGGGACAATCAGAGATTTTACTTACTCCGCTTAAGCCCAAAATGGATGGTAAATCCCGCCGATTACTTACCAGGAAATGCTGCTATAACAGTAGTCACTACTCACCAACAATTTAAAGATATATTTATTTATTTTAGCCTTAGCAAAAGCAAGATTCATCATGATATTAGATACTCAACTCGCTAATCTTATCTGATTGTATAAAATTGATAAAATAACGATAAAAATGTCAAAAATCATATCATTTGTGATACACCACTTGGTCGTTGAGACTCTCCGAGTGTACCTACCCCTCGGTCGTTTTGCAGTTAGGGACATTATATGAGTGTTGAGAAGAAGGATCCATCTAGCGCGAAATGTTATAATTTTTCTAAATATTTATTATTTTCGAATTTTTTTTTGATTGTTCGAACGTTAGCGTTCGAATCCTATATTTGATCGTTCAAACGCTCTTTCCAAAAACTTCTCATTTGAAGTTCATTCTTTGGCGTTCGAACAAAAACGTATCAGGTCTGCGAGTTCTTAGAGCGTTGGAATGGGAATGAGGTAGGGACATCCGTCAGACTGTTGTTGTTGGTGTCATTAAGTGTTGAGAAGAAGGATCCATCTGGTGCCAAGTTTTTGAATTTTTATTATTTTCGAACCTTATTTTTGGTCGTTTGAATGTTGACATTCGAACCCTATTTTTGATCGTTCGAACACTCTTTCTAGAATCTTCTCATCTGAAGCTATTTTTTGGCGTTTGAATGAAATTATATTGAGTTATTAGAGCGTTCGAACAATAATGAGTTAGGGACATGCGTTAAACTATTGGCTATTGCTGATGGTAAAAGTGTTGAGAATAAGGATCCATATGGTGACAAGTGTTATAATTTTTCTAAATATTTATTGTATTCAAACCTTATTTTTAGGAGTTCGAACCCTAATTGTGATCATTCGAGCTCTGTCTATAACCTTTTCGTTTGAAGTTCGTTCTTTGGCGGTCGAATGAAACTGCATAAGGTCTATTACTTCTAGAAGCATTCAAACAAGAATGAATTAGGGACATGCATCATACCGTTGTTATTGGTATCATTAATAGTGTTGAGAATAAGGATTCATCTGGTGCCAAGTGTTGAAATTTTTCTAAATATTTATTATTTTTTAACTTTATTTTTAGTCGTTTGAATCCTAGTTTTGATCGTTCGAAAGCTCTTTCTAGAATCTTCTCGTTTGAAGCCTGTTCTTTGACGTTCAAATAAAATTATATCCAGTATATGAGTTCTCGGAGTGTTCGAGCATGAATGTAACTTCCAGAATTCATTTTTTGAAATGTTATTTATGTAAAAAGGTATCTTCTAAGTGGTTAGACACATCTTTAGATGATGTTTTTTTATTAGTTGAATAAGGAATGAAAAGTTGAATCCATTGGATTTAAATGGAAACTCTTCACATATGACTCTTCAAGTTTTATAAATATCCATATGTTGTAAAGAATTTATGAGATTTAAATGGCACTACAGAAGAGGGTATTTTTTTCAGATGAAGTATCATTTTCTTTTTATTTTTATTTTTAAAGAAATTGAAATCCTACAAAAGGAGGTTTTATGATGAGATTTATGTAGTATATAAATGGATGATGAGATATTTTAAATCAAATTTTTTTCCTTAAAATTAGACTTTAAAATGAAAGTATTGATTTAAACAAATTTAATGAGAGAAATTTAAAGTCTAAGTAGTATTTAATCCATAAATTAAATGTTGCTTATTAAGATCCAAAAGTCCAATTAAATCTCTCTTTACGAAGTTAAAAAAAAAAAAAAAATCCCACAGGGACAATAAAGTAATTGCAAGAAGAAAAATGTGACGTTGTTTACACATTATAAAGTCAAAAGTGATATCCGACTAGGCATCTATATATTTTCTACCGTCAGATCTTCTTCCCCCAATCCAACGGCTAGAAGAAAAACCCTAAACGCCAAGGGAAAATCCTATTATAAAAACACAGCACTCTCCAATTTTTTCAGTCACTTTTCATACGCTCTTAGTTTTTATTTTGGCAAAGCGGCGAGAGAGAATCCTTTTGGCGAATTTCAATTTTTCAAGGTTTGGATCTCTCTATTTCTGAAGTTTAATTTTGAATTTTCGATCTGGGTATTTGAGAGATTGATTTTGTTACATATTTATATCTGTTTGTTTTTTTTTTTTCAAATTTTTTGCATGTGTATTTAGTTATGAGTTTTGATTTTAATGATTTAAAATTGAGTTAATATGTGGATTTATTAAGATCTGTTTCTCTGCATGCTAAAATTCGTGGATATGCATCGATTATTTCTTAATTGTTAATGAAATTTGTTATTTAATTATATGTGCTCTTATTTAATTTTAGTTGTTTCAGGTTAAACTTGCATTAAGATTTGGTTTTGGGTAGTTTTAATGAGAGATTAAAGAGAGTGAAGTAATATTGGTAGTATTGTTAGTGAAGTAATATTGATAATATGCCAG
This sequence comes from Zanthoxylum bungeanum, assembly GCA_019454045.1. Classification (NCBI taxonomy): domain Eukaryota; kingdom Viridiplantae; phylum Streptophyta; class Magnoliopsida; order Sapindales; family Rutaceae; genus Zanthoxylum; species Zanthoxylum bungeanum. Next base: position 167,306 of record SKCR01026490.1, read on the forward strand.
TGGGTTCCACTCGTGGACTGTGCTTGTATATTTCCATATTTGAAGTTGATTTGGTCTTGGGTGTATTTGTGAGAACAAATTTGGATCTGCGACATCGGAGCTAAGCTGTTGCTCTAGGAACTAGGCTTGATGAAAAGTTCATATGATGCAGCATGCTGGTGTCATCACTTCATTGGTCTGAGGTCCAAGGTGTCCATCCTAAAGTCTGGATTTTGGACATTCAAGTTATTGTTGTCATTAGAATGCATTCTTTTGATGTGGAAATTGGTTATGATATGTTTTAATAAAATATTTTGGTTCAGTTCATGTTGTTTTGTTACTGATCTTCTGGATTTGTGTTTTCTACATTTGGTTCAGGTTTTATATTAGATTTGTGTAATGGGTAAGGAGAAGATTCATATCAGCATTGTGGTCATTGGCCATGTCGACTCTGGAAAGTCAACCACTACCGGACACTTGATCTACAAGCTTGGTGGTATTGACAAGCGTGTGATCGAGAGATTTGAGAAGGAAGCTGCTGAGATGAACAAGAGGTCATTCAAGTATGCTTGGGTGCTTGACAAGCTCAAGGCTGAGCGTGAACGTGGTATCACCATTGATATCGCCTTGTGGAAATTTGAGACCACCAAGTACTACTGCACTGTCATTGATGCTCCTGGACATCGTGACTTTATCAAGAACATGATTACTGGTACCTCACAGGCTGACTGTGCCGTTCTCATCATTGACTCCACCACTGGTGGTTTTGAAGCTGGTATCTCCAAGGACGGTCAGACGCGTGAGCATGCTTTGCTTGCTTTTACCCTTGGTGTGAAGCAGATGATTTGCTGTTGTAACAAGGTGAACACTGCTTGAGTTTTAATCCCAATGGTTATACGATTTAATATTTGATTTTCACTTGTATTGCTTTTTTGAGGCTTGAATAAGTATTTGATCTGATTCTTTGTTTGAACAGATGGATGCCACCACCCCCAAGTACTCCAAAGCTAGATATGATGAAATTGTGAAGGAAGTCTCATCTTACCTGAAGAAGGTTGGATACAACCCTGAGAAGATCCCCTTTGTGCCCATTTCAGGTTTTGAGGGTGACAACATGATTGAGAGGTCCACCAACCTTGATTGGTACAAGGGTCCAACCCTCCTTGACGCTCTTGACCAGATCAATGAGCCCAAGAGGCCCTCAGACAAGCCCCTCCGTCTCCCACTTCAGGACGTATACAAGATCGGTGGTATTGGAACTGTCCCAGTGGGTCGTGTTGAGACTGGTGTCATCAAGCCCGGTATAGTTGTGACATTTGGTCCCTCTGGACTGACTACTGAAGTTAAGTCTGTTGAGATGCACCATGAAGCTCTCCAGGAGGCCCTTCCTGGTGACAATGTGGGTTTCAATGTGAAGAACGTTGCTGTTAAGGATCTCAAGCGTGGTTTTGTTGCTTCCAACTCCAAGGATGATCCTGCCAAGGAGGCTGCCAACTTCACCTCTCAGGTTATCATCATGAACCACCCTGGCCAGATTGGAAACGGATACGCCCCAGTGCTTGACTGCCACACCTGCCACATCGCTGTCAAGTTTTCTGAGCTATTGACCAAGATTGACAGGCGGTCTGGTAAGGAGCTTGAGAAGGAGCCCAAATTCTTGAAGAACGGTGATGCTGGAATGGTTAAGATGATTCCCACCAAGCCCATGGTTGTCGAGACATTTGCTGAGTACCCACCCCTAGGACGTTTTGCTGTCAGGGACATGCGTCAAACTGTTGCCGTAGGGGTTATCAAGAGTGTTGAGAAGAAGGATCCAACTGGTGCCAAGGTCACCAAGTCTGCAGTTAAGAAGAAATAAGAAGTTATTGAGGATCTTTTCATGTCTGTTTTGTTTTGGTTAGATGGTTTTGCAGGCAGACTTGTATCTTCCCACCATGGCAGCTGAAGTTGAGCAGTTAGATTTTATCTTGTTGCTTTACTGTCTGTGATGGTGTTTCAGATTTTTATATTTACTGCATTTGTTTTATAGCATTAAACTGAGTTGTGAACTTTGTGGTTTTCTATGCTACATTTTCAAGTTCTCATTTATCTGAAGAGAGATTTTTTTTCTCCCTTGCAAACTGATTCTTTTTGTTTCCATGTTCATGCATTGTTGCCTTGCTATCAAATTCTCTCTGTTTTAATTTCCACTTGAATTGGGTTTCTTATATTTTGGTTAATCTATATTTCAATCATTTTTTCTATCCTAACCCATTTAACTTTGAATCATTCACTTTCACTAAGGATCATTTTTCAGTAAAGAAAATGTTTTCCTATATTTGGGCTCAGCGTCGATTTGGTTCCGGTTCTAAAATTATTCCGGTTCTGAAATGATAAGAACAGGAACCGGACCATTTAACTGGTATCTGTTTGCTTCTTCTCTCTCAATCGATTGAAATCTCTATACCTAGTTGTTTAATTGTTTTGGCTCTCTCTCTCTCTCTTGCTGACTGCTGGCTTGCAATCTATCTCTTTGAATCGGCTCTCACTCTCACTAGCTCTCGCTCTCTCTCTATAATCTCTTACACTCAGATGCTCAGTAAGTGAAAAGCTTAAGCTCTGTCTTGTTTTTTCATCGGTAACTGCTTGTTGAATTGCATGTTTGTTTATTTTGACAATGTTGTGTAGGAATTGAGTATGTATTGCAGTGAATGAATTGTATGAAATGTTTTACAGTTCTGATGTTTGTTGGACACATAAATTTGATTTGTGACCCACAATGACTCGCTCCTGTTTCTGTATTTAGTTTAGTTGTCTCTTGTACTTCTGAATAGGGGTGGGCATCGGATCCGATCGGATCCAATTATCAAATCCGATCGAATTGAGTTGGTCCAGTTCGACGGATTTCGGATCGGATCGGATTTTTTTTTTATTTAATATGCAAAACGACGTCGTTACATATTAAATAAAAAAAAATTCGAATTATTTCGAATCGGATCGTATCCAATCCGATCCGATCCGCTCGATTTTTTTGACTCAAAACCAGATTATGTGTACCGAATTCGGATCGGATCGGACCAATCCGATCCGAAATCATCATATTTCGGATATTTCGGATCGGATTGGTCCGATCCGAATTCGAATCGGATCGAACCAATCCGATTCGATTCGATAATTATCGGATCGGATCGGATCAAGTTCGATAACATGATCCGGTCCGAACGAATCAAACATTTCAAGGCATTTCGGATCGGATCGGATTCGGATTCGGTTCATTCGGATTCGGTTCGATCCGATCCGAATCCGATAATGCCCAGGGCTACTTCTGAAAGTTGAAGATGTTTTTATTTTTTTTTTTTCATTTGAACTTGGGATGCTGGTTTCATCTCAATGAAGTGCTCTTTTGATGCTGTGTTGGTCTGCTCTTTTGCTGTTTGGGTTGTTGTTCTGCTGTGTTGGTATGCTGTTTTATTGTGTGAAATACAATATGTATTTTTTTTTATATTGTCAAGATTGGTTAAAGACATTCTTTTCAATTTCAAATGCGTGATTATGATACCTTATTTAAACCCGAAATCAGACCGGAACCAATAAATAGGATACCATATTTAATTGGGTAGATTCCAGTTCTAAATATCAGGAACCGATTTCTTTCGATTAAGTGCCAATTCCAAATTGAACAGGAACCAAAACAAATTTTACTTAGCTCTAATTTGGTTAATGTCTCAAAAATATTTTCAAATGTTTGGACTATGGAAGCATTGGAAAAAAAATAATTTACCTTCCGTAAATATCTCAAAAGTCATGAAATAATAAAAATATATTTGGACAAAACAAACAGACTTTTCTTTTCAATCTTCACAACATCATCCAGTCGAACTCACTAATTTCTTTTGGGCATTCTGTCCTCTAATTAACTGTTTCACAGTCATGAGCTATGAGCTGTGATAGATTTTTCATTTTAGAGTCCCCTTTGGTTAGTCATGTCAATCAATCCAGTTTCATAATCCTCAATTTGTCTAAACATAATGGAATATTAACAACATATAAACAGTATTTCCATTTTAGTCTCAAAACTTACGGATAAAATTTACAAAAATACTGTTTCCGTAACTCAAAAATGGCCCAACACATATTTTCATTCGATATGTACATAACCTTATCCTTATTTTTTTTTACAAAAATACTGTTTCCGTAACTCAGAAATGGAACCAGCTTATTTTCTAACCAAGCTCACAGCTATGATCTATCCCATACTCATCTTAATCACCCCAGTTTATATATACACACATGCCTTCCAATTTCCAAATTTGTTAATCAAACCTCAACACCTTCTCATTCTTCCTCCACCTTCTTAATTATCCGCGGCGGCGCTGCAACTGCCGGTGGCAATATAACAGCCTCACGCTGAGCATCAGTGAAGTTTCTAATCCTACCTGCGCTCACTCCAAAAGCAGCTGCAAGCTCAGGATGAGGCAGAGTCCGGAGAAGCGAGCTTGCACCCACAAGAAACTGTGGCCTGTTCTTGCGAGCTGATGTGGCGAATCCAAAGAACTCAAACGGGCCTGCTCTTGATGCGATTTGGCAGAATGCAAAGTACCTGGGTACCAAAAACACGTCGCCTTCACTCACTTTTTTGTCCATCGCTGTGGTTCCGTTCGGATAAACAATCTGAATCCTTCCACTTCCTGTCAATACAATGCCGTATTCTGTTGCTATCGGATTCACATGCGGCGCCATCATCGATCCCTGCAGAAAGAACTTGTGAATTCATTTCAAGGGAGAATATATATGTTACTGTACGTATTCAAAAAATCAATCGAAATTCGAGACATCTTTTCGTCCTGGACTTATTATCCATATTATTGTTACACCACCAATCTTTCATTATCAGAATAATATGGACTATGGGATAATCATGAAAAAATAAGAATCCTTGCTAACACTAACAAGAGGTTTGAGATTCGAATCTATTTACCGCGGTGAGATTGACAAGATAAACACCGATGCCAGAGTGTCTAAGAGGCTTATAATCAGAGCCATCGACGGCAATGCTCCATCCATAGTTGTTTTTGAAGTCAGGGTTTCTGTTATAGAGGTTATATGAATCTGGGGCTCTACGGGTTCCTCTTTCTTTCTTATTTTCGGTTCCCAATACCGATTTCAAGAGTTTCCTCCATGACCATTTTATTTCTTCATCCTGTTCTTGAGGTTGCCCTTGTTGGAATTCCACCATTTTCTTCAAGTGTTGAATCCTTTTTTGTTCTTGCAACTGCAAGAATTTTGACCACATGCTTGGTTCATGATGAGAATCGGATAAGTACACAATTGGTCCCTGATTTTGCCTGCTCAAGATCTCATTCACTTCTTCACTAGTGACCTGTGTCATTATATTCAATTTGTTATAAGCTTAGATTGATTATTAAATAAATAAATGATGTTATATTTAGCTTACATTGAAAGCACTTGAGAGTGTCTCAAGACCAAATCCTGAAAGAATTGATGTGGGATATGATCCTCCAGCGATGAAGAATGACTGTCAAAATCAAAAATTGAGAATATATTAGTATTCTTAGAATAAAATAAGGGAACCAAAGGCAAATATTAGGAATTTAGGCTAAATGAAACAATAATTTCGAATAAACCTTAAAATATTTATGAAATCTCGTCGCCAAACCATCCTTATTGGGATTAAGGAAACAGATAAAACCTCATCTTACCCAGATTCTTATAAGAAAGACACCTTGAATTCGAACTCAATAAACCTACACCACCAAGCCTGACTTTTTAGGACAAACAAATACTTATATATCTGCCCATATTTTCATTTAAAAATATAAATGTCACGAAATATCCCATAATTTTTCCCAACAAACTACCAAGCCAGGCTCCACCAACATAACATCAAAATAGTTTTTTGATTATATATAAAATACCTGGAAAGGTCTCACTCCTAAGCTGTCAGCAGGATCAATGCTGCAAATTATATGAAGCCTCTGCCCTTCCCCTGTGTTCACGACATAGAAAGCTGAACCGGCCGGAATTCGGTAAATATCTCCGATCTTCAATCGCCTCTCCGCCAGCTCATTTTTGTAAATGCTTCCAACTCTAGCCTCCCCTGCAGTACATATTCAAAATGACTGACCCCATCAGGCTCTAATCAATACATAAGTAAACCATAATTGGCGTGGCTTGATCGTGTACGATTCTGAATAATCTTTGTCTATATTTTAAAACAAAATTCTGAAATTTTGATTGAAACACCATCGTTCGTTTTTGTTATGGGTATGGAGTTGGGTTGTATGTGTAATTGTTATTTTTTTTTAACAATCTTCTGGTTGTACCTGTACGGACGAAGAGGATCAAATTGGAGTCAACATATTGAGGAACAAAGAAGGATTTAGGCTCCATAGTAATGAACCCAATGTGCAATATTGGCCTTTGAAAAATTTTCCCACCAAAACTCCTCACAAATCTCACTTCTCCAGCCTCAGTCTGCAAAACTTGCTTCGAATCATGCAACAAGAACAAATCTTCTCCTTGTGACCACCAATCTTCATCCTCCTCCTCTTCTTCTTCTTCTTCTACATCTCCTCTATAATAACCCATCACCATTGTCAGTCCATGGCACAAAACCAGCACCAGCAGCAAAAGGGTAACAAGATTTTTCTTCATCGTTTAAGCAGCTGCTTAAATAATTAAATTTCCTCGATAGCTCAATGTGATGTTGTAATTTGCTTTTGCTGTGTTGGTGGGTTTATTATAAAGGGGACATATGGGGAGATCATGCAGCTAGATATACACGTGGCTTTCATGCAGAGTTTTAAGGATTTGCTGGCAATAATATCCGAACAGTGTGTGATGAGAAGTCTTTGCTGATCATTTTTCTTCTCTTTACGATCCATCGTTTTGTGTTCTTTGGAATTTTCTCTATCTCTGAGTGTTTGATCTGAAATTGAGTAGATTTTTTCTCATTATCTCACATTTTGTTTTTTCAGGATAAACTCTTATAGTTTAATTTTAATTTTATTTAATTTATATTATCTATGGCAGCACTCTGTTTTTTTTTTTTTTTTGGAAACTTTAGAAATCCGTTGTCAAATCACCGGAATTTAAACGAAACAGGTAAAATTTCCGACCACCACAAATTCTTATAAAAGATGCACTCCCTGAATTCGGTGAAATAATAATATCAATAGTGTTGACATAAGAAAGATTTGGAAGAGATGATTTGGATATACCCAAAACTGCTCAGAATTATGTCGAAAATTCAATATCGGAATCAGCATCAATTATTTTAAGGTAAATATCAGTTTTGAATTTATAGAACCGAAAATTATTCCAGTTCTACATATTATAGAATCAGAATCTACCCACAAAATCGATTCAATTAATCGGTTCTGGAACCAACTTATTAAGTAGTAGCCGTTATAAAGTTATGTATGAATGCTTTGAACATTTTTTTGAAACGTTAGAAACCCCGCCGTTAAACCACTCGACCCGGGCTTTAACAGAACAAGTAAAATTTGATGTTGTCCCAGGCTTTTACAAGAAACACACCTCCTAGATTCGAACCCAAGATCTAGAAGCCAGCCAAACCACCCAACCCGGGCTTAAGCGGGGCAAGTAAAACCTCCGGTTGTCCCAGGCTCTTATAAGAAACGCACTCCCTGGATTCAAACCCATGATCTGGAAGCCAAATCCTAAGCCCTACATCATCAAGTCACGCCCCTTGAGGCGAATGCTTTGAACATGTTGACGGCTGTTTTTCGTTCCAAGGGTAATTCAGAAAACCACTCCTCGAATAAACCTCCCCCAAGCAGTGAATTTGTTTGGTTTGTTGGGAACCAAATGCAAACTTAGCAAGCAGAAAGAAATCACACAGACAAAATAAAGGATTTAACGTGGTTCGGTGGAATGGATCCAACCTACGTCCACGGGCACAAAGGAAAATGAAGTTTTTTATTACTGGCTCGGGTCTGACCGACCTCTTTTCTTTCTCTAGCTCGAGATTCTTTTCTCTATTACAAGCCACAAGTACTTTTGAATAACATTGATCAACCCTTTACAATCTCAACCCCTTTATATACTAGGACAAAATCCACTATTACACCAACTCACGACGTCAGACACGTGGTTAAGCCATTATTGTGCAGGCTCTCTTCCCCAACCACTCTACAAACAATAGATATACCATCCGAACTTCATTAAATTGCCCATTCTTTGAAACTGTTACACGCTCTGCCACAGTGCCAACCTGTATTCTAATCACTCCCACATGATAGCGTATGCCAGAGGATAAATTGGTGGCCCACTTCTATCACATCAAACCTTGGTAAACCCGAACTTCTGTTTAGGGCTTACGTCATCTAAACTTGAACATAATGATATCACCCCGACCTACCTCCTCGGACCAGTGAGTTGAGATGATCGATTGTAAACTAAAATGATTGACCTGCTCCCTAGGTCGGGTCAGTGATGAGACATTCTCTCCCCTCATCTTCCCTGAACGTCTTTCCACCTCGGTTCGGGCACCAAGTGCAAACTAATTTTGATCTTCTTGTCGGGCCGGATGCCTATGTCTCTTGGGTCTGGGCCCCATGTTCAGGAAGATAAATCTCTTATATACCCTTCTTCACACTTATGCTTTTCTCGGGTTAGGAAATCACCATCAACATAACATATTAACGATGATGTTCACATTGCTAGTAGGGATCTTGTTGAAGATATTATTTTCAATCATAGTTAGAAACTATACAATTTTTCTAGAGAGGAATGAAGAAGTGATTTATGTGGCTACTGGCAGAATCTATGAAAAAGTTTCCTAAGGTTCAATTTGTTGCTACTAGAATTAAGTTACTGTCGTGTAATGACGAAGGAACTTGAAAAACTTGTGGTTAAAATAGAAGTAGGGAGATTGGCATTACCTTCACTCCCTAGAGACATAAAGGGTGGTTCGTTAAGAGATTATTTTCTCGATTCGAACTTGTTATTGTTATACCAAAACTTATTCTCACAGTATCTAAAGACATGGATTAGTAAATTTGGTTTATCCAATATGACATATTCTGAGAGACTACAATACATTGATTTCACTTTCTTGAATTTTCAAGAAACCACAAATTCCTCATATTTGTAGCTGTATGTGTGAAAAGTGAAAAATGATATCATAAACAAAAAATTACCTTGATGTTGAAGTCTTTTTCTTCTTCTTTGGGCTTTCACACACACGGGTCCCTTATTAGTTTTTTCTTTTTTCTTCTAATTCTTTCTCATTTTTTTAAGTTTCTTTTTTTTTTTTTTTTTTTTTTTTTTATGTAAGAAAAAATCCCCACGTTCATTGGTTTATATATGAGATTTTTAGGTGAAGGTGTCAGCGATGAGCAATGGGATGGTTTATTAATCTGCATGGTTTACACCTATCATGGTGTATCCTGAAACATTAGGTGACAATACACCTACCAGATTGCATGTTTAATTAATTCCTCATACTGAGGTAAGCGGATTACTATTACAATCTGTTAATCTCGAACATAGATATTCATCATAGAAATATCGGGCAGAGATATACATGCATCATGACTGATATTGGGCAGAGAGATTTGAGTGACATCATGTCATTTGACATATTATAGGTTACTCCGAAATGATCTTTTCGGTTCCAGAGTATTCCAAAGTACTTGAGAGTGTTCTATCTCATGTGTTGGATATTTCCAGTGTATTATATGAGTTTCCGGTGTAATACTACTTTGGTCCTCCTGAGTTTTGGAGTGATGCGACCCCGGAGTAACATTCTTACAGGGTCTTTTTGAACTTTTTGAAATAGGTCATTCTAGTATCATACCCTCAGTGTGAAGGTAATCTGATACGTGTCACACAATACGTGTCGTACTCCTAGTGGGGTTACAACTGTTTGCAGCAGTTTCACTAAGAAAGTGTATATGATAAAGGTTTCTTTGTATGTTGACACGTGTGCCTTATAGCAGCGCCAATTTTAAGCTCCTACTGTAACATATTGAGGTTGACTGAGTTGTAAATAAAGAGGTTGACAAATTGTTCTTTCCTTCTTAGCAATTGTTTAGGATAAAAATACATTGCTCTATCTTATCAATTTCTTCAGGATTTGGCTTTATGATTTTCATGTTGAGTTTCTAAGTATCAAATGAAGATATATTAGAGCTTATGACACTTGCAATCTTACTAACCACATGGAAATACATTCTCTTACTTAGGCGTAGTTTGGATGGCAAAAATAAGCGTTTTCAAATTATAGTGTTGATAATGTATTTGGTTATCTATTTTTTATATTTTTAGGGAAAAAAATATTATTCAAATTTGGATCCTTTTTCAATAAATTAAATTCTGTCAATGGAGTGCTTAATTCAAATTTAAACTGATATGATAGGTATCATAGCCCACATGATTGTATCCGAAATCAACTGGGACATTAAAACATATAATTATAACACATCCAGAAACATACGTCTATGAAGAGACGATTTAAAACTCAAAATCTTGGAAATATCTACTTCCACTCAAATATGAGCAGATAAACTATTCCAATTTTGGGAGATGAGAATCCCTACACGGCCATTGTCTATGCGGGAACTCGAACATGTATTCTCCCCTTTGGCCACTAAACCTTGTGGCCCAGTGATTGTTAAAAATTCCTTATGAATTTTAGAATTTTAGAATCCCTACAAGATTTTAGAATCCCTACAAGAAGGAACCAAGTTATCCTGGGAGAACATTGATCAATTGCGAATCCGTGAAGCACCTGTGAAGAGGCCAATAAGTTCTTAAGGACAGAGAGAGATCTCAACTTGGATTCTTCATTGCATTTACCAGGTTTTTCTTAATTGTCAAGTTTTAAGGTTTCTAGGGTTTATGCATATTAGATCCGATTTTCTGGTTTGATTTGGTTGTTTGCATGTTAATTGATGTTTAATGACACTATATTTACCACAATCTTAAGAACTTAATGGATTCTAGTGTTGTTAGATAGTAATTTGCATGCTAGGGTAGAAAACTTTCTGGGAAAATACGAATTGTGCATGAAAAACCCGTAGGGCGTTCGAACGCCCGACGCACGCGAAGGCAAAAATCTAAAAATTCATAAGAACGTTCGAACGCGTCTTCAAACGCAACTCGAACGCAAGCCTTCTACCTAAGAACGTTCGAACGCGTCCTAAACGCAACTCCAACGCAAACTCTCTGGAACCATTCGTTCGAACGCGTTCTCGAACGCTATACGAACGTGAACTCTCTGGAATCATTCCATTCGAACGCGTTCTCCAACGCTATACGAACGTGAACTCTCTGGAATCATTTCGTTCAAACGCGTTATCAAACGCTACTCGAACGTGAACTCTCTGGAAACACATCGTTCGAACGCGTTGTCAAACGCAACACGAACGCACCCACACTGCCAGTCTCGTTCGAACGAATATACGAACATGACACTAACGAAATAGTCCTGTAATTATTATAAACTGTAAACTAAAATTAATATTAACTTAGTAAATCATATATTGTAACACATTGATTTTGGTAGTATGGATTTAAGTTATTATTAGGTTGTTCAATTATCACAAGCATACACATAGTGATAAAGTTGAATTGATTGTGTGTTGCATACTTGGTTGAGAATTTAAAGTGTAATTATACACAAGAAATTCCATCCAATCTTGATTGACACCTACGCACATTTACACATATTGTATATTGTCTATTGTATAAAGTGTAGTTTTGGGTTTGAATTGCTAAAAGATCCTGTTGGAAAAGTGTTTAAAGAATATTCTGTCAAAAAGGCGATATTCGTTTATTCATTTTTCTAAAGAATCTTTAGTTTAAATTCAAGGACTTGTGTTTATTGGATCCACCGTCCAATAGAACAACAAGTGGTTACCTAGTACATCACTTTGAACAAGATCATTCGTTGATCGTTGTGCAATTTGTCTTTTGTAGACTAATTGACCCCTATTGGATTTTCTAGTTACAAATGGCTAGCGGAAATATCACGGTACCGGTCTCTCATGGAGAAAAGCCGGAGAAATTTGGTGGGGCAAATTTCAAGTAGTGGCAGAGCAAAATGCTGTTCTACCTGACAACTCTCCAGTTGGCTAAATTCCTCAAAGATCCTCCGGGTTCTGTGGAGGGTGAATCTGAAATGGCCATGGAAGAGCGAGAACAGACTTGGATGTCTGGAGACTTCTTATGCAAGAACTGCCTTTTGGGTGGTCTTGACAATACCCTGTACAATGTGTACCAAGGCATGACTTCTGCGAAGATTCTCTGGGAATCTCTCGAGAAGAAGTATAAAACCGAGGATGCCGGATAAAAGAAATTTATCGTGGGTAGGTTCCTGGACTACAAGATGGTAGATTCAAGGACGGTGATGTCTCAATTGGGTGAACTGCAGTTGATCATTCATGAAATACTAGATGAGGGAATGAAATTCTGTGAGATATTTCAAGTTGCCGCCATAATTGAAAAGTTGCCTCCATCATGGAAGGACTTCAGGAGCTATTTGAAACATAAAAAGAAGCAGATGAGCCTTGAAGACCTTAATGTTCGATTGAGAATCGAGGAGGACAACAAGATGTCCGAGAAGGCCAGCTACAAGACTATGAAGTCTAAGGCCAACATCATTGAAGGTGTGAATGGTAGCAAGAAAAGAAAGAACAGTGGAGCTGATTCTTCGAACAAGAAGTTCAAGGGGAAATGCTACAACTGTGGAAAGAGCGGTCATATGTCAAAGGACTGCAGAAACAATAAGTCTCAGGATAAGGGCAAGAAAAAGAAAAATGAGGCCCATGTCACTGAGGGTGAGCAGCTGCCTGATGATATCTCAGAGATGGAACTATCAGCAGTGGTAACCGAAGCCAACATAGTTGGGAATCCGAGGGAATGATGGGTAGACACTGGGGCTACTCGTCATATCTGTGCAGATAGCAAGATATTTTTCATGTACCAGAAGGTCGATGGCGGCGATCATCTGATAATGGGAAACTCTTCTACCTTTCAGGTGGTTGGACAATGCACAATGGTTCTGAAGATGACATCAGGAAAGGAGCTAACATTGTGAAATGTACTGCACGTTCCGGATATTCGGAAGAACTTGGTCTCGGGTTCTCTTCTTAGTAAGGCTGGTTTTAAGCTAGTATTTGTTTCTGATAAGTTTGTAATGACAAATAATGATATGTATGTAGGAAATTGTTACCTAACTGAAGGCCTTTTCAAACTAAATGTAATGAATGTTAATCGTGCGAATAATAAAGCTAGTACTTCTGCTTATATTATTGAGTCACAAAATGTATGGCATGAGAGGTTAGGACATGTTAATTATGATACCATGCGTAAATTAATTAACATGGACCTTATACCTAAAATTGTAATTGATAGCCAACATAAGTGTGAGGCATGCGTTGAAGCAAAAATGCATCGAACATCATTTCATTCTGTTGAACGCAATTCTGAACCTTTAGAGCTTGTACACACTGACGTGTGTGACATGAACATTGTGCAAACAAGAGGAGATAAAAAGTACTTTGTCACTTTTATCGATGACAGCACAAGATTCTGCTATGTGTACTTGCTGAGAAGCAAAACAGAAGCTATTGAAAGCTTTGTACACTATAAGAGCGAAGTTGAAAATCAACTTGACAAGAAAATCAAAAGAATCAGGAGTGATAGAGGTGGTGAATACGTTTCACCATTCGGTGAATATTGTTCTGTGCACAAATTATTCACGAAACCAATGCTCCTTATTCTCCTCAACAGAACGGAATTGAGGAGCGTAAAACCGAACGTTGAAGGAAATGATGAACGCCATGTTGAAGAGTTTGGGACTACCCCATAACTTGTGGGGGGAAGCCTAGCTTTCCGCGAACTACATTCTTAACGAACTTCCTCACAGAAGGTTGGACAAGACACCATATGAGTTGTGGAAAAGTTTCGTACCTTCCTACAAATACCTAAAAATGTGGGGGTGTCTTGCCAAAGTAATGGTTCCTAAACCTAAAAAGGTTAGAATATGACCCAAAACTGTTGATTGTATATTCATTGGATATGCTCGCAACAGTAGTGCGTATCGATTCTTGGTACATAAGTCGGAGATTCCTGACATCAATCCGAACATGATAATTGAGTCAAGGAATGCGACATTTTTTGAAGAGACGTTTCCTTGCAAGGAAAGACAGACAAAAGAGTCTCTCAAAAGAACAGTTGACATTATCAAGGACATTGATCAGGTGACCAAGAATCAGATCAACGTGAAAATGCTGAGACAATCGAGCCTAGACGTAGCAAAAGAGCTAGAACGTTTAAGTCGTTTGGTCCCGATTTTCTGACATACTTGTTAGAAAATGAGTATCAAAGCTACAAAGAAGCTATGGCTTCTCCGAGGCACCTCTTTGGAAAGAGGCTATTAACAGTGAGATTGATTCAATCCTACAGAACCATACTTGGGAGTTGGTTGATCTTCCACCAGGTTGTAAGCCGCTGGGCTACAAATGGATATTCAAAAGGAAGATGAAAACGGATGGATCAATAGATAAGTACAAGGCAAGACTTGTCATAAAAGGTTATAGATAAAAAGAAGGCCTTGATTACTTTGACACATATTCACCAGTGACTCGTATCACATCGATAAGAATGCTCATAGCCATAGCAGCTATATTTGGTCTTGAAATACATCAAATGGATGTAAAGACGGCATTCTTGAATGGTGAATTGGATGAAGAGATTTACATGGAACAACCAGAAGGGTTTAGTGTTCCTGGACAAGAACAGAAGGTGTGCAAACTTGTAAAATCCTTGTACGGATTAAAACAAGCACCTAAACAATGGCATGAGAAATTTGACAAAGAAATGTTGTCAAGTGGGTTCAAAACCAATGAGTGTGATAAGTGTGTGTACACCAAATCAACTCAAAAAGGGTTTGTCATTGTGTGTCTCTATATAGACGATATGCTGATAATTGGTAGTAATCATGAAATGATTCAGTCTACCAAAAATGTGTTATCCATCAGATTTGATATGAAAGATTTGGGAGCAGCTGATGTGATCCTAGGAATTTAGATTTCTAAGACATCAGACGGGTATATATTATCTCAGACTCATTATATTGAGAAAATACTTGATAAATATATCAAAGGGGATCTAAATATGGCTAGAACCCCTGTGGACCCAACTCTTCATCTATCAAAGAATACTGGTTCAAGCGTATCGCAATTAGAGTACTCGAGAATCATCAGAAGTCTGATGTATCTCACGAATTGCACACGACCTGATATCGCTCAAGCTGTGAACCGGCTTAGCAGATATACGAGCAATCCAGGACATAACCACTGGAAAGCCATAGTGAGAGTTTTGAGGTATCTGAGAGAAACTTCAAAATATGGGCTGTATTACGAGAGATATCCAGCTGTACTAGAGGGATACAACGATGCTAACTGGATTTCTGATACGGTGGATTCCAAATCTACGAGTGGATTTGTTTTCACACTTGGTAATGCAGCCGTGTCATGGAAATCCTCGAGGCAAACATGTATTGCCCAGTCTACTATGGAATCAGAGTTCATAGCGTTAGACAAAACAGCGGAAGAAGCAGAATGGCTTAGAAACTTCCTGGAGGATATTCCTAGTTGGCCCAAACCGGTGCCAGCGATAAGCATACATTGTGACAGCCAATCGGCTATTGGGAGAGCCCAAAATACAATGTATAATGGTAAGTCTCGACATATACGTCAGAGACATAATACCATACGTCAACTGCTCTCAAGTGGCATAATAACGATCGATTATGTTAAGTCGAAGGAAAACCTAGCGGATCCACTAACTAAATGTTTACCTCGAGAGAAAGTTGAGAAGTCATCGAGGGGAATGGGCTTGAAGCCTATAATATAAGAATTGTCACTGTGGAAACCCAACCTAGCTGACTGGAGATCCCAAGATCTAGGTTCAAAAGGGACAACATAAACTTTGTGCAATTCAAAACAAGCACTGAAGAGTTTCGTACTCTTTCCCATTCCGATAATGACGCTGAGTGATGTCTGTCATTGGTTAGGATAAGCTAAGGCTTTTAATGATCACTATATTAGGAGATGAGTCCTAATGGGGGTAAAGACAGATTACCTCTTCATAGTAGATCACCTATTTCAAGTAAGAAGTGAGGCCGCTTCCATGGGAACTTTTAAATGCGGGTTACCCTAAGGTGCTTGATGAATCCGGGACCGTTGTTCAGGGCCGAAATGAACACAACCGTAGAACGGAAAAATGGTCGAATTAAAGCTGTGTGTTGGCAGTTGTCTTGGTTTACACCAACGGCAGAACAGTTCAAGACTATGGGTCACTGGTTTGGCAAGTAAATCCGATTGTCACTCACTAGGAAAGGTTCAAGGCGAAATCTACCTATTTCGATGCAGCTTTAGTTCATGGTAACTCTCTCAAGTGTCTCCATGAATATTTGAAGAATTGTGGGGGATTGTTGGAAATTCTTCTAAAATATTCATTAAGGGTAATTCTGTCATTTTGTTGCATTGGGTGCTTGTGAGGGGTACAACCCTTTAGAAGGTAGCACCCCACCAGAGTGACATTTCGTTTTTGTTGTTTGGTTTTTGAGAGAAAGAGTTCCACCATTTCTCTAGTTCAAACACTTGTCAATGAGTGCACCTTGGACAAGAAGGAACCAAGTTATCCTGGGAGAACATTGGTCAATTGCGAATCCGTGAAGCACCTATGACGAGGCCAATAAGTTCTTAAGGAAAGAGAGAGATCTCGACTTGGATTCGTCATTGCATTTACCAGGTTTTTCTTAATTGTCAAGTTTTAAGGTTTCTAGGGTTTATGCATATTAGATCCGATTTTCTGGTTTGATTTGGTTGTTTGCATGTTAATTGATGTTTAATGACACTATATTTACCACACTAATTACATACAATAGAGTTAGTTAAATAATTATAGTCTCATGATGAACATATTTTTAATAATGCTTGAAATTCTAATTTTTGAATCTGAATTTGTCCTAACTAATGTTGGTTAGACATTAATAAGTAACTTTCGTAGTTATAAACATTAACAAAGCTCAAATAACAATCCTAACGTCAGCAGTCGAGAATATGTCATATTATAAATTAAAAATTAAAAATTATATGTATTTAGGGGTCTTAATTTTCTGTCAAATTTAGTGTCACATTCAACCGTTTGTGTCGATTCTCCCTAAGACCACGTCTAATTTCTAATAAACACACTACACATATATAACTTTTTAAAATACTTTATTTAATACTTGCATCCCACTCCACCTAAACCCTAAATTAAACGTATCTCTTTTGACTTGAACTTGTGACCTATCGCTTTTACTATAAGAGTTAAGACAAATAAACTTTTATTTATGATGAACACATATATAATTTGACCAAAAAAAAATTCAAGTAATTTTTTTACAAATTTCATTGTTGAAGTTTCACAAAATCTCAAACGAGATATCCCTAACATATATTTATCAAATTTGGAATGCATATATATACACCCAACTTTTAAGAAAAATGATAGCTATACTCCCTAAATATTCCCTCTAACACCAATTTTTTTTTTACCTTTTTAGGACTAAAATATCAAAATTATTTTTAAAATTTTTTATTTGGATCATTAAAATATGATGTTGAATGAATACTTATTCAACTTTTAAAAATTAATCCTAACAAATTCTACTTTAAAATGTAACCAAACATAACAAGTGCTTTTGAAATTAAGAAAAAAAAAAACCATTAATATGCTTTTATTTTTCTTCTTAAATATTTTTTTTCCTATTCATAATTAAATTTCTCCTCAAATATTTTATTATTATTTTATGATGAACACATATATGTTGAAATTTATAATATGAAATCTTTAATTTGTAAAAATTTTAATATGGGTTCATCATAAATATTTTTTCCCCATAAATATCCATTAAATTATAATATGTGTTCGTCATAAATATTTTTTTCCTATTCATAATTAAATTTCTCCTCAAAATTTTTTATTATTATATTTTTTAGGTGAGTGATAGATTGTCAAAGACTCAAAAACACCAAAATTGTTTTTTTTTTTTTTGTTTTTTTCTTTTTTTTCTTTTTTTTTGTTTTTTTTTTTTTTTTGTTTTTTTTTTTTGCAATGGATTGAAGGTATAATTTTATCCATAATTTGATGTAAAGTTTGATGAGCTTATAATCTAACTTATATTTTCATAGTAATATTTATAAGTTAGCTATACTCTCAATCAATACTTCCTAACAAACGATGCATTATTATTTGAGGGGTAGATTGATCTACGATTTCGGTATGGGCATAATTTACATTACTATTATGAAGAATAGTGTAAATCATACTTAGGGTTAAGCAACTTATTTAGGGTCGTCTCCAAGGAGTGTAACTTGATAGTGTATGGGTCAGGATCTCACCTTAAGGTCTTGAGTTCGAATTCAGGAAATGTGTTTTTTGTAAGGACTTGGGACAACCAGAGATTTTACCTGCTCCGCTTACACCCGGAATGAGTGATTTAACAGCGAAATTTCCAATGATTTAAAAAAAAAAAGTTATTAAGGCTCTCACTGCTAAGGTAGTAACTAATTAATTATGCTATAAAAAAAAACCATTATTTTAGTTTGATTGCTAATAGAAATTAACAAAGATTAGTAATTATTGTTTGAAAGTAGAGCCTTTCATTATTGTTTTTCTTAGCATGACATCAAAGATTCTTATTTGTTTGATTATATTAGTGTTGGTACCAATTTTTAATTCAGAATCAATGTAAATGTAATGTGCTTTGAATTTGCATGTGACTTGGGCCCCTATTTTTTTTTGGCATGGTTTGGTTTGAGTATCCTTCCTCCTTAAGAAACCAATACTTCCTTCCACAAGAAGGGAAAAAAAAAGAAAGAAAAAAAATGCCCACTCCATGAAAATGACAGTTTTAAATAAATTACTTTTTATTTAATTATTTTATTGTTTTATTTTATTTTTGATTTAATTCTTTTATTTTTTTATAGTTATATATATTTTTTTTCTCTTGTACCTATTTAATAGTCTCTGTATATTTATTCTCTTTTATTTGTTTAATAAATATTATTTATATTTATATTTATTTATTATTTATTTTGTGTTTATTTCTTTATTTAATTTTCTTTTGATTCTTTATTAATTTATTTTACACTATTTATATATAATAGAAAATATTTTCTTTTATGTTAGCTTTCATTTTTCAGAGAAGAATACATATATAATACATAAAAAGAAACACATGAAAATATATAAAACCTATGAAGTCTTCTTTTAGCGTACTTAGTGATATGTCTATTATTTCGTATCATAACTGATTACGTATCTTATAACGAGCGGTCTATTCTTCTAAAATGTGAACAACCCTAATTCAATCCATCTAAAATGTGGACCCCGTATTAATATATACAAAAATATAATATTTTTCTTTTTAAAATGTCACAAAATATTTCATTTTTTTTCATAAAGATTTTTTTAATTGATAATTAAATTTCTCCTCAAAAGTTCAAAGAGCAAACCAACGGTAATAAGCAAAAGATCCCGTAGCAATGTCAGAGCCAATACTTTTGAAATCTTCAAAAACCAAACCCACTTACAAATTCTCTAACATAACGGTTCGCTCTATGCGCGGCGAACATAACGGTCACCTATCAACCACGACAAAAATCAGTTTTTTTTTTTTTTTTTAAATGTCCGAGTCATCCGCCGATTCAACTCAGTTACAGGGCACTAAAAATGGGGTACCCGAAATCCCAATTGAGATCGTGAGCGAAGAAGAGATGGCTCTCATTGATGCAGCGTTAACAGCAGCTAGCTGCTGTTCGACATCGTCACCGTTTGCTTCTCATTTTCAAAGAAACGTGCGGTCCATTCGATCTATTACTTTACTTTCAAAACGGAGCTTTTCGGGTCGGAGCGAACCCGATATTGAGGATTCGGGTCGTTTGGGGCTGTCCCAGAAGAGGAAAACAATTGCTTATTCCTATTTGAATCGGTTTAGAAACAAGAGAGGGTTGTCTGTTACTGATTTAACTGACACGGTATTAACTTCTTATTGTGTTATTATTATCATTATTATTTTTGGGATTTGGGTTTCTTTCGTTTTTGCAAAATTTTGAAGTTTATTTAGTGTTATGTTCAATGGTAATTTGAACTTTAGAAGATTGCGAATATTCGACACTGCTTCTTGATTGAATTATGTTTTATATCTAGCTTGTATATAGTTTATGGGATTAATGTCAATGATTCTTGTTGGAGAGAGAAGATTAGAATTTATAAGTCTGATCTAGATAATGTTGGAAAAATGCTTTGCTTGTCTCTTTGTTTTCCAAACCTTTTGAAGTATTCCATAAAAGTTAATTAATTCTATTAATTAATTTGTTACTTCAAACGAAAGGTCTCATTAATGAATGATAAATGGCAAACTTATCTTATCTTTTTTATTTCCTTCTATATAAAGGATGCAGTGTTTTTCCTCTAAGGAAGTAAGATAAAAATTCGGTTTTAAAGAAAAATAGTTCTTTGTTTTCGGTTTTGGAAGAGTTCAAACACTTTAGTGGTTCGTTGGTAACGGGTTTTGGTGGTGCCCATACTCGTTCGTTTTCCGTTGTATCCTGGGAAACAATCGTCTCACGTTCTACTGCACCTTCGGTAGGGGACAAATTTGTTTTAAGGATATTGTTGAAATCAACAAGCCTCGGAACAGTGAAGATTTGGGTTGATTTCAGGGTCCGCTCGTGAGGGTCCGCTCATCAGCCTCTGCCTCCGCTCATCAGCCTCTGCCTTTGCTCGCCAGCCTATGCCTCTGCTCGCCAGCCTCCACTCTCAGCGGCAGCCTCTGCTCTCAGTGTCTGCCTCCGCTCTCAGGGTCTGCCTATGCTCTCAGGGTCTGCTGCGTGGGTCTGACGTGAGGGTCTGATTTCAGGGTCTGCTAGGCTGAAAATAAGCCTATTTTGGATTTCCTTGTAACTACCAATCATTGTATTTGGAATACTTGTAATACAGTCTTAAAACAAAATTCGTTCTGTGGATATGGAAATCAGTCCAAACACAGTTGATCCAAATGTGGCAGCCTCTTCGGCTGGCCAAAGTGTTGTGGCAGCCTCTTCGGCTGGCCAAAGTGTTGTGGCAGCCTCTTCGGCTGGCCAAAGTGTTGTGGCAGCCTCTTCGGCTGGCCAAAGTGTTGTGGCAGCCTCTTCGGCTGGCCAACATGCTTCAGCCTCTGGGCTTAATCTGGCAGCCTCTGGGGCTGGCCAAGGTGTTGCTGCCTCTATGGCTAGTCAACCTGTTGGGCATGTGAGCCATGTCAATCCTGTTGCTGAAAAACCTGAAAAATTCACTGGTCATAATTTCAAAAGGTGGCAACAGAAGATGTTTTTTTACTTGACCACGTTGAACCTTGTGAAGTTCTTAAAGGAAGATGCTCCTGTACCCGCGGAGGGTGAGATTGACATCCAAGTGATCAGTGCGATGACGCTTGGAAACATTCTGAATTCCTATGTAGGAATTATGTGCTGAATGGGCTAAGTGATTCCTTGTACGGTGTGTACGCCGGAATGAAAACAGCAAAATGGCTTTGGGAATCTTTAGATCGGAAATATAAAACTGAGGATGCCGGTACTAAGAAATTTATCGTAGGCCGATTCCTAGATTTTAAGATGGTGGATTCCAAAATTGCGATAAGCCAAGTACAAGATCTGCAGATTATTCTAGCGGAAATTCATGCTGAGGGAATGAATTTAAGTGAAACCTTCCAAGTAGCCTCGATAATTGAGAAACTACCACTTGATTGGAAAGATTTCAAGAATTATCTAAAGCACAAACGAAAAGAAATGAGCATAGAAGACTTGGTTCTTAAGCTCAGAATTGAGGAAGATAACCGAGTATCTGACAAGAGAGGAATATCTCATGAGGCCAAGGCAAATGTTGTTGAACATGGCCATAAAAACAAGAACCTCAAAAACAAAGGGTCAAAGATGGGCCCTAAAGGAGGAGTTTCCAAGAATTTAAAATTTCAAGGAAGATGCTTCAACTGTGACAAAATGGGTCACAAGTCTTCTGAGTGCAGACTACCGAAAAAGAAACAAGAGGCTAATGTGCTGGAAAACATGACTCAAGATGTTTCAGACATTAACCTTTCTGCTGTGGTTTCTGAGGTGAATCTGGTGGGGTCTAACCCAAGAGAGTGGTGGATTGATACTGGTGCCACTCGACATGTGTGCTCGGACAATAACATGTTTTCTTCTTTTGAGCCTGCTGGTAATGGGGAAAAAATATACATGGGCAATTCAGCAACATCTGAGATTGAAGGTCAAGGAAAGGTGATTCTGAAAATGACCTATGGGAAAGAGTTGACTCTGAACAATGTTCTGTATGTACCAGAAATACGGAAGAATCTTGTGTCTGGATCGCTTCTGAACAAGCACGGATTCCGGATGGTGTTCGATTCTGATAAAGTAGTTTTAACTAAAAATGGGATGTATGTGGGAAAATGGTATGTAACTGATGGGCTCTTTAAGCTCAATGTAATGGTTATTAAACCCAATAATATCAATAAAGCTAGTTCTTCTGCTTATATTGTTGAGTACTCTAATCTTTGGCATGGTAGATTAGGACATGTTAATTTTAATTCATTGCGGAAATTAATTAACATGAATCACATTCCCAATTTTAAAATTGATAACAGACATAAGTGTGATATTTGTGTTAAGGCAAAACTGACTAGATCGTCTTTTCATAATATTGAAAGAAACTCTGAACCACTTGATCTAATTCGTACCGATGTATGTGATTTTAATTCAATACAATCGAGAGGCGGTAATAAATATTTTATTACCTTTATTGATGATTGCACGAGATTTTGCTATGTGTATTTGATGAAAAGCAAGGACGAAGCTATAGAGAAATTTGTTCTCTATAAGAATGAAGTTGAGAACCAACTGAATAAAAGAATTAAGGAGTTAAGAAGTGATTGTGGTGGTGAGTATGTTTTTCCTTTTGAATCACTTTGTGAACAAAATGGAATCATACATCAAACCACAGCTCCTTATTCACCTCAATCCAATGGGATTGCGGAACGGAAAAATCGTACCTTGAAAGAGATGATGAACGCTATGTTAATCAGCTCTGACTTACCTCAGAATATGTGGGGAGAAGCTGTTTTATCAGCTAATTACCTTTTAAATAAGGTACCACGGAAAGAAGTAGGGAAAACTCCTTATGAAATGTGGAAAGGAATGGTACCTTCCTATAAATTCCTCCGAGTGTGGGGGTGTCTTGCCAAAGTAGTCATTCCTCCACCTAAGAAGGTGAAGATAGGACCAAAAACTGTTGATTGCATTCTCATAGGATATGCACATAACCGTAATGCTTATCGATTTCTTGTGCATGAGTCTAATATACCAGATATTCACAAGAATACGATAATGGAGTCGAGGAATGCATCATTTTTCGAATACATTTTTCCTTGTAAAATAAATTCGAATTTAAATGTGCACAAACGGGCACCTGAGACTATCCTTGAAGATAGTCAGGACCAAGAACACATAAATGTTACAGGGGATCAACAAGTTGTTGAACTTGAACCAAGACGTAGCAAAAGAGCTAGAACGGAAAAATCATTTGGTCCAGATTTTCTGACATTTTTGCTAGAGAATGATCCTCAAAGCTATAACGAAGCTGTAAGGTCAGCTGATGGTGCTTTGTGGAAAGATGCCATCAATAGTGAAATTGAATCCATCTTACAAAACCACACCTGGGAGTTAGTGAATCTTCCTCCAGGATGTAAACATTTAGGGTCCAAGTGGATTTTCAAAAAGAAAATAAAGACAGATGAATCAATTGATAAGTACAAAGCAAGACTTGTAATTAAAGGTTACAGACAACGTGAAGGTCTTGATTACTTTGATACTTATTCTCCTGTAACGAGAATAAATTCCATAAGGATGATAATAGCGATTGCAGCTTTGCGCAATCTTGAGGTACATCAGATGGATGTGAAAACAGCTTTTCTAAATGGAGATTTAGATGAAGAAATCTACATGGAACAACGTGAAGGCTTTATAGCTCCAGGACAAGAAGAGAAAGTATGTAAGTTAGTAAAATCCTTGTATGGATTGAAACAAGCTCCGAAACAATGGCATAAAAAATTTGATGACACCATGTTGTCAAATGGTTTCACAATCAATGAATGTGATAAATGCATTTATGTCCGAGAGACAGAAGTTGGCTATGTCATTTTATGTCTCTACGTTGATGACATATTGATTGTCGGAAGTAATGTTAAAATGGTGAAATCTACCAAGAATATGCTGAAATCTAAGTTTGACATGAAAGACATGGGTCTTACAGATGTCATTCTGGGAATAAAGATCTCGAGAAGTCCAGATGGACTTATTCTTGATCAGTCGCACTATGTGGACAAGATTCTTGGTAAATTCAACAATGATGATTCTGCTATGGCTAGAACTCCTTTAGATGTGCGCATACACCTATGTCATTTTATGCTGAGACAGAAGTTGGCTATGTCATTTTATGTCTCTACGTTGATGACATATTGATTGTCGGAAGTAATGTTAAAATGGTGAAATCTACCAAGAATATGCTGAAATCTAAGTTTGACATGAAAGACATGGGTCTTACAGATGTCATTCTGGGAATAAAGATCTCGAGAAGTCCAGATGGACTTATTCTTGATCAGTCGCACTATGTGGACAAGATTCTTGGTAAATTCAACAATGATGATTCTGCTGTGGCTATAACTCCTTTAGATGTGCGTATACACCTATCAAAGAATAGGGAAGAGCGTATATCTCAAATAGAATACTCTAGAGTGATCGGGAGTTTGATGTGCCTGATATAGCCTGTACAGTAAACAGGCTCAGCAGATATACGAGTAATCCAGAGGTTGATCATTGGAAAGCAATTGTAAGAGTACTACAGTACTTACGTTTTACTCGTAATTATAGGTTGCACTATCATAGATATCCAGCTGTAATCGAAGGATACAGTGATGCTAATTGGATATCTGATATGAAAGACTCAAAGTCTACAAGTGGCTATGTGTTTACACTAGCACCGGTGCAACTATAACATGGAAATCCTCCAAACAGACTGTGATAGCCAGATCTACAATAGAATCAGAATTCATTGCATTAGATAAGTGTGCTGAAGAAGCAGAATGACTTCGAAATTTTCTAGAGGATATTCCAAGTTGGCCTAAGCCAGTGCTAGCAATTTGCATTTATTGCGATAGTCAATCTGCAATTGGAAGGGCGCATAACAACATGTATAATGGTAAGTCTAGACACATACGTCGTAGACATAATACCGTTAGACAATTACTCTCTACTGGAGTTATTTCGATTGACTATGTAAAGTCAAAGGATAACATTGCGGATCCTCTAACCAAAGGGTTAAACATAGAGTTAGTTGAGAAATCATCGAGGGGAATGGGACTAAAGTCCGTTAGATAAACGTTGATTACAAAGGAAAACCCAACCTTGTTGACTGGAGATCCCAAGATCTAGGTTCAATGGGACAACCCACTCGTAAAAGACATAATTGGTTCACTGTGGGGGGTTACCCTCTAGTCCATTCCTATGGTGAAATAAAACAGTAAAAGCAAAGGCTTTTAATGATTCTTATGCGTCGGGAATCCGAGCGGAGTATTACGAGATACTCTTAAATAAGAAATCACCTATGTGAGAGAGAAGTGGGGCCGCTTCAAGGGGAATTGTATGGGGCACAATTCTTAGAAACTCTTGCAGAACCAGACAGATGTTCATGGCCAAAATGAACATAATCATGAGAACTCAGATGTGTTAGGTAAAACATCTGTGTGATATATGTTTTCCATTTACATGAACGGCAGTACAGTTCAATGATATCGCGTCCACTATCAGCCAGTAAATGAGATATATTTTCACAAGGGAAGGTTCAAAGCCTGAGGCCCACCTATCCTATGCAGGTGTTGAACCGTTGAACTCTTCTAGGTCAAAATAAAATATTTTATAAAATAACTTTATTTGACGTTTTCGCCAATTTCATTCATGTGGGGGATTGTTGGAAAAATGCTTTGCTTGTCTCTTTGTTTTCCAAACCTTTTGAAGTATTCCATAAAAGTTAATTAATTCCATTAATTAATTTGGTACTTCAAACGAAAAGTCTCATTAATGAATGATAAATGACAAACTTATCTTATCTTTTTTATTTCCTTCTATATAAAGGATGCAGTGTTTTTTCCTCTAAGGAAGTAAGAAAAAATTTGGTTTTAAAGAAAAATAGTTCTTTGTTTTCGGTTTTGGAAGAGTTCAAACACTTTAGTGGTTCGTTGGTAACGGGTTTTGGTGGTGCCCATACTCGTTCGTTTTCCGTTGTATCCTGGGAAACAATCGTCTCACGTTCTACTGCACCTTCGGTAGGGGACGAATTTGTTTTAAGGATATTGTTGAAATCAACAAGCCTCGGAACAGTGAAGATTTGGGTTGATTTCAGGGTCCGCTCATCAGCCTCTGCCTCCGCTCATCAGCCTCTGCCTCTGCTCGCCAGCCTCTGCCTCTGCTCGCCAACCTCCGCTCTCAGCGTCTGCCTCTGCTCTCAGCGTCTGCCTCCGCTCTCAGCGTCTGCCTCTGCTCTCAGGGTCTGCTGCGTGGGTCTGACGTGAGGGTCTGATTTCAGGGTATGCTAGGTTGGAAATAAGCCTATTTTGGATTTCCTTGTAACTACCAATCATTGTATTTGGAATACTTATAATACAGATAAGGGCATTGGTGATTATGAGCTTGAATTTACAGTGAATTAGTTGGTTTTTTTTGCCTGTTCTTGCTCGATGGATTTGCCAGGTTTGAAATTCCTCATAATTGCTCTCTATTGGCCGAAAGGAATCAGGCCAAGAATAAATTGTTAAATGATTCTCTCTGATGCAGTTTGTTATGTTTTGTATACTTAAACATGTAATAATATGATGCTATGAAGCTGAGAGGATGTTCTTTCAAATGTACAGAAATTTAGCTTTATGAGGTTGAGTTTCAATTTTGGTTTACCTTCATTCATGTTTTGTGTTAATACTAGGAATGGTGCGAAAAGAAAAAGGAGTTTACACTTCTCTGGGGCAGAAAAGAAGTTAATGAAGTTATGAAAGTCGGCCTTGCGCGTCATGCAGAACTTGAAAAAGAGGTACAATCTTAAGCTCGATACTTGGTCTTCCATGCATGGCCTCTAGGGGATTGACCAGAGTGGTTTTCAAGCAGCTCTCTTTGGCTGGCCACCTAAGTTTGAATATAGTGGGAGGTAGGGGTTAAAAATCAATTTGGACTTTGTCCACCCCTACCTTTCTATTGAAAAAAATGTTCTTTCATGCATGTTTATCTTATCAGACTTCTTTTTTCATCTGCTATGTCCTTTTATGCAAACTGCATAGAATCTTCTCATCATGACTCTAATGACTCCAGGTCACTAAAAAAGTCAAAGTTCGTATCCAGTCAGTTGAAGATAAATGGGCTGTTAAGCTTTTTAATTCCATAACTGGTGTTAATCAATTACTATTTGAGGGACGAACACGTGAGCTGCCAGTGTAAGTTCAACCATTTGGGTTATCTCCAAATTCTATCTTTGACTTCTCATAGTTTTGGTGGTTATCAACCTTCCACCAGGAAATGATGGTTTTTTTTTAAAAAAAAAATTTTAATTGATGCTTACGTAATTTTGTTTGCATTCCAATTGGTTAGTTTTTTAGTCCTTAATGCAGAATTTATTTTTACAATTGGAAAAGGACTAAATATAATGTTTATTTTGTTCGACTGTTTGGGTTTGATTTTTTCTTTTTATCCCTTCGCATTTTGGTTGAAAATGCAACACAGTTTCTCTTATTAGAGGAAATGAAGCATTGATTTCTAAATACTTTCCTTGCTTATGGTCTATAGTTGCTTATAACATCAGATTAAGCTTTATACAAGGCGTATGGGTGGTGGGAGTGATTGATGAGATTCAGATGCCTGTGGAAGAAACTGATAGAAGCCCAATATTAGTGGATACAAAGACTCGTGCGCGATGCACACTCCCTAATGAATCTCAAAAAAGAAATGGAAGGTATGTATATTTTAATGGGTTCTTTTGTTTCAATGTGATTGAGATAAGGATTCATTTCATAATGAATCAGGATCTGTTTATGCTGCTAATTTTCTTATCTATTTTTCTGTACTTAGCTCCTAATAGATAGCACAAGAGTCAATAACCGTGAATTGAATATTTATTTTCGCAGGCTTCAACTAATGTGCTACAAGTATATGTGGGACGACTTAGCAGCCGGTAATTTACCGTCTACACAGTTTTATGATTTCTTCTCCCTGAATCGATATCATGTCTTGTCTGAAGAAATAATAGAGAAAAGTGCCAATGCAGGTTTTCCAGCGAAGGTAATAGTTATTTTCTTTTCGAATTGTTAGTTCCTTTTGATCAGGCGGAATTGACTATTAAAGAGAATTGTATAATGCTACTCGGTTTTTTCTTTTTTGAAAATTAGATAAAATTAAATAGATTCTCCTGTTTTTTTATCTACGTGATAAGTCCTCAATGTCCCTATCAGCTAAATCCTAAATAGCATGAATCAGCTCAGGATTTTGATAGGGTGAACCATGTAGACTTAAATATAAGAACGATTGAATAACTATTATTTATAGTACTGCTCTCATAGTTGCTTTCTCTTTTATTTGTGTCTTTCCAGACCCTTGATGAGATGGTTAGATCCTTTAGAAATACATGGAACATACTGCCTCCTGCTAACAACCAGCTAGAAATCAGGTGAGCAAAAATAATTTTTTCTTATGAAGATAGTTCACCGGATAAACATGTAGTGTTACTTGGATTGAAATGCATCTTATAAATTGCTGGCGGGGAACTTTTAGAAAAGATAAGTTTGATAAATTAAACAATCTATCAGTTAATCTCTGCCGTGTTGAGCCTTTTTTTTCTGTTTGTATGAAATAGTTTTTCAAGACTTAGTATGAAATGTATGTACATAATACTTCCCTTTCTGACTCAAAATGCCAGCTGCTCCATTCTGACAGATATAATAGTGTTTTTTTTTATTGGGGGGTTATGATATGTCGCATATACAGGGAATATTTGTATATAAAAGGCCTTATAGGTGATGTAGAAATATTTACCTTCAAGCTTGTACAGCTTTTGCTGGAATAATATATTTGGTTGCCTCGGAGCAGATATGAGTTTCAAAAAGATCAGTCGCTACTCGGTGAAGAAAAATTTGCATATGATTATGGATTGTTCAAGAGTCAATTTCAAGGTTGTCTTGAATTCTGGAAGGGTGAGCGAGAGGCCAGTTTCACTCCAGTGGAAGATCGTTGGAAATGCGGCTATTGTCAATTTGCATCTGTGTGCCCTGCAGTTTTCAAGCCTGAAATCACACATATTCCCTCGCAGACAGACTCTAATGGTGCTCAGAGCTAGAAAATAGTTCCGGCATCATTTCGCATACAGTTCGGATAGCTTCCTCATTCAGGTGATTTCTTCTCTATCCCGCATTAAATTCCAGCAAAAGAAGTGATAATTGTTTCTCCAAAGCTTATTTGCTGTATATTTTGCTGATCCATTATCTGTTTTCATTTGATGTTGTTTATGATGCAAGTTAATCAACTGTTGAAGGTTTATGTCATTCATTGTTTAGGTTTCATCTGTATTGATTCTTTAAATTCTTAAATTATTATATCCATTTTCACCTGGTTCTCTCTTTATTCAATTTTCATCCCATTTATTTTTTTATTTTTAGTTTACTGGGACATAGTTTTTGCCTTAGAATTCTTTTTAGTAATATTCATTTTAGCAATACATAATAAACTTTTCATATAATCTGATGTTCAATACAAAACTATCTTTCTAGATTAACTTGAATAACGCCCTTTAATTGACTATGTCAATGTCGGATCTACGGAAAATTCTATTATACAATAGTGATAACATATCACGAAAGTAATCTAATAATAAAATTTTTATTAAATAAATTATAGTTATATTCTAGTACTACGGTGAAATGAGAAATGAGAAGGGCATAACTTTGTATCTCATCAATCTTTTTAGGAGACATCATTACCTATCATTTTTCCTCGATGATATTTTAACAAAAGAACCAAAACGTTGAAGTAATTTATTAGAAAAATGACTCATATTTAATATTATGTAAATAAATTGGTTAGTTGTCGGAGTGGAAGACTGTAAACTTGTGTAGTGTAGCTGGCTTCAATAGTAGATATAGACACATTATCGAATCACTGAAATTTATGTTTCTCTCTCTTTCTATAGAGCGATTATAATTTAATCATATATTGTGTGATTTCACTAACATAATTCCGAAATTGGGACGTCATGTCCCGTATATGTCTCATTACATCCTATCTCATGCAGGTGTTATAATGTCCTATCCAGTCTCGATTATGATTCGGGACGAAATGATCATCCAAAATCTTTTATTTGGACGATCTTTTGTCCCAAATTTCATACCAAAAGCTAAGGATCTTGAATTCCTCTAAAGCGACCCTGAAAATTGAATGCACATGAGCCAAATAATGCTTTTAATAATGGTATATTATAAGCATAAACATCGTACCCAGTAGCTCTGATAATGGAGATAAAACGTTAGCATGATTAATCTGATTATCGTTAGTAAAGTATCTGGAAAAACATTACAAACTGAAGTGTCAAAAGTTGAACCAAAACCAATCGTTCAGGTGAGCAACTCTCTCTCATACCGCTTCAAATTATCCCATTGAGTTATAAAAAAAATGGTGCAACGAACGAGGCTTTTCATTATATATTTGTCTTATCTTCTTTTTTTTTTTAAACAAAAAGACTATTTTCGCGACTCAAACATGTAATCAATATTTGATTCAGTTATCTATAAACAAAATTGCATCCCAATGTTCATAAAGAGTTTGTAAGTAATGCTTTTAGGTTCTCTTATCTCTCGCTTCATTTAACCCCAAGGGGTTGCCTTGGTGGTAAAGGCTTTGGGCTTGAGTGGTTTGCTCCATCTCAGGTTCAAGGTTCGAATCCCACTAGATGCAATTCCTTGGGGCCATGCCCTCTGGTGTGAAAAGCCAGCGATTTACCCTGATCTGTGTTGGGAAACTTCTGAGGGCACGGGGCACGGGGCACAGGTCCCGGGGATTAGTCGAGGTGCGCGTAAGCTGGCCTGGACACCCGGTTATCAAAAAAAAAAATCTCTCGCTTCATTTATAGTTGACATTGATTCCCTAGGACACAAGCGAAATTTTGATACCAGAAGCACACATCTTCTCTCTTATCACCCGATTCGGCTTAAGTGGTACAGGTAAAATTCTCGACTGTCTCGGACTATTATAAGAAATGCATTTATGGACTCGAACCCATGACTTAACAACTAAATTCTATATTTTTTTTACCACCAAACCACACCAAGAGATCATGTTCATGTCCGATCTTTCTTTTCTATGAAAGAGCCAAGTATGAATAGAGAGGAAATGAAAATTTAAAAAATAGGAGTTTAAAAGTTTAATTCATTGTTGACTGCAGCTAGCCAATGCATATTTTCCTTGGTTGAAACTTGCATTTGATAAAACGTTATTGCATCGATGGATAAAAATTTTATGCGGCTTAATAATAATAAATAACAAATTTAAGAATGTCAAATCATAAAAATATTAAAACCAAAGGCTAAAAATTCTAAAATCTAAATTTCTCGAGAGGCAGGCTCTCTTTCCTCTGCGAGTACGTCAGGGGATGGACGGCTTCGTCAAATTATGGCCACTTCCTGATGAATATAAATGATAAAACAAATATCATATTATACAATAAAATTTGAAATTTTAATGAATTTAAAATCTCTAATTTTAAGTTAAATTTAAAAACCCTATACGATCATCTATGAACTCTTCTCAAGACGACTCAAAGGACACCTTACTTCTTTTTTGTTTTTATATAATTTATAAACTGCAATAAATATTAATTTTTCTTAAATTTAAGAATCCTAATTTTGATCTAAATTTAGAGATCTAAACCGACTGACTGCGAATAGTTCCTAAACCACCACTATTGTTTGGTTTGGTTAATAATGCAAAGAGCTGACGATCATTATTTATCCACACGTTAGATCAGCAAGATTCACTTCATTTCAAGCAACAAAATAGCTAATAATGACAACTAATATCTTATATCTGATAAAACAAGAGATCCTTTTATTGTTTAGACAATAAAGAGAAATCTCTCAGTTACAAAATAAATGAGCATAAAATGTTTGGGATCAAGGTTATTCCAATCTACATATTTCAAACTTCAATGGAAGATCATAGAAAAAATTCCACAGAAGTTAAATCCTATCAGTTTACTCATCTATACACAAGTTTCTTCAGGAGCAAAATCTCGTTTTCGTCTTCATTAGTCCTCATCATCAGTAAACTTTCCCTACCAAGGAGCCTCAAAATCTCATAATTATGGTAAATTTATAAATAAATAAGTACCCAGATCAAGGCTAAAGATAAAAAGGAATAGAAAAGCTTAAAAAAATTCCAGTGTGCCCGAGATAGTGAATGGAGGGTTTATTTCAATGCGTGTGGCCTTCCCCTCTGAATGCAACTGCGGTAATAGGTTCGCCTCCCTGGGAGCAACTCCCTCTCCAGTCCATATGGTAACATGGGGCCACTCATTTTTAGAAACTATATTTTCGTCATCAACAGAGCCAAGTTGAGCCTCCAACGCAGCCATTTTGTCGGTGAAGAGCAGAGATGTCAATTCCACAGGTAAATTTCGATTGACGTATGGTCCATAACTAGCTACAGCCGTAACACCGTGACTTCTCTTGTGAGCAAGAGTAACATGAGCCTTGTTCAGGTTGTGCTCCATGTTCTTGTCTTTGAAAAAGAGATCAACTTTGGGATCCTTTCCAGCCAACTGCTTGAGACAGATGAAACGAGAGATGGTCAAGAGGCGGTGCAATAACAAATAAACCCTTGAATCTACTAATCATGCACAGAACCAATAGATGACGAAACTTGGAGACACCACTTTTCCTGCTGGGCATAAACCAGTAACTTACATTTTCGAGGAAACTTCGGAACTCTGTAACAGGCAAACTAACAGCAGCGAAAACAATGGTTCCAAACTTCCGCTTCTCGGTACTTGGAGCTTTATATTCACCCTTGGCAATAAGCCTTAATTGTTCGGACACGTGCTTGACAGCAGACTCAAATGGAACCTGGGAAATAGCAAGTACAAAGAAAGTCGCTAAATGAAACTACAATATTCCACTTTTAGAAACAGTACATGGAATGAGAGAAAATTTTGGTAAAGTGAAAAGTGGAGATGAAATCTTTAACCATCACACTTAACAAAAACTAACATTACTTGCAGGCATAATAATTACAATTGGATTTTCCTAATGCATGGAATATCCACATGTTAAGACTACTGAAATATAGCAACTACTAATCACCATCTTAATATAAAAAAATATTAGATATATATATATATATGTCAAATCAAGATGACATCTAATTAATCTTGACATGCCCATTTAGTTGAAAAAAAAAACAGAAGTAAAGATTTGACCTGAACAGATTGAAGATAGTCGGCATTGCTAAAAAAAGTCTCCCGCAACTGCTTTTCCCATTTAGCCCACTCCATTGCATATGATCCCTTGGTGGAATCCAATCTGAGTACATAAAAATGTTAATATGGAACTACTAACAATGGCATTTTAAAGTAGACTCAGAAAAAAGAAATGCAGAAAGGTTACATAAGAAACCATCTGGTATGAAATTAAATACATCACAATTTATTAAATTTATCTACTAAGACTCTGGCTGGGAGTTTCTCAAAGTTAAAATTATTTGAAATTTATTGATAATAGGTTCAATAGTACTACTTAAGTAGCACTACTAAACCGACCCTAAATTTGCAGAGAGAGAGATTACTAAACAGTAGAAATTTTCTGATTTCTTTTCGCATATAACAAATACGAAATACAACATTAGAAAATGATATTTATGAGATACATCACTACAGTAAATAACTTTACTCTTAGGATGTCACAAATCTTAATAGCCTAAACACTCCCCTCCCCCTTCCCCTGCAAAGCAAAAGCAGTGTATATACCAATAATAAAAACAATGCTAGTTTTTTTCTCTCCTTTTCCTTTAATTTTTTTTTTTTTTTTTTGGTTTTAAGCGTCAGAATTCTAGAATAGTCTTAAAATGCAAGTGGTAGTCTGACATGCAAACTTCAATGAAGTCATAGCAACATACAAGGAATTGCAACACGGCAGCTAATGAAATTTTAACAAGAAGTTTCTTACTACCCATTTCTACATTCTACAGAAAAATAGAGCAAATCCAGCTTCTAACTAAACATGGAAGTGACAGTATGCTGACTGCCATAAACAATCTATAACCGAGGTTATTATTTCAATGTAATTCATGAACACCAAGATAAGTAAGTTGATTGGAAATTGCAAGTTAGGAACAACTCTATCTCATCAATTTCAAGAAACCCCAATTTAAAACATAAACCCTAAATTCAAAAAACCATAATTTCTTCAATTTTTGTTAGTTTCTCATCAAATTGACCATCTATAAATCTTACCCATCACTCAAACAACATTTCACTAGGATTAATTTGTCCAAATTACACCAAACCTTAACCCTAATTATGGAAATCTCCAATTTCAGATTAATTACCTAGGGCGCCTAGGCGCACTACAAATAGGTCTACATTACCCAATAGATAACCAAGTAATATTTTCTTGGTGTGAAACATAAGAATTTCATCATATATATAGGCATGAAAAGTGTGATTATTACCTTCCGTTTTTCCTCGTGTGAAGCTTGTACAAATTTATACCCTCCTCTAGAACCGACCTCACTTGATCAGGCATAGGACTCCTGCATATTCAAGCACCATGGCAATCACCACCATAACAGTATGCTGAAACTAGAAAAAGAGTTGGATAACATTCATTAACATATCTCGTTTCAGATTTTTTTGGGGTTTTCAATTCAGGAGTTCAATGAATCAATGATCTCAAATATAGGCATATAGCACAATGGCATCAAAAGATCCATATAGCCGACCCCACCTAGCGGGAAAAGGTTTTATTTGGTTGGTTGGTTGGTTTCTATTTACGAGATTTCAACTCAAGTCTTCAAGTTTGTGTAAGAGTTTCAACAATTTTGTTAGAGATTTCAAGTCCATGTCCTCACATATCTGTGCATTAGCCAAACCCTTCATTATATTATTTCTCCATTACAAGAGGAGATGAATTTTGTTAGATATAGAATAAAGAAGGAAACAAAAAACACACAAAGGATCAAGACAAAGGAACAAAAGAAACGTCTAGAGACTTGACACAACCGAATTGCTAAAGGTAGTACCGCGATAGCAAGGGAGAAAAATAGTCAATAACATAGTGATACTGCAGAACCAAACAATGGTGTCTATGATGTACGAGGACATAATAGAGACATCAAGTCAAAAGTAAGCATGACCATGGGATATCAAAAACTAAGAATAAACAGCCACGCAATATTTCACCAAGTTTCAAATATCCTCACCTATCATCTTTCAACAATGGCATTTTAATGAGAGAACCGAAACGCTCAACTAATTCACCATCGAACTCTTTACGACTCTGAAATTTGAAAGCATTAGCCCATATATTCATTCTCATATAGGTATATCAACATTATACCTCTGGAAGAATCAAACATCATACCTTGCCCTCATAAAGGTGATAAAACATTAGCAGAACATAACCAGCATTTGGAGAGTTCTTGTCAAGATTCCCCTGGAATCATATGGCATTGAAAGTAGAGTTAATAAGATGATAATCTGTTTATTTTAAGTACATATACTGGAAAAAGTTTTAAATTAAAAAGGAAAAATTCAATATTTACCGGATGATTAACTCTTTGAAGCACGCGGAAAATGAAAACAGCTAATGCATCAAGAGAAAATGGATTCGACTCGGTTCCTGCAGAGAAATGAACTATGAAATCTATAGGTGAAAGCCTGGACATGAAACATCAACAGTCAACAACCCCACTTTAAACCTTAACCAAATTGCATTAACATTTGATAGTAGCTTGTACACAATGCAGGAGCATTTTAGATTTTCGACATTCTAGAAGAAATTAACAGAAGTCTGCTAGAAAATAACAGCTCTACAAGCCTCAAGCTCCAGATGAGACAAGAGTACAGTGATCAGGTAGTTGTAAGTTTCACAGCGAGTCGCAGTAATAATGCCTAGTGTTTTTCTACAATGCAATTCTGAATTATGAATTTGCCCATTACACAAGAAGAAGCCTTGGATTAATTTTGTTGTTTATGAGTTTCTTTTTGTTGACATGGACAAAAACCATAAAAAGAGACCTAGGTTTTATTTAGCTTGTTGAAACAATGATCTTAGATAGAGCACAATGACGTCAAAATATTGTGCATGATTTTATGCTTTTATTTTATAAATATATTTTTTCATGTTTCGATTGAGGCTGTCGCCTCGACTGCCTCGAGGTTGTCCGCCTCGCCTCATACCGCATACCGAGTAAACCTTGGGGACAATACAGTTCTAATAGGCCAATAGCTTTTTGTACAAGACACCAAACAATACTACATTTTCAAAATACATATGACAATCAGGGAAGATATCTCCCCATCTATTGGATATCATAGGGAACAAATGATGATAATAATAATATCTTCCCCACCTAAACCCCCTACCCCCTCTGAACATTTTGGTTGCTGGTGTTTTAAACCAGAGAGCACTATATAGTCTTACAGCTTCCAATCACAATAGTTTATGCTGCACTTAAAAGTCATTCTAAAATTCCATCCTATTAGTAAACATCTCATAGAACAAATTATAGACAGAGAAGGAATATCATCAAAAAGAAATGTCCTAGTGTCCTAGACTTCAATGAACATCTTATGAGCGAAAACTACGAAAACATGTTTTGTGATGAAAATTTTAATTAGACTCTAATTGAAGGATGGATATTTTAGTTGAATCTTCAGTTATGTCTTTTTGAAATTCAAATGTGTCACACCAGTTATTCAACCATAGTGGAAGAAAAAACACAGGTTTGCCAACATGTCACCATTCACAAAGTTATAAAAGGAAAAGTAAAACAACCTTCAGAATCAGGTACAACAGGAACAGCAGAGGATCTGGTACGGCGGCACATGTCCTCAATCTGAATAAAAACTTAAGGACATCAGGAGGCATATTTAACATTTTTAGAAAACATTAGTTGATAATGGCAGAAAACATAAAAATTCTTTTGGAAAGTTCCTTCATAAATTTATTAATAATTCAAGGGCAGAGGAAACTTGGGATCTACAATCAAATCGGTTGACATGGTTAAAAATCATTGTACAAATTAATATCCGATCACCCTCGCAACCAACAGCCATTGAACCGAAATTCTTGGAATAAAGAGTGCCACCTATTGGCTATTACCATTTCAACCTCAAGAGCAATGTAACTAATAGTATTAATACACAGTGACAGAATCCAACGTTTCCTAAATCACAAACATTCTATAAAAGCCCTCAAAATCGCAATGATTTCATTAGAAATTTCCCTGACTAATAAAAGAGGAATTGAAAATTGATGAGATTCACCAACATTAGATTGCATCATCAGGAGTCTAATATGAAGAAGAAGAAGAGAGAAAAAAAAAGATCTATTTTCCTACTTTGAGTGGTATTTTTAGTCTAAACAAATTCACATTATGGCTCCTCCTAATTATAGATTAGAATTTCTTATGCACTTCAGGTTTTCTACAACATCTATACATATTTGCGTATATGTAGATATAATTTCTTATGATATTGATCAACCAAAGTTGCAGCGATTTATATGATACCAATGTAACATTTATGCAAAGAAAAGGGACCCCTGTTCAATTAGAATCCTTTTCTGATTTTACCATGTTTTTCTTTAACAAAAGATTCTGCAAAACTTTTGGTAACTTTGTTGAATTGAATTCTCCCTTTTTGTATTAATGTTATCTTTTTTGCAAGTCAAATTAAGAATGGTACCTGTCTCCATACTTCTTCATTTGGCGCATTCTTGTCTGCAAGCATTACAGAATATGGTTTTCTCCTGCGCTCATCAGCAATCTTCTGCCAGTATTTTCCTATTAATATGTACAAATAGATAAGATTACCATTATAATTGTCAAGGAAAAGCCCTATGGATCTTTTAATGAATCTAATCTTATAATTGCAATAGAACTGCTGTATCTTGTGAAAGAAAATCTAATATTATTGCAGTAGAACTGCTGTATCATATGGACACAAATCTGCAGAAAATATTCATACCCAATGAGCACCTTAATCCTCTACATCATTAAGACGTTTTCTGCATAATTTTCATACCTTTTACAAGGTCACCCATCAAACTATGGACCGGCCTATTATCTCCAAGACCCCCCGGTGCATTCAGTAACTCCTTGCAAAGAGCAGACTTAGCACAACCCGGTATTCCTGGAAATGACAATTCACCAATAAATAAGCTTGAAGTTCCACAACCACAATGTCTAAGAGATAACAAAACATCGAACTTCAAAGCAATAAATAAATAGACACAGAGAAAAATGTGTTGAATTTTTAGTGTCAGTATTAACACGCTTGATTTTTCTTTTTCCAAATTTTGCTAAGATTTTCTTTTTGGAGTTGATAGGAAACAAAATATATTTTATTAAAATGAAAGGGAAGATGATGCCGAAGCGAAGACCAGCAAATATAAGCTACTTACCGACCGTACAAAAAAAAATCAGCATTTAAATGTATCCAAAACAGTTTAACAGTCCCAAAATTTACAAAAACGAATAAAACATAATGACCCCAAGAGCCCTGCTCAATTTAGATTGATGAGAAGTATAGAAGTGTTCAAAAATTTTACAGACTGGGTCCAAAGAGAAGCAATAACTTCACTTATTTATATTTATTTAACAAGACGTAACGAAATCAACAATTATTTCCTTTAAAACTCCAAATATAAGAAAGTGGCATTTTTTCCCCCACCAAGTATGAACCTCACAGGCAAACTTTCAAGGGCATCCAAATCATCTGTTACTTGTAAAAAGTTCAAAAAAAAAAATTCTTTCCATGTACTTTGCATTTGCATATTTCAGGCTTTCTGAATTCTGTAGTTTCTCTCCAAAATTAATTTGACAAGTGGTTTTTTCCTCGCAAACAATCTATTTATGTGATCATCAAATTCTAGTTAGCAACACAGCAAATTGATAGCTAAATGCAAGTGTTAATAAACTTAAGCCAATAACTTCATTCCTTCAATCCACAGAATCTTTGCAAGCCATTATATACAATGTACTACTTCAACTCAAAACCCTTTTAAAAGGATAATATATGAGTGCAATTCATCTCTTCAAGTAACTCAATCAAGAATGCTCAAATTGACACCATTGGCAGTTTGCAGAAATCTCTACCTGGAAAGAAAACTATCAAACCCTCATCTTTCTGAATTTCATCCTTGACTTGTCTAGGGCTTGATGGTGGTGCCTCCCGCTCAGTCTCAAGATCACCCTCTTCATCCCTTCCTCCTTCAACAATAGCCAGGAATTCTTCAGCCCTCACTAAGTTTCCAGCAGATCCTATCAAAGCCTGATTCTCTGGACTGCGTCTAGCATACTGTTCAAGGAAAGGCTCGGCTTCAGAAAGGTATACAGATGATGACAACTGCTTGTTCCCGTACTTTCGCCGTATGTACACAGCCCTAAAATACAATAATTAAGAAAATAACAATTAAGTTCAACAACAGAACACTAAAATGCAAAAAGGAACATAAACAATTTGCAAAATAATTTTAGCCTTACCATTCATCTAGCATCTTGCTAAGTTGTCTTTGCTTTCCTGCAGAAGTGCCCCAAATATTCATTTGCCTAATATGCCAAAGTATGACAACTTTTCAGTAAAAAGGCTAGGATGAAAATCTCATACACAAATAACACAGATTTGGTTCCGAAATAAAATACATGGCCATCACATTAGTTAAGAGTACCACATGCTCATTGAAAATAGTGATAGCAACTTCATGACAACTAAGATAATCATTGGATATTTAAATGTCATGATGTATCACTTACTAGCAATTGATTTCATAAAAAACATATCCGATAACAAAGATTGAACGGTCAAAAATCACCAAACAGTGACAGCACTACAGCATATCTAAAGCGGACTTGCAGTAATATGAGCAATGACTTTGGTATATATAAACTTCTTAAGGGTCCTATCAAAAAAATATAAACTTCTTGGGAGATTGATTTAGCCGCACCACATTGGTTAATATTCAGCAATTAGGAAATCTGGATGTAAACTAATGCAGATGTTAGGGACAAACTAGATGTTTTGTGATATTTTTGCACCCCATCCAGATTAAAGGTTTATACATAGTGATTCTCTTGTATAAGAAATAACATAGCACGCATGTGTGCTTAGGTCTAAGGAATCAAACTAAATCCTCTTAGCCAAGTCCAAGCACAAAAGCCATAACAGCAGACATCCATTCTCACATGAGAAACAGCCACAACAATGTACAGAAAAAATGAAAATTTCATTCTAAAGGTTTCCAACACAACTTATATTTACAATGTATCCGTACCTTAGGTAGTAGGCCTTGTAGGCAGAAGGACCATCCTTGAAAAGAGTTGACAAGCCATTGCGGATGAGAAATGTTCTCAACTGTGAACACAAATAGAGGAAAAGAGTGTGAGCTAAAATCTCTTTGGCTTACGTTCTTCGGAAAAATTCCATTTTACAACCCAATCACTATTCGTAATCCTTTACGTGGAACTTTTTTCAATATATATAGAATCACGTAAGGCGGAGCTCCTTGTAATTCATCTTTGATCCATGAGTTTCTAAATGAATTGTTTTTAATAAAGAAAAAAATCAAGAAAAGCTGAGCTCTTTAAAATTCTTCATTGATCCATGTGTCTCCACAGCAGCACCTTACATTGGCTGCTTATAACTAATTAGCATATGGTGTCTCCACACACCTTACTTCCCCTAGAAATTGGTATTCCCGAAATATCATGGGCAAAAACTATCAGAAAAACGACAAATAAGAATACCTGACACTATTGTTTAAACTTCAACAAGAAAAAGAACAGTATCACACCAAACTTGTCATCAAAGTGATCTTTGCATGCAGTTATTCCATGTTAGATTTCTGGAAGTAAACGTACCTTATAAGTGAGGAACTTCAATTTGATCATTAAATTTGCATCCTCATTAGCCAAGCAGTCTGATCCTGATACGCCACCATTACCACTAACAGTTCTTCCCATATCATTGTTTCTGGAAATTTCAGCTTCCCTTTCCTTGCTTGTCTTGAATAGATTTATATCGACAAAAAAACCTGGTAAATATAAGTGATAGAAAATTATTTACACAACTCTACATAATTTTTCCACAGATGAAAAAGAGAAGGAAAATGAATTTCAATAAGCAGGAACTGTGCATGATGCTGCAGCATATCAACAAGAGAACATACAATCCAGCAAGATATTACATTCTTGATTTCCGGGCCATATCATTCCTGAAAATCAGATTACCCCTTCATAGGGATCTCCACAAAAAATGAAGAGGAAAAGGTAACAATAGGGTTTCAGAATAAATTGGTTTCATTTCTTTTAAGTAATTTGGCTTGACAATATTTTCTTTGGTTCACGAGTCAAAAACGATGTGGATACAGGGATTTCCAGCATAAAAAATGCATTAACAAGACATTCATTCACTTGTAGGCTTTACATATCCATGGGCATGTCTCCAACAGTCTCCGCAATATACTCTCCCAGAAGGGTAATAACAAGTACTATCTAAAACCAAAAAAAAAAAAAAAAAAACATCTTAAATCCATCTATTAATTTTTTGTCTTAAGGTTGGCTTCTGGTCCTCCCGATCATTTTCTTTTTCAATATTTGACATTAAGAACACATAAGATTCACAGTTTATTCACCTCATAATTGTCAATCTCAGTTAGACCCGGCCGGCGGTTCGGTTCCGGTAACCGGTTCGGTTCCGGTTCCACACTTAAGTGGAACCGAAACACCGAACCGGACCGGAACCGAACGGTTCGGTTCGGTTCAAATATTTTTTTTTTTTTTTTGAAAATTAATAAAAATAAATGAAATGAATTTTATAAATAAAAAAAATTTATTACATTAAAGAGCTTGAGCTTAAATTTTTAAAAATTTAAGTTGCCTACGTATCCTCTAAGGGTGAGAGGAATCAAAGCTCACGTAGTTCCATTACAAGTTTTAGTCTTTTAGACATATCCCCTTTGTAAATTATAATTTTACAATTATCAATCATCATTATCAGTTGATCCTTCGGCTCCGGTTCCGCTTGCATTTGATGCTCACTAGATGATG
The DNA here is from genome assembly GCA_019454045.1 of Zanthoxylum bungeanum. Classification (NCBI taxonomy): domain Eukaryota; kingdom Viridiplantae; phylum Streptophyta; class Magnoliopsida; order Sapindales; family Rutaceae; genus Zanthoxylum; species Zanthoxylum bungeanum. Next base: position 209,749 of record SKCR01026490.1, read on the forward strand.
CGTACCTGGCCATTTGAGTCTGCGTCGTATCAATGCCAAATTCAACCGGATGATGTTTCTCCATGTGCTTGATCATATTGCCGTATCCACCAGAAAATTTATAGATAACCCCACAATAGTTGCAAATTGCTCGTTGTGAACCATCTTCTAGGCGTTCCAAAGTAAAATGAATTTTGAAAATATCTGAGGACCGAGCCTTAACTTCTCTTCTCCGTGATTGTGCACTGACACTAGGGCCGCTCTCTTGGGTTGGCATATTTGACATAATGTTCTCAGATGAGATTGTCATTTTTTGTTTGAGAAATTAGGAAGAAAAATAAGAAAATTGAATAATTGCGATGCGAATGATAACAAATTAACAACTAAATGAATTGAGATTGAGAATAAGAATATAAGATTATAAGAGAATTGTATGAAGTAAGATTGAGAATAAGAGATTTATAGAAAATGAGAGAGTTGAGAATTTGGTGTGATGAAATTATGAAAAATGAATCCTATTTATAGAATTTTAGAATTTTTTTGATACCAAAAATGCCCCTAAAAATAACCGTTTTATTACCGTTATTAGGGGTACATTAGTAATTTATATTTTATATAATAAATATATTTTTTTTATTAATTTTTTTTTTTTTTATTTGGGCAGGGAGCCAAACGGCTCCCTGCACTAGCCGTTGAGGCCTCAAAGGCTAGTAGCCGTTGGGGGTGTAGGGTTCCTGTTGGAACCCTACGGTTCCAACAGGAACCCTACGGTTCCAACCGGAACCGTTCAGTTCCGGTGGAACCGTCCGAACCGACCAGTTCGAGTTGGGGTGGAACCCCAACCGAACCGGTCCCATTCCGGTTCAGTTCCGGAACCGGTTGGAACCGGAACCTTCCGGTTCCAACCGGTTCAGTTCCGGTTCCGAACCGGAACCTTGGCCGGGTCTAATCTCAGTATTTCTATTCAATATTATAATTTCCATGTAAGGCATGTATGCACTTATTTCCACGACATTTCAGCATGATCTGTAACTAATTTGTTCATCTTATCATACACTTGGTTCAACCATTGTTCACACTAAAACATAGTTTCATGTCTGCAAGATAAACAACATTACAACAAGGCTAACAGATGCAGAGTGAGGCAAAACTCAATTGCAAGTCAATAAGAAATAATTCCAAACGAGAAAAAAACTCTTATTCAAAAGCTAAGTTAGCAACTTCATAAAGTCCAGTCTAAAGAGTGAAAGATTTTACCTCGATACAATGGCCACAAACCTGGCCTGTGCCTGAAACATGTCACAAATTCTTAATCAAAGAATGCAAATGGATATTCAACAAGAACAAAATGAATACTGACACAAAGCTCTAGATCGAACACAGAGAATATGATCTATATCAACAAAATAGGGCACAAATCTAAACAAGACCTGATCTCTTTCTGGTATCGCCGAAAAACAGAATCACTATGGACATGAATGACCATTTTGTAGAAAAGGTTGTCATTTGAAACAGAGTCAATTTTGTGGAAGTTATGATAACATTTAAAGGCTGCAGGGAAACGCTTTTCTCGCATCACACGAATCATTTCCTGGTTGAACAAAAAAAGAAGGAAAGAGGGAAATAGAGACCATTAGTACAGGCAGCCCATAGAGTCATGAATCACAAAGTGAATAACTCTGTAACAATATAAGTCTACAAGATGGGAAACGATTAAGAAACGTAACACAACAATTAGAAACTCATGGCAGAACCATATAAGTTGACAGACACTAAAATGAGAGGAATGCAGCTACCTAAAAGATTGACAAGCCGTAAAGACAATGCATAACCAATTATCAACGTTAAAAAAACTGATTGAAATTGAAAAATCATAAAATGTTTCAAATATGTAAAAACAAAATTTGAACTGTAGGGAAAATTTTATGACGCGGATTGGCCTAACCTGCAACTTAGTGGTTGAAAAATCAGCAGGATGAGATTGCAGAAATTTTGTAAGAACAGATCTGTCAGCATTTCTTGAATGGGTACCACCAGTTTCAATTCCAAACCAGTCTGAATGGTCAGGGCAAAAAGAAGAGCCAACGCATTGAAGAAGCGCTTTTATTTGCTGCAGAAGTGTTTTCAAAGAAAAAAATAAATAGACAAAGAATTGAAATTCCAGTGAAGTAACAATAAAATATAACATTAAAATCAGCATGTTGTGTTGGAAGGAAGGTCAGTTTACCTGCTTTTCATCTGACCTATTTGCAGCGCAAATTTCCCTCAGGCTTGGTCCCAAATCAAGGCCAGCTGAAGTACAACAAATTAGGTGTTATGAATCAAGTTCAGTTCTGATAAACAGGGTGAAGACAAACAGGAGTTTCATAGATAAACAAAGCAAATTGACACTACACACAAGCACTGAGATATACAAGGGACTGGAGCCTACTAAGTGAAGACAAGCGTCAACCGAGATATCTTATGACCAATGCTTACAAATATGTTCGTGAATTGTTAAAAAAAAAAAAAAACAAAACAAATTTTCAGTGTGCTGAATTCAGATGATGTCTACAAAAAAAAGGGAACAATTGAGAACCCTTTTTCTTTTCTGGAGGGGTGGAGCCATACTCAAGCACCATGATGATGAAAGGCTGACCATACATACCTCAACCTAGCTTAGGTGCCCACAAGAGACAGGCATGATTGCATCGATAAATAAGAAAATGTCATTGGGTTAGCTCTAAATTGGATTACCACCTTAGGTTTGGCGTTGGGATGGGGTTCCTCCACCCATACTAGCCTTTTCCCAGCATCAGGATGTTACTCCAGATGTTGGCAATTAACCAACTATAGAAGCCATAACTCAAGCACCATATGATGAAAGGCTGACCATACATAACTCAACCTAGCTTAGGTGCCCACAAGAGACAGGCATGATTGCATCAATAAATAAGAAAATGTCATTGGGTTAGCTCTAAATTGGATTACCACCTTAGGTTTGGAGTTGGGATGGGGTTCCTCCACCCATACTAGCGTTTTCCCAGCATCAGGATGTTACTCCAGATGTTGGCAATTAACCAACTATATCGAAACTAAGAAGTTTTTTTAAGGGAATGCAAATAAAAATAAATATGAACTTCTAACTAATCTTCTATTTTGCTACCACTTGATGCGAATAAGTTTTTGCTCACATCTAAAATAAAATATGGATTCCATGAAGCTTAAATTTATAATCACACTATCACAGTTCATATGATGCTCAATTTTGATCATTAAAGAACATCAATGTGAATGTTTATTCAAATATACACATATATAAAGGTAGGAAAATCAAAGTGAAATAAAAGATGTTGCTGGAAGAATCAATATGGACAAAAGAAGAATCCAAAACTGGTTTAGCTAAGAGTCTAAACAGAATAGATAGGAAATTAAGAAGCGTACCTCCCTCCACTGGCGGTGGAGGAAAATCTCTTAAGACATCCTCCATATGTTTTGAGCTCTCAAGGCTAACAATGCGAGCCACAAGACCCTCTAATATTTCACCCTGAACCTGAATGTGTTCTTTTGAACCTGTATACAAGTAAAAAGTTAAATACTTATTCTACAGCAGCAAAATCATCTAAGATACAAAGCTTTCACCTTATGCTGCTAGACTCACTTAAAAGTTGGTGGAAAAGAAACTATTCAACTGATCAATCAAAAGGTTGAGGGCAACAGAAAACAACAAAAAAAATTAACGAGAATTCAAATGAAAAACAAAGGGCCTGTTAAGCGACCTTTTGGTTTCTAAAATATTTTTCCCAGAAGCAACTAGCTTGTTTGAGGTCTTCTGAAAGAAGTATAAAAAGTAGGGCAATGTGAATATATGGTGGAGAGCAAATATGTTGGGGATAATAGATATTATGATGAATGCCATTAAAATTGACAATCATGTCAGCAACTGCAAGAGTGAGGATATATCACTAACAGCAAAGGAGTGGTGGTCAAGTTTTACAAAACCCTTTATCTTTTCATTTCCATATTTTGTTTCAAAAGATCTCTTTATATGTGAGAGAACACCCCTTCTCTGTACATCAGCATAGCACCAAAGAGGGGCTTTTCTTTTTCCTCAAAATAAGACCCCACGAATTCTTAGAAGCACTGAAGCTTAAATTAACAGAACCAAAAAATGCAGTTTGAAACTTGACCTGGTACTGAGATATCAGCAACTTCATCAAGAGCCCTACAAACAGAAGTTGCCGTTCCTTCTTCACAGAGTGCATCATAAGCCACAAAAAAAGAAGCAACTGATTTCCTTCATTAACAAAAGATTAATGAGATACAGTAAGTATAACTTTCCAGAAGGAAATGCTTAAAAAGATCAACCCAAGTAAACCAATTGAATGTGGCCTAACACAGAATGCCCCATAGGCTTCCTATAAGAGACAACGGAATGTTACTATGGAGTGCTAAAACCAAAAATGTTATGTACTTCCTTTTAAACCATAACAATGCAACATCTTGGTCATATCTCATAATAAATTGCAAAATTAATTTAGAGATTACATGTATGATCCTGTTGGAACCCAGGTACTGAGAACATATCACGGGAAGAAGGGACGAAGCCCAAGTGCTTTGGCCCAACACATGGCGTGTTCAACAGGACCAAATACTAGGGTGAAGCAGGCAGCAAGGCCCCTGATATCAATTGTCGAAGCCCAACCAATGGAGGCAAGGACAGGTGGACCAATGAGCAGAGAGAGATGTGGGGACCAGGAGGAGGGAAAAGGAGGTGGGCAGTTACAAAAGGGAGGAGAAGGCAACGTATGAGGGGGGGGGGGGGGAACAACTGGCAAAAGGGGGGAGGATGGAGGATTGAGGAAAAGGGGGCTATCTGAGGAAAAGGGAAGAGAGCCGGGAGGTTTATTTGTTTATGTTATAGATAATTGATTAGTTGATTGGTGATTGCTTGTTTTTAGCAGCTGTGTCTGCTTAGTTGTGATTATTCTTGTTCTCTTTGTTTTGGTTCGGTGAGGCTGAAGGGTAGTAGATACTCCATTTTGTTAAGCCTCTAAGGACTGGGAACTGATGGTATTTGTGAATATTAATGAATGATCTTATGTTTGGTTTCTATATCAATGAATTAACTGATGTCAATTAAAGGAAAACCCATTGCATTGAAGAACCATGGTTACATTCATTTAATATTGAACATCTTGAATCAAGAGGCCTATAGCTATTGCGTTTGATCTCCATCAGATCCACCTCCACAACTTTAAGCAAACTGTAAGAGAAAAGCTAATTCTGAACTTTGTTTTTCTTGGTAAATGTCTCATATTTAGCATTACAATTTTACAAATTTCCGTAAGATTTCTTTTTCCTTCTAATATTAGCAACAAAAAGTGAATAAGTGAAATGTAGACACATCACGCCAATTTCTCGACCTGTCAGAGAAAGAAAAAACAAACAAAACAAAACAAAAAACAAGAAGATCGATGATTTTTCAAAGTTCAAACTATTCTTTAACCAAAATCTTTAAAGAAAAAAAACAAGAAGATCGATGGTTTTTCAAAGTTCAAACAAGTATCAATTGTTTACTGAGAAAAGGACAATAGTCTGAAGTAGAATAGATGTCCAGAAGAATCAAAAAATTGTCACAATTTCCTCAACAAAGAAGAATATGTTTGCTTATTAAAAGGAAAAATATTGGAGTATCTGCAAAAGGACCAAAGAATTGAATGCAAACACAGAATCCAATCAGTAATATTAGCAACAGAAAAAAAAAAACCAAATAATTAACTACTTGCAAACTAGAAATTCCTCGATAATTTTATCATGGCATCTAAGTGAAGAAGATCTCAAATCATTACCTAGTTGAGAACAGCCATACATGATTTGTTGGTAAACGCCATTTCCGACAAAAAGCAATTATTTTAGGAGTCGAATAAAATTTTGGTTGCCCATTTCCTAATTCTGTGACTGCAGTCACCACAGCTGCTTAAAGCAAGAAAGAAAATCAGAAATAGTCATTTGGATAATAATGGGTTTGAATGTTGCATATAATTGTCTGATAATACTTCAATCATGCCTGAAGGAAAATGTTGAACATATATTCATCAAGAAAACATCATACCAATGGGAGAAACATATATAACTATAAACATAAAACTATTCATCCCTATGCATCAACATATCACATTACAACAGGGGGCCAAAAAATAACTAATAATAAAGCAATGGCTTCTAACACAAATATGCCACCATGTCACTTCTTGCTTTCTTTGGAAAAACTCTAGGAGAGATGTCTGATAAATGCTCATTATCAAGAAAGAAAGAAACGGAATCCATCTTAGTAAAGGAGAATTAATTGAATGATGAGTATATCCACTACATACAAACCAAAGTTTTCCTCGGTCAAATGTCTAAGTTTCACATTGAACATATAACAATAAATTTTCCTAAAAAATGCATGCTTAAAAACAACATTTGATTATTGAATTCTAATTTCAACAAGGAAAAAGAGAAAGAAACACATCACCATAATCCTCTATGGGACGCTGTCCATGGTCTCCTAAAACAGCAGTCACCAGCTCCATTGAGATGCACATACGATTTTTCTGAAAGAAAATTAAATATTAAATCCTCCTTAAAAATTGAAATAGAAATTATTATAATCATCAAATCATTGAAATCTACAATCCTGCAAAATGAACCACCGATGTCACAGGGAAAGCAGACACAAGTATGCATGGGATCTTAACAAGTTAACACACTGTGTAACTGATCAATAAGAGACGCCAAAAGATGTGACATAACTGATCATTTCATGAGAGTAAAACCTGTGTAACTGGGTTCAAACTAAAACATAACCTAGCTGGTCACGGTTGTACCATCCAATAGTGTGGAGAGTATATTCTTAAGTTTAGTCACGTAAGAAACATCTTTATACCTTTAGGCAAGTGAATCAGGTCCTAGTACAAGAAAATATCATCAAGCAACCTTGGAGTACCCGGAAAAATGTAGCAATTTTTTTAAATGATGATTGAGATGATTTGTGAGCAATTTTCTATTAACATAGAGTGGAAGTTGAATGTTACCTCAAGAAAATCATTGAATTCAACTTGCTTTTTTATGGCTTCAGCACCCCATGCCTCACGAAGCATACGTCCGAGGACAAAAACACCAACAGCAGTGTATCTGCATTTATGTGCACATATGAAACATTTTACGAACAGAGAAAGAGAGAGAAATACTGGGGATGCATTTTTTGAGAACATCTAATCTGAAATCTTGGATCATCTTTATTTCTATCAACTCTTAACAACAACAACCCCAAAAAAAACAAAAAACAGACAGCTAGCTGCATTTTCTGGTAATTTCGAGCATAAAATTCCAATGTCATGTTTAACAATTTCAGTGTTGCTATATATTAGATTGTTTGTCTAAAGCATTTCTCACATATCTTAAGCTATGCTATCGAAGGCAATATGCGAGGCAAGGCTTTTTGGTAGTTCAACCCGCCTGAATGCCGCCTTTGACCAGTCAAAGGGCTGATTGACTAGTCAAACATGAAGAATTTTATCTAATATATAAAGTCATAACTTAAAATACCTAAGCGCCTACGCGGATATTTGAAAAACCCACCCAAGCGTCATTTTACCAGCATAGATCTTAAGAGTTAAGCCCATTTGACAAGTTATACAATCAAAACAGGCAGCAAGTGTGATATGACAACGTAGGGTTCAAGCAAAACCCAAAAAATAAATCAGAAAAGAAAGCATTGGAAAAGATAAATTAAAATCAAATTAAAAAAAAAAAAGGAAAGTTTTCTTAATAAGCATACATATTGCCAAAGCTATTCTTGGCATAAGCTCCACCCTTATGGCCAGCATACATGAAAAGAGAACCAGAATGCTTAAGCGAAACCTGTTGAATGCCATTGCCATAGAAACCAACTAATCAACAATTTAAGGTATCAATCAACTAGAGAAAGAAAGAAAGAAGGGAAAATAAAAATAAATAAAAAAATCCTCAAGTAAACAAGTTGGAATCCCTAATTATATTAATAGTTAGCGAAAAAGAATGAAGTTAAAATTACAGCCATCAGAGGCGGAGACTTATTCTTCTTGTGTCCGTGCCTGCGTGCATGTGTAGAGAGACAGAGAGAGACCATAGACTAGTGTATTGATCAATGTTTAAAAAAGCGGTCGAGGCGGCCGCCTCGAGGCGCCGAGTCGCCGCCTCGCGGCAAAGGCGCCTCGAGGCGACCGCCTCTTTCGGTTTTTTTGGGGCGGCCGCCCCACTGCGACTGAGGCGGCCGCCTCAGGACGCCTCTCGATAAAACGGCGAGAGGCGGCCGCCTCAGTCGCAGTTATTTTTTTTTTTATTTTAAAATACTATTGATGGCTCTACAACATACAAAACTAAGACAAGCTCACGTAAATCACTTACCTCCACAACAGCCAGACCTTTAGATACCATCTCTATCATCCTCGTCCTAAGCTGGATGTTTTTTTTTTTTTTGGATAAGAAACACAAAAGGAGTATATTAAAGGATGTATTGAGATAAATAACAATTAAAACACCAAAATAAACATTGATTCAAAAGGTCAAGAATGGAAGAAATGACATTCAGAAAGGAAACAAATAATTAAGAGCCATAGAACACCTATCAGTAACACATCCCTAGTTGCCTATTGGCCAAATAAAGGGGAGGGTGTATTTTGGAAATAGGTATCCTAAAAGAGATTCTCAATAGTGACATATTTATCAGAATAACCTGGACATTAAGATTAAGTATGTGAAAAATGGACAGACAAGATTACCTCTTGATCAGACTTTTCATTTTCAAATTTGGGATAGAATGTGGCTCTTATTTCTGCAAGTGAATATGTTGAGTTGTCCACAGTAAAATTTTCCAGCAGATTACCCCTGAATAATTTACTCAGGCTCAAGCTGCTATTTTGGGCTGTTGCCACTTCAGAAGCATTTCCCTTGATTGCAGCAGCAGAATCATCAGCAGGTATATCTCCTAATTCTGCAGATGTGGGTCCACTCACTGTTCCATATGATTTAGATCTCCAAACTGCCTTTTGACCTTGCGTGGGACCCTGGTTTGGTTGCTGGAAACTCTCAAATCCAATGGACGGAACAGAAGATTGGCCATTGTTTTCAGCAATACTCAACCCAGTAACTCCATTAGTGACAGCTTCAGCACCAGAAGAAGATGCAACCTCCACAGATGAAGATGGCGTGTCTGTCATTGGCTTCTGTTTCCACTGCTGTTGTCTTTGTCCACCTCTTCTCTGCATATAGAAACCCATACCTCAAATTTAGCATTCAACCCAAGAACATCAAACCCTAACGACACTGCTATTATCTTCACTACATTTCAGAAAGGTTCTTGACTTACTCAATAGTACAGAAATAGAAATTCTTAATCTGAAGCTAGGGACAAAAACTTGTTACACAAACTACAGAATACAAATTGATGTGTCATTCAACTATTAGTTGGACGAAAATACAAAAATTCAACGAAATAAACCATGCAGGCCCATGTAACAATCATCTAACCAACACTTGAAAGCGTCCCTGCTATTACATTGATCGAAAACAATTCAAGAAGAAAGGAATTAAATGCAAAGAAGCTCCATACTGCAAATATTACAACTAAATAAACTATTAAAATCTCTCATCAATACACAAAATCAATGCCAAGCCACAACATACCAATCAATCATCTGTAACAAAACAAGTTCAATTGAATTGTAATGAGTCTTGAAGATCTCGGAGCAATTAGACAAGTATTTGGACAACATCAGATGGAGATATCAGAGCGACGTTCACTCTTTTGGACATTCCAAAAGATTTAGAGCTCTAATTGACATGAAGTCAATGTCATTAGAAAGTAGACTCGAAGACGATCGCATACATATAAATAATGCATGATTTGGCAAAAGGACGAGAAAGTTACAAGCGTTTTAAGTTGAACTTCAAAACCAGTCCGCGAAGTGCGTTTGCGTAACGTTCGTCGGAGCGTTCTAACGCCTGGAGGCAGAAACTTTGCGTTTGAGGGGCGTTCGAACACCCGTGTGTAACTGGGTTATTTTGGACGCGTTTTATGCCAGTTTTACATAAGGAAAACTCTACATTTACCATACCCATTTAAACAAACATATAGCCATTTTACCTAGGTGAAGAAACACTATTCTGAGAGCCAACATATACTTTGTTTATTCCTTCTTGACAATCACCCTAGAAGACTTCATTGGTCCCCTTATCTTCTTTGCTTTTGTAAGATTGTTCTTTGGTAACCATCAACACAAAAACACAACCCTAACTCAATTTCCTAAGCCTTCAGAGTTCTAAAGGAGGAAGATTGGTAGTCAGATTTCTGGCGTTGCGAGTTCGCAGAATTGATCAGAATTCACGCAGAGACTTCAGAGGTTCTTAAAAAGGCCGTTTGGTGCAGGCTCGGGGAGTTCTTCGAGTTATTACAATCTAGAGGTATCCGAGTCGGTGAAGTTGTCACTATAGGTCCTATACCATCGCTATAAGTCTTCACATTATAGTTGATTCGGGTGGTAGCCTATACCTGAAGTGGTTTTATACTCTCGAGAGTTTTCCACTCCGTCAACAAAATTGCTGGTGTTGATTCTTTTTATTGCTTTCATATATTTGCCTTATCTTATAACTTCATAGATTAAGGGTGATTGTTGATTCATACCATAATCGCTCAAACTTTGACCTGTCTTAGATTAGAGTAGTTGTTAAATTCCGCACAGTATCAGAACCTTAGACAAATTTTGAATTTTTCAATTGGTATCAGAGCCTAAACTTGATCCTTGACCCTTTTCCTATGGATAGAAGTCAACCCTTAAATTGCCACCCGTTCTTTGATGGGACTGAGTATCTTCATTGGAAGGTTCGTATGAGAGAGTTCCTTAAATCCCTAGATGAGAGAGTGTGAATGTCAGTAGAGTATGGGCAGAAACCTCATGTGGTCATGGTTAAGGGGGTCCCTTCCCCTAAAGACAAACTTACTTGGACAAAAGAAGAGTTTGATGCGAGCAATAAGAACAACAAAGCCATTAATGTCATTCATGCCGCTGTTTGCCCCACAAAGTTTAGGAAAAATTTTATGTGTGAGATAGTCAATGATGCATGGGACATCCTTCAGATTGTTCATGGGGGCACACTGTCAGTTAGAAATAATATACTCCACGAACTTGCTACTAGGTTTGAAACGGTTAGGATGAAAGAGGATGAGACCTATGATGAGTTTTACGCTGAGATTAACGACATTGTTAATTCCAGTTTTAACCTGGGTGAGACTATTCCTACAACTATGATAGTTAGGAAAATTCTTAGATCCTTACCTGAAAAATTCTTGCCTAAAATCACTGTCATTGAAGAGAGTAACGATTTAGATCATCTAACACTAGAGGACCTCATAGGAAAACTTCATATGTATGAGAGCAAATTATAGAAAGCCCAAGAATATAACTATGAAAACCGTGAAGGAAAATACCCATGATTCATCCGATAATGATGAGGATGGTACTCTCACAAATGTTGATATGGCCATGTTTGTGAACAAGTTCAAGAAACTTCTTAAGTTGAAGAAGAGTGGATGTGGCTCTGATAGGCATAGGGATGAGAAACCTAGAGAGAGTAGCAGTCGTACGAGAGAGTCTAGAGAAGAAAATGATAACAAGCCTCGAGCTATTCAATGCCATGAATGTGAAGGCTTTGGGCACATTAGATCCAAGGGTCCCAATATCTAAAGTCTAAAGGTAAAAAAGTCAAGTCAGTCTCTCATAGTGATTCAGAAGATGGTTATTCTTCTGATAAGTCTCCTAAGGAGAAGTGCAACTACATTGCATTCTCTTCTAGTATGGTGGGTGAGAGAGAGGTCAATGTTAGTGATGGGGATGCATGTTCGGAGTTCTCTCATGATGATTCTATGGATGAGGATGATATTTGAGTAGCTTATACCGAACTGTTTAATGAGCTTAATTATCAAAAAGACGAATGTTGAAGTCCATAAGAGGCTGAAGAAAACAGAGCTAGAAAATAACGAAGTTCAAGCCAAGCTTGACAAGAGCCTTACCATTATTGATGACCTTGAGGAGATGAATAAAACACTAGTTGATAGAATCAAATTCTTAGAAGCAGAACTTGAAAAATGCTAGAACCCAGATATCTGTATTTTCTACTGGAACTGAGAAACTAGAGAGCATGTTAGGGATTAGTGTTGAGTCAAAATGTGATAAGGCGTCATCGTCTAAAACCGTACCTATCCCTCATCCACGTGACTTGAGGAAGAAGGCAATTGTTGAGAGTCATGTGGTGTCCCCAGTTGTCCCTTACCCTATGACCCAACCTCAATCTAGAGGTGTGGTGGATAAACCTCGCTCTCATCCGAGGTTTGTGCCTGTTGGCTATCACTGTGGCAAGGCAGGACATATTAGGCCTAAGTGCTTCATGCTGCACAAATAAAAGAAAGGGCATAAGCGTGTTCACCCTAGATTTGAGTCGTCGAATCTTTCAAGTTTCTGCGCTAGATAATTTCCCATCAACTTCTGAATGCCTTGATCCTACAAGGTGTGATGAGAGTGCACTTCGGTGCAACTCTACTTAGTTGATGGATTCATATTTTCCCATTGCATATGTGTGTGCGTGTGTTTTATGTCTTTGTACAACTGCATGTTTTTATTTTCACTGCATATGGGTGTGTGTGTTTTGTTTTTGGTATATATGAAGAAAACCTGGACATAAATTTCATAGCCGATTTCGAATGGACGGTAGTATGATCTGCACTTGGGATACAACTCCACGTACCATTGGATAATGACAAGTCATGTTGTATCTTTTCTTGTTTTTGTGTTAAAAGAAAAATACAAAAAAAAAATTATAAAATGAAAAAAACCAAAAAGATTTTCTGGCTTGAAAGAGCATGTAAAGCATGTGCATGTGGTCCTAGACCTGGTATGTAGGATATATGTTTATGCATGTGTAATATGCTTTTATTTTTCTTGGTGCTTTATGTGCATGAGTGTGTGTAATGAAAACCCTTAGTTTATTTTGTGCTTGTATCTCACATACACGTTTTTATGTCTTGAGGCTTGGTCGCATGTATGAGTTTTTGGATTGGCAGTCTAATCTCTGTCATACTTAGCTCACTAAAAAATGCGACCTTTAACTAGATGATCTTATGTTATCCCCTTGTAAAAGTAAAAGAAAAGAAAAACAAAAACAATTTAAATGAGTCTCAAGTGCAAAAGAGCCAATGGGCCAAATTCAAAAGATAAGGGCAAAAACCCTTCATTCAAAAGAGTTTTTAGTTATGAGCTCATCATATTTACGGGGAGAATATTATAGCATACAACCAATGTTGCTTATTTTCAGGTCCTAGTGGCGCTGGGTTTGAACACCTATTTTGTGGACTTGATGTGTCATGAGATGGGATTTCTTTGGTTGTGTCCCGCTCATTAAATAAGGTCTTAAGTCTTGACTTGTTGTGCACTTATTTTTCACGCAAATGCTAGCTATGCTTTGGTGTTTACGTCATATGCATGCGTGTATTATTTAGCATGAGCAAAAATGATGCATATTATCTCATGTCATGAACAACTTAATACTGACTGGGCATCATTGTCCTTGCTTGAAATGTTGTTTTGAGTTATTTTTTTGACATTTTTTAACTCATTGTGTGCGTGTGTGCTTCATGTCATCGCATACGGTTTTTTAGCATTGCATATTTCTATGTTTTTACTTCTCGTATGCTTGTTTTGCTAACTGAGTAAGGTTGTTAGTGCGGGGGATAAGTTAAGTTTGCATATTCTCTTGCATGTGTCTTTTAATTGGTATCTGATATGTTACTTTGACATGTTATTTTTACCCACTGTCATTTCGATATAAAGGGGAATAGAATATCCATTTTTGATATCTCTTTTTGTGGGGTAGGATTAAGGGGGGGTAGGATATCTATTTTTAAATGCATGAGACTATTATTTCGTTTTATCTGCTCTTTATATTCCCTATGTTTTTCACGGTATATTGTTGTTCGTGAATGTTTCAGGTGAGCAGATTAGTGGCTGTGGTGGCATCGACTTCAAAACTATTTGTTTAGGTATTACATCGAGTCATATTCTAATAAGTCACTATCTTGATGGTGGACAGTTCGCCATTTTATTTTTGGGTATTTTATCATAGTCTTTATATTAGGTGATTTTGTCACGAAATGCCAAAGAGGGAGATTGTTAGTTCCATGTGTCGGTAACTTCTGTAACAAAACAAGTTCAATTGAGTTGAAATGAATCTTGAATATCTCGGAGCAATTGGACAAGTATTTAGACATCAGATTGAGATATCAGAGTGACGTTCACTCTTTTGGACATTCCTAAAGATTTAGAGCTCCAATTGACATGATGTCAGTGTCATTGGAAATTAGACTCGAAGATGATCACGTACATAAAAGAACGTATGATTTAGCCAAGGGACGAGAAAGTTACAAGCGTTTTAAGTTACACCTCAAAACCAGTCTGCAACGTGCGTTTGCGTAACGTTCGTCGAAGCGTTTGCCCGGAGGCAGAAACTTTGCATTTTAGGGGCGTTCGAACTCCCGTGCGTAAGTATGTTATTTTGGACGCATTTTAAGCTAGTTTAACATAAGGAAAACTCTACTTTTACCCTACTTATTTAAAAAAACACATATCCACTTTTCCTAGGGGAAGAAACGCTATTCTAAGAGCCACCATATACTTTGTTTCTTCCTTCTTGACAATCAACCTAGAAGACTTCATTGGTTCCCTTATCTTCTTTGCTACTATCAACACAAATACACAACCCTAACCCAATTTTCTAAGCTTTCAGAGTCTTAAAGGAGGAAGATTGGTAGTCAGAGTTCTGGCGCGAGTTCGCAAGGTTGATCAGAATTCACACAGAGACTTCAGAGGTTCTGAAGAAGGCCGCTTGGTGCGGACTCAGAGAGATCTTTGAGTTATTATAATCTAGAGGTATTCGAGGCGGTGAAATTGTCACCATAGGTCTTATACCATCGCTGTAAGTTTTCTCATTATAGCGGGTTCAGATAGTAGCCTATACTCGGAGTGGTTTTTTACTCTCGAGAGTTTTTCACTCCGTCAATAAAATTGCTGGTGTTGATTAACTGCATAGATTAATGGTGCTTGTTGATTCATACCATAATCGCTCTAACTTTGACCTATCTTAGATTGTAGTAGTTGTTTAATTCCATACGTGATCAAAACCTTAGACAAATTTCGAATTCTTCACTACTATTACCATATCTATTCAGCTAAGTCAAAGACAAATAAACCAAATGGTCACATTTTAGGAATCTATAAACGGCTGTAGTGGAACATTTCTTATTATAAGCTAAATACTCAATAAAACAAAAATTAATCAACGTCAAGTAAAAAAGCAACAGCGAAACACAATAAATTCAATCACGTGATTCTAAGAATGATCGAGCGAGGTTACCTTATAGTCAGGCGTGAAAATGAGAGAACGAGAACGAGAACGAGCTAGGGTTAGATAAGACCGAAACGACGACGTCGAAGGAGGAAGCAAAACGAATGAAGTTGAATGAGTGGTGAGTGTGAGAGCGCAGGAGAGGATTCTCTGTGAAGCCGACATTCAATTTGAAGTGGTGGCTTGGTGATATTTATAGAGAAATTATTATTATTATTATTATTATTATCAAAAATAAATAAATAAAATAGTTGAAAAATAAGAAAATTCAACACGAGTCGCTCGGTTTGTTGTAGAAGGATCGGTGAGTGATGACTGAGGAGTGTTTGTTTGTTTGTTTGTTCCACACACTCGATTACACATAATAAAGCGTATGGAGGGAAATGAAATGACTGGCCGGGTTAAAGGGGTAACCGGGTAAGGGTATGTCGGTTTCGCTGTGTCGCGCTGTATCGGATTAATTTGGATTCGCAGTTGGGATGACGACACGTGGGAGATGCTGACGTGAGTTGTTATTATAAGGTCCCACGCTGTGTAAACCAACACCAATACCGAAAAAGAGAACCTATGTACACGCCTAAATATGTCAAGACAGCGGACTTTATCAAAATTATGAGGGATCATAAATTTATGAGAAATTTATAAAATTGACAAATTAAATTTTTCATCATCAAAATTAACCCAATTGTGAAAAAAAAAATTATTGATAAAGAAAAAAATTCGAACAAAATTATCCTCAAAATTAATTTAGGGGCTTCAGCAGAGCGCCCGTAGGGACCTCAACATCGGCAACTTCAGCGGACGCTCGCGCAGGAACCTCAACGTGGACGGACGTCCGCGGCCTAAACGTAGCAGGCCAAAGGCTTGAGAACAAGCTCTTCTCCAACAAGGTAAATGATAAAAGTACCACAAACAAGTTCCTAAACTATTCAGAATCAGGATACAAAAAAGTCCAAATATTTCACATATTCAACCCTGTTTCTTCTCCAGAAAAAATGGGCTAGGCACAATACAAGGAAGTTGTTATACCAGAAATCTGAAGCAACAAGAGTTCGTAATAAGAAAGCTATGAAATGAAAATAAAGCTTTTGAGTTAGCTTTCCGCATTATTGTGAGGATTCGATATTAATAAAAGATTTTTTTTTAAAAAAAAGAACCCACTCTTGCCAACAAGCAAGCTTTGCTTGCTTAGCAAGGGCGCCCACTCAAGGTAATGGAAGCCCGTCCGGGCGCCCATTTTTTATTTTATTTTTTGGGGTTAGATTAGGGTTAATTTTGTCAATTTGTATATTTTTTATTGTTAAATTTTTTTTTATGAAAATGTGATTAATTTTATATTTGACCAAATCAAACAAATCAATTTTATAAATTTCCCTAAATTTATATTCACTAACACTAGCCCATATAAGGAGAAAATCTTTGGTACAACAGTGGTACCACGTCATCCATGCAACAAGCCAATCATCATTTGCCACGCGTGCTAAAAAGTTAAAAAACAACTAAAAAATAGAAAGAAAATTAAATATGTTATTTTTTAATTAGTTGGTGATACCACGTCATCCATACCACTGTTGCACCAAAGATTTACTCATAAAAAAGAGATTATACAGTCTCGTAATTTCTCTAATAATTTTGATAAACTTTAAGGGTGAATTCGATTTTTTACTAATCATGAGAAATATGTAATTTGTAGAGTTTATATTATTAGACTATATACTAACTACAAAATATCTCGAACGCTTTGGCCCATTTTAGCATAAGTTGGGCCCGGCCAAGCTTGAGCCGAGGCCCAAAAATTGCATTTGAACAATGTTTTTGTTGAGTTCGGAATCATATTCGTTGGATGTATACTTTGGTTTGAACAATTTATTCATTTAAAACGCTCTCATACAGTGACAGAGAGACCAAATTTAATTTTTTACAAAAAGTTACAAAAAAAATGATAAATATTCTTCATTTAAATGGAGGTATAATAAAATTATCTCAGATTTTTTATTAATTTATAAAGCACATTTTAATAAATTTATTTTCGACGACATCTCCTGCAAAAGTGAGAGCGACTGCATGGCCACCCAACAATTGCCTCAAAATAAACCCAAAAATGATAACAAAAGCTAAAATATTATCTAATCTTTTTCTGCTTCCCTGGTAAGAGCAGACCTGTGGCATATACATCTCATAATTCTACCTATAGGAGAAAAGGGTATCTCAATTTATAGTAGCATTACAAAAGGTTCCCTCTTCTTGCTCTTCTTCTCTTTCGCCTTCAACAAGAGTTTGATCTACTTCTATGGTAATGTTGACTGGACCATGTGGGGTTCCAAAAAGTGTCGTGAAAATTTGTCTATGGCATTCATCACAAAAGTAGAAATACGTGAAGTGACCTTCGTATGGTAGCTTATGCACGGCAGCTCCTGGTAGAACCCTGTGAACGAAGTCCGTCATTGATGGAGGAACTACTCTATCATCCATCCCCTGCGCGTTCCCGGCAAGATCATGTTTAATTATCAACTAACATTTATATTTCTCAGATAACAGATAACTGTAGATGCAACCATCATATATCTCAGTTAAGAGAGGAAGCCTAGATGATTAATGAGTAGACTACAGAAAGACGGTTTAGGAAAACTAGTGAAGATTGCGAAAAAGCGAAAGGGGAATTAAGGAATGGAGATATCACTAACCTGCCAAATGTGTATAGGGCCAAGAAAACCTGAATACTCCTCCTGATCTCCACTGAGAAAATACCTGAGCAAGCTAAAGATGTTTTTCCCTCGCTGCCTCTTCTGCAGTTTGAGATCTGCAAGTCTGAAACCCCAATTTGACACCTGCAACACAGATTCCTCCACAAAGGGTTTTGCATTTCCCTGTCGAACTGATTCTTCCACGTCCCTTTGCCAGAACTCTTCATAGATTGGATCTTCTATCAGAGCTCCATCCTGGAAAGAGGGTAAATATCATAGATGAGGAGCAATCTAGGTTTAAATTCCAAAAGGAAAGTAGTCAATTTACAGATGTCTAATAGATCTACACCTATCAGGCTTCGTATAAATCTCCAGTTTTACATAAATCTAACTCATATGTTAAAGAAACGATAAGGGGAAAAACAATCTATATCCCACAAACAAAATTTAGGAATTATCAGTAACTAGGTACATGCTACATAGGAACAAATCACCAGCAACTGTTGGGATAAAAACTACAAATTACATTAAGACATAATAGATAACAAAAGGAACTTACTCTTTTTCCTAGTGACAGAGATAGCCATTTGTCAATATGACCATGCTTTCCGGACAGGAATGTTCGGTGATAGAAGTAAACAAGAGACCTTGGAAACCTTCTAGCCAAAAAGTACATGAATTTCCTTTTTCGTGTCCACTTCTCCCAGATCCCATACCTCTCATCCTTAGTCATCATTGAATCATAGGGATTAACCATAGGAGCAAACATGGCAGCACCTGCATATCAGACCAACAATAATCAAAGATGATTGTATTCGTCAGTTTAGTAAAAAAGAAAAATTGGATTCATCTTTTACATCCAAAGTGAATGAGAACATCAAAATCCTAGTTAGACCATAGGAACAAATAAAAATCAGTTGCTAAGAACACTGCATGTGAGCAATGACTTCAAATCTACTTCCTCATACAGCAGAAAGTTTTTTATCTTCATCAACAATACCAAGAACAAGAATATGGAGGCCTAAAAAGAATAGGTGAGGTTTGCAATAGAAATGCTCGCCTTGCCTTTCCACACTGTTCACATTGATAAAGTAGGATGAAATGCAAAATTCACAGCTTAAATTCTAGAACACAAACTATTTGATTAGAGATACTTGGGAAGCTTCATTCGTTACCAAACGCAGAGATAAATGATCAGAATTACAACTTTGCAACTAAATGAATTTAGTAACTGTTGAAAGAGAGTATCTATATAAAAATGACTATTTTAGTCACAAGACATGTATTTTAGTAAACCCTAATTTTCAATTTTCCCCCTATATTTCCTTTCCCTGAAAAAAAAACAGAGGAGAAAATACTTTCTACACAGTTTTAAAAAAAAGGAAAATGTATGTTTATGCTGATTTGGTGGAATTGGTTACTAACTCATGGCATGTGGTTTGGTTATTTGTATGTTGATGATGGTTGGTGGCATATTATGTTGTCTTTACATGATTGGTTGTTATTGATTTTGGTTAACGGATTAGGCTGGTTTATTTTGTTTGAGTATTTGGTTATTGGTTTTGGTTGACAATTTTTTTTTTTTTTATTGTTGTTATTTCTGATTGGAGATTGTCATTGATTGTTGTTATTTCCACGAGTCTATGTCGTCACAACTGCGAGTAGGAGTGGAGAGCAAAAGGTTGTTTTTGAATTAATCCCTTCTTCGACAAAGATTACTGATAAGAAGTTGAGTGGTAGTCAGAATTATTTTCAGTGGAGACGAACGATACGGCGATATGTTTCGGGGATTGATATGGAAGATCACTTGACTGAATCCCCACCTGAGATAGATAGAGTTGCATATAGGAAATGGATGAAGGCAGATGATAAGTTGTTCAACCAGATTCAGCACACTCTGAAGCCATCCGTTGATGATGTTACCAATCATTGTGATACCGTGAAGGATCTTTGGGATTATTTGGAATTTTTGAATACTAGTAAGCAGGATATGTTTCATGTTCACAATATGATGGTGAGTATTTATCAGTTGGAGAGAAATGGTCATCCATGATTTGAATACTATACATAATTAAAGAAACAGTATATTGGATTTAGCTGAGCCTATCCAGACAATATATTGGATTCAGTTGTTTGGATAGGCTCAGTTGTCTGGTGATACTTCTCATAGTTGGTCAGCCACTCTAAAGGCATAAGCTGCTGAAGCTCATCCTTTGAGATCTATTTAGGGATCTGGATGATGGTTGGTATGGCGTATGTTCCTCCTATGATCATTAAAGCATCAGAGGAATTCTGGGTTTGGAGGTCAATGAAGTGATTATGTAGTCGGTAGACTATTTGGTGGTGAAGGGTAGCAATCAAGGAAGATGGGGTTAAATCGGCTCCAGAGATCTGGACTTGGGTTCTTTGAAGTACTTTATGGGAATTGAGGTTTCGAGATGCTATAAGGGTGTGTATTTATCGCAGAGGAAGTATGTATTGGACTTACTGAGACAGGGTTACTGGAAGCCAAACCGTGTGTTATGCCCATGATACCAAATGTGAAGTTAGATATTGATGATGGAGAACCACTGGAAGCTGCCGGGACGTATAGGAGAACTGTTGGCAAGTTGTTCTACCTCACAGTGACACGTCCAGATATTGTCTTCCCAGTGAGTGTAGTGATTCAGTTCATGTCCTCTCCTAGAACAACTCATTGGGACGTTGTTCTATATATTCTAAAATATCTTAAGGGTGCTCATGGACGTGGGATTCTTTATAGAAACCATGGGCATTGTCGAGTTGAGGGATTCTCAGAAGCAGATTGGGCGGGATCTCCACTGGATAGAAGGTCAGCTACAGGATATTGTGTCTTTATTGAAGGCAATCTAATGTCGTGGAAGAATAAGAAGCAGAGTGTTGTGGCACGATCTAGTGCAGAATCTAAGTATCGAGCTATGGCTCAAGTTACCTGTGAATTGATATAGATTCATCATCTACTTAAGGAAATCAAGATTACCAGCTCACTTCCCATGAGATTGTGGTGTGATAATCAGGCAGTTATTCACATTGCAAATAATCCAGCATATCATGAACGAACAAAGCATATAGAAGTAAACTGTCATTTTGTTTGAAAGAAACTACAAGGAGGGGTGATATCATCGAAACATATCAGGACAAGAGAGCAACGAGCTGATCTTCTTACCAAAGCTCTTGTCAGTAGCGGGGTTAGCTATCTTTGTAACAAGTTGGGCATGGTAGAAATTTATGCTCTAACTTGAGGGGGAGTGTAGAGAGAGAGTATCTATATACAAAGGGCATTTTAGTCATAAGACATGTATTTTAGTAAACCCTAAACCTAATACTTATCTATAAATATGTATTATGGTGTGTTAATAAACAATTAAGATTTGTGGCTACTTGATTACTGTTAACAGTAACCATAAGATGATAAGTAAGCTTATAATTGCTGTCAACAGACAATTTCCACCATACCTGCAATTCTATCAGGAATGTAATTGAGAGCAGCCCAAGCATGCAGGCCTCCCCCTGAGTATCCCAACACCCAGAATTTGTCATTGACATCAATAGAACTTGCCAAAAATGACATATCCAAAGCTGATGATTCAAGATTTCTGCTGGGATGAGGATCACTTTCACCAAAACCAGGAAGATCATACGTCAACAAGCGAATACCAAACTCCTCCAGCAGTGAAGCTTTAATCCCAGGTATTCCTAATTACAAAAGAACATGGCAAAGGTAACAAACACAAAATACCCATCTGATAAAATGATGGGGAGCAAATATCCAATCTTTTAACACTAAGATTATCCAACCTGCAAGCCGGGATGAAAGAAAATTATGGGGAGCAAATATTGAAAATCTAGCTCTATCAGCTGCAACACCTTGCTCCCTGTATGCTATGTATCTACCATCCGGAAGCAATATACGATTAGCACTGGGAGGATGTTTGGATACCTTCTTTACCAATGGGGTTGAATTTTCGCCTTCGGTATTTACACTCAAGACTGCAAATTAACCAAGAAATTCATAAGATAATTCAACAGCAACAGCAGAATTCAGCACAAACCCATATCAATAATCTATCACTATCTGTTTATTTACAGGAAAAACTCAGCAGGAAAACAAAGCAAGCTAGTAACTATCCAGGAAAATAAATGCTTCAGATTGTAAAATGTAGAAATGTTGTGGACAAAACACAAGCAAAAGATATTTGCACTAAATATTGCAACATTGATCTGTTCTTTAGTCCTTCACTATTGCAAGACTTTCACATTTCAAAAATATAAATGAAAATAACTCAATACTGCTGATCACATGAGTATAGTTGCATTTTATATATGGAATCCCTTCAATTTTTTGTGTTCTGAGATCAAATAATAGAAATTCTTCAAGTCAGAAACCATAATTCTTCCTCCTCCAACATTTTCTTAGCAACCAAACAGAAATATTGCCATTAAAAACTCAATCTCAATCACTTACTTCATCTATTTAGCAAAAAAATACAGCATAACATAACCAGAACCAGAAGAAAAGAAAAGAAAAATCTTTTATTCAAAAACAAAAACAACCCATTTCATTTCCTTCATTTTCTCACCAACCCAACAAAAATTCTCCCATTACCTGCAAAAGCAAGAACAAGAACAAAGCAAATGACAGACCAAGCATGAAGGGGATCTTTATCTTCAGGCAAGTACTCATTGAAGAATCTCAATTTCTCACTAACTTTCTCACAAGGCCCTTTGAGTTTCCTCAAATTCTTCCCTACAAAAGAATCTTCTTCCCCAAAACTTTGCCACACAATATCCCTACACCCTTTAGCAAACACAACACTCATCTCCATTACCGCCTTCACAAACTCCCTCACTTGATCCCCAAAACTCTCCACTTCACTTCCATGCCCATTACTCCGAGCAGCACTATTAACAAAACTAGCATACTGATCTTCACTACTTCCCATCATTTCTTGATCACTGTGAGTGGCAGAATTTTTATTCAACAAAGTTTTGGGAAACTGGGGACTTTAATAAAAAGTTAACAGTTAGTTAAAAGAATTTTCTTGAAAGAAACAATTTTTATTATTTGTTTTTGAGTTACTTGACTTGACTATAACGCAAAGGTGAAATTTCTTTTTAAGATGTGCATAAGAAAACAAGAAAAGGTTGTCAAGTGAAAGAGAACAAAAAGGTTTCGCCAGAAATATCGATGCCTTTTTAAGACCGCATCACCAAAATTTATGCCATTTTCCGATAATTGATTTGCTTTTATGTAAAATTCTTCTACATGGGTATAAATTCATTTTAAAGACAAAATTTACTGTAACTTTTGATTGAAAAAAAAAAAAAAAAAAACCATTGAAATTTTTATGGTGGTGATGATGCTAGCCCACGTGTGATTATTATCATGAACTGTAAACAACAAGGGTGAGTGGCAACGGCGGTTGTTTTGGAATTGGGTAAAGTTCAGTTGCCTTATGAGTTAATTACATATGGATCTCTAAATCTTTTATTTTATCAATTACATAATCGAGTGATTTCACGAATCCCGTCTTTTATATGATAAAATTTTGAGTTATTAAGATAAAATTTTAATAAATTTCTGATATTATTAGACTATAATACAATATTTCTAAAATAATATCGTTGACGGGTGATTTTCGTCTCAGAGACAGTGTCGAGATAACCATCCCGAGACAATCCTCCTTCAACCTTGAATTTGTTTGGTTATAGGGAGACCAAAGGCAAATACAGCAAAAGGCGAAAATAAACACACAAAGTCGACAAAGAGAGTTTTAACGTGGTTTGGCCGAGCGAGTCCAGCCTACGTTCATGGGCACAAAGTGGTGGAGGTTGTTTTTATTACTGAAACCAACTCGGCCGACCTGTTTGGAGGGAGGTCTAAGCGAAACCGAGTTGTTTTCCTTTCGTGTTTTTACAAGTGGTGCACATCCTCTCTTTGTTACAAGTTTTGCTATCTCTTTTCTTTTTTTCTCCCAATGAATTCAACTTATCTTTTATATTCAAGAGTTACAACATTGTTTCTCTAACTTTGTGATGTTTCTCGCGTGATCTCCGACTGATTGACGGGCTCTCTGCCCCAAGACTGTCATCGCCGAAAGCAAACCTGTCGTTTGACGGTCTGTCACATCACTCTGTTTTCTCTACTGACACACGCAACAATAATGATGTCAGTTTGTAAAGAACCTTTGAATAATGACACGTATCGGAGGGAAAAGTTCAACTACTATGATCTCACGTCGGTCTTCAAGAGGTCGGTCATGTGATCTGCCGAGCTACCCAAATTGTTCCCGTCCTGACCTGAAATATCCGAACTCGTCAACTCGTTCCAGGAGGTATGACAGATCCAAACCGAGCTTCCGGTCTAATGTGGTCGGCCTCGGTTCTGATGTCGTCGGTCTCTGAAATCTGTGCCAATGTCGTGTCCTCTGGTCGGTCATACCTGAGAAACTGGACCCGAGCTCTACGTTGGGTTGAAGAACAATATATACCCTCTGAGCATTGATCCTTCGGACGAGGAAAATTTCATCTATATCCTTGCCGAACTATTCAGATGACTTAATCGCATAAATCTCTATCAACAAATA
Source organism: Zanthoxylum bungeanum (assembly GCA_019454045.1). Classification (NCBI taxonomy): domain Eukaryota; kingdom Viridiplantae; phylum Streptophyta; class Magnoliopsida; order Sapindales; family Rutaceae; genus Zanthoxylum; species Zanthoxylum bungeanum. The sequence continues at coordinate 234,473 of SKCR01026490.1, forward strand.
TGATTGATAAGTTCATTATTAAGGACAGTTTCAAAAAAAAAAAAAAAAGTTCATTATTAAGGACAAATTTGGCCATATAAATAAATACGAACTGGATATGGACCTATTTTATTAAATACGAACTGGCTTTGGACCAATTTTGTATAAGTGAACAAATTATACCATTATTTAAATAAATAAATAAAAAACATATGGACTCCTGTGTTAGTTAACCATTGCTGTGTCAGTAGTGTACTTTTACCAGTAGCAACTGTCCGATGTCTGCTACAACTATGAGTGTTGTATGGTTGGGTAAATCCATGATCCGACCGTAGTAATCTTATCCAATTTGATTGGGTTTGTAAAATAAAAAAAGTAATTTCGGGTTAAATCGGATCAAATCTCGAGTTCAATGTAAAAAATCGGGTTTAACCTGAAACGCAATTAATAATTTTTCTCTTTTCCTCACTAGTTAATTTATCAAAATTTAGTTTAACTATAAATTTTATCAAAATTATATTATAAAAAATACATATTATGTATTTTTCCGACCCGATCTGGGCCGGTTACACTCTCAAATTTCGGATTTCGGATCCTCTGATCCTCATGACCCGACCCAATCGGATTTAAGAAAATTTTAAAAATTCTCACCAAACCCGATTTGTGAACACCTCTAGTTGCTACCGCTGTATGAGGAGGTTTTATGAGAGAGAATTTTATAATTTTTAAGAAATTAATTTATAAATTTAAGATGTTATTTCTTTAAAAAAAAAAATAAAAATTAAAAAGTCTGGTGATATCATTAGCGTACCGCTGCCAATAGTGCAGATCGTGTTGCGGATTTTGTGGTGAAAAATCTCTGACAGATGTTTCATGAACCTTAAGATCTTGTCATGTCATGTGGATGAATCAATAAGAATAAGAAATTTCACCAACGTTGTTATTATTCTTTGAAATATTTGAAAGAGAGTGCCACATAATTGGCTCGGAGGTAGTATATCATGTGTCGGGTATATATGTCATTTCTCTCATAGCAGTTGGGTTTCGTATAGTTATGGGGCCCAGCTATTGTGAGAGAGATGACATTAGAGATGACAAAAATACCCGGACCCGGCCCGGGTCCACATGGACCCGGACGACCCGGGTCCGAATTTTTTCCGGACCCGGGTCTTTAATATTAAGACCCGGGTGATCCCGGGATCGCCGGTCCGGACCTGGGTAGACCCGGGTTCGGAAAAAATTAAAAAAAATAAATTAAAAAATTAAAAAATAAATTAGATTTTAATAAAAAAATATAAATATATGTGGGCATATATATATATATATAAATAATAGAATTTAATAAAGAATTGAAATAAAACTAATAAAATACAAATATGAATATAAAATAATACAATTAAAATTTAAAAAAAATTAAAAAAAAAGAATCCGGGTAACCGGGTCCGGACCCGGGGAAGTGAAATCTCTTCCGGATCCGGACCCGGGTCCGTATCCGGAAATTGCCATCCCTATATGACATATACACCCGACACATAATATAATTTTTCCTATTGAAGATGATGATGGGATCTTACCTATTGCAATTTTGTTTATATTAAAAAAAATATGGGGTGAATAAAGTTTAAATTTATTTTTTATCCATTATTTTCGTCAAAAATTTAATTGATAAGTCAAATCAAATTACTTGAAATTCACTCGATTAAAAACTCTTTGGAGCTGGATAGTTTTAATGGAAATCAGCATTTGGGAAATTTCGGAAATTAAATTGAAATTAATCTGAACAAATAAAGTTGATGTTTTGCATAATTTTAAATTTTTTTAAAAAAAAAAAAAAAACTTATTTTTCCATATAATCCAAAAATTATTAAAAAAACATTCATTTATATGAAAAAATGTTAAACAGTCATAAATTGATAGATGACTAAAGTGTTTAAAGAAAAAGAAAAAATGAGGCTTTATATAAATCAGTCGATTTTCGATTTTCCATATTTAACTAATCAAAAATTGATGATTTTCAACTAAATTAAATCGCTCCACTAGCGATTAGTTCAGGATTGACGGTTTAGACTTGGACCACGTACCAATTGCAGTTCATGATTTTTACTTGCGACCAAAAGTTAGATGCATTACAGCAAATTATTATTAAACATTCACCTCCAAAATTTTAATATTTGAACATAATTGCTCCTGAAATAATATTTGCATTCTAAAATCTAAATAAATGATTGATGAGCGATTTATTCCAATAAATAATATTACCGATCGAATATATAGTCGGTAAATAATAGATTTCAGCTAGTATAATATATTACCGACTGTAGGACACAGAAACTGGACGACGCTGTTTCGGGCTCGCGGCCCGGTTGGGAGTACGGAGTAGCCCACGGGGGACTAAATCGGAGAGTAATGGAGTCGCCACCCGGTGTGAACCGGGAAAAATGATTTAAGGCTGCACTCACCCCTCGCAAGGGAAGACCTCAAACCGTCGGGTTCGGAATGGTCCCTTACTTATGTCGTTTGTAATGAATGAATTTGTACAATATTAACCAAGTCTACTCAACATACATGTTGGTCAAAGTAGTCTAAATTATAGGTTTGCATGCTTCAACAGTAAACTTTTCATAACGGCAAACATCCGACATCACACATCAAACATGCTACATACATAGTAATCTAAACATGCCTTAATTTAAATTCCTAATACAAAAGGTAAATAACTAAAGTCATGCCCAAAATAAAAATAACATTCTAATAGCCTAATCATGCTCACATACAAGTTTGAGTGGAATGAAACATATGAATCTTTCAAGTGGTACGGGGCATTGTATCCCGAGTGCAAACCATATTACCGTCCATTCGGATTCGGCTATGAAATTTATGTCCGGGTTTCCATCCAATATACCACAAAAAGAACACATATTTCATTCACCCGAAATCACATCATACACTCATTCACAATACTCATGCGAAATAAAATAATAAAATAACTAAAAATAAAGGATAATAAATAAAAGGGTGCCCTCAGGTCTTACCTTTTAAGTCGCTTTCCGGGAGTGCGTTCCACGGTGCCGGAAGGGATGTCATTTCGACTGTTTTCACTGGTCCGCTGTTTCTACTATTTTCACTGGTCCGCTGTTTCCACTGTTTTGTCCGTTTTCAACGGGTCCGCTGTTTTCACTGTTTTGTCCGTTTTCAACGGGTCCGCTGTTTTTACTGTTTGTCTCCGTTTTCTCACTGTTTTAATCTTAAATCTTCAGGCTATTTTCGGACTGTTTTTGGGGCAATTTTATGTCTCGGTTTTTGACTGTTTGAAGGCTATTTTTGGTGTTATAAGGCCGCTGTTAGGGACTGTTTATGGTGCGGTTCAGGTCACTATTTTGTGCGTGAGATTTGGTTGATTTGCGCAGTGATGGAGGGGGACTGTTTTGACGAGCAAAACTGGGCAGTTGCTTATTTGAAGGTGCGTGAATCACTGGCAGTTTGACGTGGACAATGGGCAGTTTGGCGTGAGCTAGGGCTGTGTCTTGGTCGATAGTTTGGAGGGAACTGTTTGCTTGTTGTTCTCAGTCAGGTCAGTCACGGAGGTTGTTGGCTAGTTTCACGTGAAGGTTAAAAGTGTGCATGGGCAGTGAGTGAAGGGGGGTGTGAGTGATGATCAAGGGTCGGTTTTGGGACAGTTTAGGGGTAGTTCGTGGACTGCTTCAGGGATAGATTTTCGGTAGTGCAAGGGGCTGTGCATGAATGAGAGACTGGTTTCAAAGGGGCTGCTGTGTTGGACGTGTGTATGGTTTGAAGGCTGCGTGAGCTGTGGTTTGTTTAGCCGTGAGCAGAGAGAGACAAAGGGCAGTGAACTGGCTAGTTTGTGTGGCTATCTGTGAGGGCTGTGAGGGCACTGCTTATGTGTTGAAGATGGCTCCTTTGTTTGATCAGTGTCTGGGTTGATTTGTGGGATTTATTGCCGTGAAAGAGAGGGCTGTGGTGGAAGGGGTTGCCGAGAGCTTCAATGGTTCCAGGGGGCTGTGTGATTAACGTTGGTTCCATGAAGGTCCTACGTGTGCATGATAGTGAGCTTGCTGTCCAGGTCAAGAGAGATGAGGATGAAGATGCAGTCCCTTAGCCGAGAGATGACAATGATGACTGATGATCATTCGTGAATGGCTAGATCAGAGGGCAGTGAGTTTGCGGATCATTGATCAGGCTTGTATATTCGTCGAGGAGAGCTGCTACTCATTTGGTGAGTGTGTGACTATTTGAAGGCAATTAACATGGACATATGAAGGTAGTGCAGGGGCTGTTTGAAGGCTAGTGAATGTGGGTGTGTTGAAGGCAGTAAGGGTTCATTTTGATCGGCTGCCGAGAAGGTTGAATGGATTGAGCGACAATGATTTACGTGAAGGGATGTTGAGAGGTGTGATTAGGGTTCGTTTTTGGTCATTGGCGAGGGCTGGTGCTTTGTGCGTGAGTTGAGGGCTGAGATCCAGGAACCGAGAAGGGCTATGGGGGAGTCGAAGGTGTGCTGAGTGTTTTGTGGCGTTGAAAGGGTTGTGATTAGCGGCAGTGAGGTTGATACTTGGCAATGGGTTGTACCTAGGTTAGGGCTGCCTGAAGGGTGAATTGTGGTGCGTGAAAGAGGGTGTCTCTCCCGATGAGAAGAGCAGCTGGCCTGGCTTATAGTGGACTGATTGAGGGTTATTGATGAGTTATTGTGGAGGGAAATGATAAGTTATGGGTTGTGCAGAATGGTCATGGAGGATATTGTTTGTTTGTTGATTGGAAAGAATGAGGTGGGTGGTTCACGTGAATGTGGAGGAATTATTGTTATTGAAATGGTGAAAGGTGGCAGAGGGAGTTGTAGTGAAATGGGTTTCTTACGTGGGGTGATGGGTAGTGGTTTTCTTGCTTCGTATTTTTCACTTAAATATCAATAATTACTGACACTATGGTATCAGCGATTTTAGTGTCAGTAATTACTATTACAATAGTATCAGTAAGAAATAAAAAAAAAAAAAAAAAACGCGTAGTCGTCTGGAGTCGAACCAACACCTCGCGGAAGTGACGTTTTTCGCATATATTACTGACACTAGAGTATCAGTAAATTTAGTGTCAGTAATTAATGATACCTTAGTATCAGTAAAAAAATTAAAAAACAAAATTATTTCCTTAAGTCTGCTGGGACTCGAAATTGTAACCATTGATATAAATTTTTTTTTTATTGTAAGGCTTTACCACTGGGCCAAATCGTGACTTTTGTTCCTTAAACCGCGGTTTATGAAATATATATGTATTTGTCGGGTCAAAACCTGAACCGTAGTTACCAAATCAATCTTAGTAATTTATGGTTCCTCTCATCCCCCTTTTTTTTCATCGCGCAGCCTTTGTTTCCCCCTTCTTTACTCTCAAATATGAATCTCTCATTTGTAATTAAAGAAAATGGTGGCAACCACATGCATGATATTCATTTACATATTAAATACAAAAAAAACAGTGCATCCAAATGTAATTATTTAACTTGCCATATAAAAGGGTACAATTTTATCCACCCCTTTAAATTAAAAAAATAATTAATATAATAGTGTTTTGTTATAATTTGGAAGACAATAAAATAATATAAACATTTATCATAATATTTAATTATTTATGTATCCTCCAAAACTCTTTTTTTTTTTTAATGATTAGAAATCACATCATCAAATCATTATTTTCGAATTTAAGCGAAATATGTAAAATTCTCTTTCCCAAAAATCAACATTTCAAAAATAATATTGTTTTTGTTTTATCAGCAAATGTCACAGTAGTGTTTTTTTTTTTATTATTATATATTTTTAATTAAATTTTAATGTTTTAGTCATCACTTTAACTCAATTTTTTTGGAATAAACAAATCAAAGGATTAATCATTGATATAATATATATTATAAATTCGATTTCTCAAGTCAAGAAACGAGCCCCTATTTAAGAAAGACTGCCAAACACGGCCTAATAGTAAATATCTTTTTTAGCCGTAATTTTTGTAAAACAGTAAAAGGAGAGAAAGGAGCGAAAATCACTCGCAAGCAAAGCCGCCGGGCGCCGGCGACCCTTTCGATTTCGATATCCCACAAAATTAAAAAAAAAAAAAACTAATCTTTTTACCACTTCCTTCGTCAGTCTGTTAATTATCAATTTACACCCAAACGAAGCATTCACAAATTATATATTTATTTTGTTGATTTTCCATTTTCCCACCACTTGTGTAAATTAAAAACCCTAATTTTCTCTCTCTCTTCACACACTGACTCAGGTTTCTCATCCTCACAATCAAACCCTAATTATTTATGATTTGATTTTGTGGATCTGTTTTTTGTTTGCAGAGGTCGAAAGATTAAAGCGAAATTAGGGGGAATCATTCGAGGAAGGATATATGTCCTTCAATCAATCAAACTCCCATAGAAGCGAGACCACCCAGTATCAAAATCAGGACGATCCGCGGGCCCCAATCAGCAGCGGACCTCCTCAGGCTCTTACGGTAAGGGCGCTGGCGGTGGCCCTGCCCCTTCACCGTCTCTTCCCTCCGACGATCGCAGGTCACTCTCTATTCCATCCTGCTATTAAAGTTCTGTTTTTTTTTTTTTTTTGGTTTCTTTGTTTGCTTGGATTTCAAATTACGGTTTTGATTATGTTATTGAGCGTTGTTTTTTGTTTTTCTTCATGATAGTTTTAAGAAACCTCACAATGCACAAGGAGGCCACAGTAGTGTACAAAACGGTCCACATTCACAGTCCCAGTTACCCGGTATGTTTTATTTTTTATTTATATATATATTAATTTATTATATTATGGATTTTCTGTTTTTGATTTGTCGTTTGCACTGATAATTTGATTTTATTTTGGGGTTAAAAAACAAAATGTGATTGAGATTTTAAATCTATGTTACTGATAGGAGCATCTGAAGCTCCTCTTGGTGGCGGTGATGCCAAACAAGTTGAACCGTCCGCCCCTCAGAGAAGCACCCGAGCTGTTCCGAAGGCTCCAACGTCTCAATCTGCCTCCATGAGTTCGGATACACATAAGGAGGTCAGGCTTGATGAACGAGCTGATACAAATTCAGATGGTGGGGTCTCAGGGTCTAGGTCTCGTTCCCAACAAATACCATCATTTGCACATGCTCATCCAATGAATTACTACCCTAATTCTTATGCTGATAGTCCCATTTATTACCCAGCTCCGGGATCTCTACCGTTGACAAGTAGCCCCATAACATCCGATACTCAGGCCACAAGATTTAAATATCGGGGTCCCCAAAATGCATCTTTCATGAATCCAAATCTTAATTCTCTGCCAGTTAGTAAAGCTGGGATCCCAATGCCTGTTGTTGCGGAACTACCAAACTCGGAACAATCATGTGATACACATAATTTAGTTTCATCTGCCTCTTCAGGAACTGTACAGGTGACAGTTAAACCAGCCTCAGGATGTGTTGGAGAAAAGACTGCAGGTTCCTCTTTGTCAGACATCTCACCTGCAGTTGGAAAGGATGGAACAACTAAACCTTCAAGGCCTTCCGGGGAAACTATTGCATCTCATCCTCAAAGGGACTCTGAGACTGTTCCAGAAAAATCTTCTCAGCAGATAAAACCCAGCAGTGAACTGCTGGTGTTCAAGTCAATGGCAGGAGCAACTAAACAGTGTGTTGTAGTCTCTTCTCTCGTCTCTACTGAGAGTCTAGCATCCAATTCTTTGCCCACTGCACCATCTGAGGAGTCTATACCAATTGCACATGTGGAAGGCAGAAGAACGGAATCTCTCAGCATGTCAAACTCTATCAAAGATAATCAGAAGAAGGCCGGAAAGAAAGGACAAATCCAGACACAACAGCAGGTAGAGCTTGACTTTCGAGATAACTGTTCTTTCAAGTTATACTGCCACTGTGCCGCATTAGATTAGTTATGTATATTTAGTTGCAATGCCTTGCACCTTTTGCAGGTTGGTGGACAATCTACCACAACCTCAAGCCTGAGAACTGCAGAAACTGGTATATATCTTTATTGCATTAACATATATATGTTCATTAATATACATGTTTATCTCATCTATTTTTATGGCAATTACCTGGAATGTTACATTCTAGTACATTTTGAGCTTTGAACTTTTAGTTTCCAGGATCCAGGAAATCCATAATGAACAACTATCTTGTCATCTTGATTTGCTTCCTGCATTTGGAAACAGTATTAGATCATGTCATCTGATAAACTTCATCTGGTTCATGAGATCCTTTTATTTCAGTTTTATGTCCGTCTATATATATATATATGTGTGTGTGTGTGTGTGTGTGTGTTATTGATTTGTTTGTTTTGGTGATTATGTAGCGGTATGAAAGATACAACTTGTTATTATGGATGCCATTTGGTTTTTATATGCATGCTCTAGGTTGTTGGTATGGTTATTGTCAATAAGTGCTTTATGTGACAAAAATAGATTAGGGTTATATTTTGTATTTTTATTTGGATGTATTTAATGTTTTTATTTATGAAGATATCGATTTTTTTTGGAAGTCCATCTAATTCTTAACATTTGGTTTATAATTTCAGATTTTGTGCCAGATATCATATTGTTGGGGGATTGTTGCAGGCTTCTCAACAAGTATCATGAATTTTGGTGGGGGCATGACATTTTGATGGGACTTTAAGAGTAGTTTTTGAAATATATATATGTTAATTTAAAGATTGTCTATGGAGTTTTTGTATTCATCATGTGATACTGTTGAATTGATTAATACGATTAATCTATTATATTGCGAATTTTATATAAATGTAATTTTTTAGTTTTTATTTCATTGAGTTGGTATATATATATATATATATTTTATGATTAATTTAATTACAAAAAATAAGAAATATAATTGTGAAATAATACGATTTTTAAATTTTAAAAGATATTGACGGATATTGATACTATAGTAACAATAATTACTGACACTAAAAATCAAATATATGCGATATACTGATACTGCAGTAACAAAATTTACTGACACTATAGTATCACTAAATACTGATGATATAGTGTCAATAATTTACTGACACTAAAATAGTGTGAGAGATTACTGATACCATAGTGTCAATAATTTTCTGATACTACAGTATTAACGTTTACTGACACTAAGAATCACTGACACTAGAAACTAGTGTCAGTGATTTCTGGCTGTGGCAACACTGACACATTTATATAGTGTCAGTAAAACCTTTTACTGACACTAATTTAGTATCAGTAAAAGCCTTTTTTCTTGTAGTGAAAGTACGTGCAATGTATTTTTACTTACCTGGCTCGCCAGCTGCCACCTCACTTACCTGTTGCTTCGAACTGAATTGATTTGGTGGTGGGGTACTGCGACCCCTGGGTCTTGTTCCCGAAGTGAGCTGAGGGTCTTGTTCCCTGAATTGTGGGTCTTGTTCCCGTGGGTCTTGTTCCCATTTTGAGCTGAGGGTCTTGTTCCCTGAATTGTGTTGTGGGTCTTGTTCCCGTGGGTCTTGTTCCCATTTTGAGCTGAGGGTCTTGTTCCCGATCTGAATTATGTTGAGGGTCTTGTTCCCTGAACTGAGTTGTGGGTCTTGTTCCCGATCTGATTTGTGTTGAGGGTCTTGTTCCCTGAACTGAGTTGTGGGTCTTGTTCTCGATCTGAATTGTGGGTCTTGTTCCCGATTTGAGCTGAGGGTCTTGTTCCCGATTTGAGCTGAAGGTCTTGTCCCTTAATTGTGTTGAGTTTTGTTGTGGGTCTTGTTCCCGTGGGTCTTGTTCCCATTTTGAGCTGAGGGTCTTGTTCCCTGAATTGTGGGTCTTGTTCCCGATCTGAATTTTTTGAGGGTCTTGTTCCCTGAACTGAGTTGTGGGTCTTGTTCCATGAATTGTGGGTCTTGTTCCCGATCTGAATTTTGTTGAGGGTCTTGTTCCCTGAACTGAGTTGTGGGTCTTGTTCCCGATCTGAATTGTGTTGAGGGTCTTGTTCCCTAAATTATGGGTCTTGTTCCCGTGGGTCTTGTTCCTTGAATTGAGTTGTGGGTCTTGTTCCCAAACTGACACTGATGTGGGCCTCGCCCCAAACTGATATGAGTCTCGCCCCAAACTGATACTGATATGGGCCTCGCCCAAACTGATACTGATATGGGCCTCGCCCCCAGACTAATACTGATGTGGGCCTCGCCCCCAGACTGATACTGATATGGGCCTCGCCCCCAGACTGATACTGATATGGGCCTCCCCCCAAGCTCATACTGATATGGGCCTCGCCCCCAGACTGACACTGATATGGGCCTCGCCCAAAATGATACTGGTATGGGCCTCGCCCCCAGACTGACACTGATGTGGGCCTCGCCCCCGACTGATATGGGCCTCGCCCCAAACTGATATGGGCCTCGCCCCAAACTGATACTAATGTGGGCATCGCCCCCAAACTGAAATGATGTGGGCCTCGCCCCAAACTGATATAGGCCTCGCCCCAAACTGATGCTGATACGGGCCTCGCCCAAACTGATACTGATATGGGCCTCGCCCCCAGACTGACACTGATATGGGCCTCGCCCAAAATGATACTGGTATGGGCCTCGCCCCCAGACTGACACTGATGTGGGCCTCGCCCCCGACTGATATGGGCCTCGCCCCAAACTGATATGAGCCTCGCCCCAAACTGATACTAATGTGGGCATCGCCCCCAAACTGAAATGATGTGGGCCTCGCCCCAAACTGATGTGGATATGGGCCTCGCCCCAAACTTATACTGATGCTGCTGCAGGCCTCAGCCCTGAGACTCATCCCCGAAACTGATAATGATGCTGATGTGATGTAGGCCTCGGCCCTGGAACTCATCCCCGAAACTGATACTGATATGGGCCTCGCCCAAAACTGATGCTAATGTGGCTGCAGGCCTCGGCCCTGAGACTCATCCCCGAAACTGATAATGATGCTGATGTGGGCCTCGACCCTGGGACTCATCCCAAAAACTGATACTGTAACAGATGTGGGGTTCGGCCCTGGGACTCATCCCCCAAAACAAATATTGAAGTTGATGTGGGCCTTGACCCTGTGACTCATCTCTGAAAACCGATGCTGAAGCTGATGTGATGTAGGCCTCGGCCCTGGAACTCATCCCCAAACTACTGATAATGATGTGGGCGTCGCCCCTAGGACGCATCCTCAAATCTGATAATGATGTGGGCCTCAACCCTGGGCCTCAACCCTGGCAATTAACATGGACATATGAAGGTAGTGCAGGGGCTGTTTGAAGGCTAGTGAATGTGGGTGTGTTGAAGGCAGTAAGGGTTCATTTTGATCGGCTGCCGAGAAGGTTGAATGGATTGAGCGACAATGATTTACGTGAAGGGATGTTGAGAGGTGTGATTAGGGTTCGTTTTTGGTCATTGGCGAGGGCTGGTGCTTTGTGCGTGAGTTGAGGGCTGAGATCCAGGAACCGAGAAGGGCTATGGGGGAGTCGAAGGTGTGCTGAGTGTTTTGTGGCGTTGAAAGGGTTGTGATTAGCGGCAGTGAGGTTGATACTTGGCAATGGGTTGTACCTAGGTTAGGGCTGCCTGAAGGGTGAATTGTGGTGCGTGAAAGAGGGTGTCTCTCCCGATGAGAAGAGCAGCTGGCCTGGCTTATAGTGGACTGATTGAGGGTTATTGATGAGTTATTGTGGAGGGAAATGATAAGTTATGGGTTGTGCAGAATGGTCATGGAGGATATTGTTTGTTTGTTGATTGGAAAGAATGAGGTGGGTGGTTCACGTGAATGTGGAGGAATTATTGTTATTGAAATGGTGAAAGGTGGCAGAGGGAGTTGTAGTGAAATGGGTTTCTTTACGTGGGGTGATGGGTAGTGGTTTTCTTGCTTCGTTTGTTTGTGATTTGTAGTTTAGTGCTTGTTTTGTTTATGAAGGATTGGCTTGGCATGTGAGGGATTTGGCTTTTTGGTTTTTAGGGCACGTGAATGATGGAAGGAAAAGATGATGTGGGGTATGGTGTTTATATTAATGAAGGGTAAGTGGATGGAATTTCGTTGCATGGAAGTCGAAGGGGCACATGCATGGAAAGTTTAAGAGAGAGGATAGGCGTGAGAAAGAGCGAAGATAAGGTTTCAGGCGGAGGATGAATTTTGAAACGGAAACTTGACGAACAAACCCGAAGCAAAACAAGCGAATTAGATCCACAAAACGTCAATTCTTGACTTTCCCTTTCCGACGACCGCTTTCCGCAACTTCCGCAACTTCCGCAACTAAAAAGTAGTGCCTTCATACGAGGCTCATCATTGGGCTGATATGCAAAAATGCAATGCCTACACCGACCTAGTCTGTTGTTATATAGATAAATTTCAGTCGATGATAACTCATCATTTTACCGACCGATATCATTAAGTCGGTAAATGTATATATTGTTGACCGTTATTTCGATCACTACGAGTTTAGAATTATCGACAACCACTAATTCTGTCGGTAAATATTACAGGTTGTAATATAATTACTGACCAAATTTTCGATCGGTAAATAAGTCCACCGATCGATTATTCAATCGCTAATTATATAATATATATATATATATATCAATTAATTATATTTTTTTAATTAAAATTTAATATTATAAATAAATAAATAATAAACAAAATATGTAATATAATAATAAAATTACATTAATGTACCGAATACATTAAACAAAATGGAAAAAATACAACCATCATACTACACACTAGGAGTAGGAAGAGGAGGACCACCAGAAGACAACTGCATTTGCTGCTGCATCAACTGAAGAGTCGGTCGGACCTGCTGCTGCTGCTCCCGTATCTGCTGCCACATCTGCTCCTGCATCTCAGTGAACTGTTGTCTCAACATAGTGATCTCCTTCTTCATTACCGCATGTGAAGCGGAGGTAGCAGAAGATGAGGAACTACCCTCAGGTACATAATAGGAGCCCAGACCATAGACATGCTTCTTCATCTCCCCTCCGACAATCTCAATAAACAATCGCTCTCGGCTCCCCAATCTGCAGCTCGTTTAAAATTCTTTTAAGAATCGATTGTTGAAACTCAATCCTAGCGCAATATCTCAATCATCATCCGGAAGTTTAAAAATACATGATAAGAGCATTTAGATCTAAATGATTCAGCTGCTACAATACACATTATTGTTAAATTTAGATATATAGGGGATCAACCTTCCCGAAAAGGTCGTTGTGGGTCGAGAGGCAGTGCCCCCGAAATAAAAATGAAATTCAAAGGCAAAGTTACTTGAAATAACTGATTTCGTGTGTTCTGAAATGAAAAAAGACATGATGTTTTACATTGTCGCGATAATGGGTAATCATTTAAGCGAAAAATGAGAGGCGGAGACATAAAGTTACATTATGACTCATATTGGCGCGACAATGGTTAATCATTGACGCTAGGGCTGAGTACAAATTCCGGTTCTATCCGAAACCGGTTGGAACCGGAACGATTTTCCAGATTTGGAATCGAAACTGGTTATAACCGGTCCGATTCCGGTTCCAAATTGAAGGAACTGATTTTAACCAGTCCAGTTCTGGTTCCAAATTGGTCGGAACCGGAATCGAATTTGAAACCAGAACCAGAATCTGTTTTGAGAATCGAATTTCATAACCGAAACCGAAACCTGTTTTGGGAACCGAATTTCGAAACCAGAACCGGAACCTGTTTTGGGAACCGAATTTAGAACCAATTTCGGAACCAAATTAAACTCAATTCATAATCAGTTTTAAAACTCAATTTAAACTGAATTTCATAACCCAAATAAAGCCCAATTTAAACCCAATTTCACAATCAATTTTAAAACCTGATTTCGTAACCCAAATTAAACTCAATTTAAACATATGCACTTCCTATAAGAATATTGTTGACGATGGATTTTGGTCTCAGGGTAATACGGGAATATCACCTCTGAGGGAACCCTCCTTCAACTGTGAATTTGTTTGGTTATAGGGAACCAAAAGCAAACTTAGCGGAAAAAACAAGAATACGCCAATCAGACAAGGTGATTTAACGTGTTCGGTGGATTTTGGGATCCGACCTACGTCCACGGACAAGAACAGGGTGGTGCTTTTTTATTACTCAAATACACTCATCGGGTCTCTTCTTTGCTTTTACAAATCGGAGCTTTATGATTCTAATCCCTCACTCTTGTGATGATTTTCAGATGATGCCTTCAACTTGTTCTTCTACACTCACTCTACCCTCCTATTTATAATGGTGAAGAAACCAGATTCCTATTTGTACAAGAATTCCCAATTGGAGATGGTCTCCTTTTCCTATCAGGATTCCTAGTCAAAACTATTCCCTTTTCCATAAGGATTCCTAATCAAAACTACATTTACTTCCTTTATCATATTAGGATATTAAGTTATTATTTTACCCCATTAAAGTAGGACAACTTATCCTTTTCTGCAAGAATAGGATGATTTATCTTCCTGAGCACGCCTCGTCATGTGCTCGGTCTTCATGTGGTCGTCGTCATGATAGTCCTTTGAACTGAGAGGTGTTTCTGCCGGCCTTATAGTGCTCGGTCATCCGAACCAAAGTGCTCGGCCATTTAGTATAAAGTGCTCGGCCTCTTACCGTCAAGTTGTCGGGTCGGCTTTAACGGTCTCGATCAATGGAGTTACCCCTTTTACCCATGTCGTGTTGTTTAAATAACATAGTGCCCGAAAAAACACCATCAACATCTGTCCCCTAGTTCTCGGTAACAACGAGTTTGTGAGTTGATGCGGGAACTATAAAAAAGATGGTGTGCTGATCGCCTTGCTGGTGGTCGCTCCAGAAATCACCGAGAAATTGTTTTTGCCATCAACTAAGTCTTCTGTTTCTATCTTCATATCCTCGGTTTATTGGAGATGCTGACTCTATTCAGAATGATTCTCCACCTCAAAGCAAATTGCTTACTTGGGTCGTTCCATCAAGAGATGAGGTTCCTCTTGTTGTCCAAACTAAAAAATGACTCATCCTCTGTAATATCTGTACCAGAGATTTGGGGGTCCCGACCCCTGACTGATCCAATCTCGATTGTGAGGAGAAAATTTTGCCTCTGAGCTAACGATGATGTGCTCGATGGCATGTGATCTGTCTCGAGCTGTGAGAGATGCTCGGGCCTGGGGGAAGTTACGTCCCCAGTCCGAAGGACTGACTCGGTGGGACGCAACCCGACCCCGAGCTGAGAAGACACTTGGACCTGAGGGAATGTTACGTCCCCAGTCCGAAGGGCTGACTCGGTGGGACGTACCCCGACCCCGAGCTGTGAAAGGCACTTGGACCTGAGGGAATGTTACGTCCCCAGTCCGAAGGGCTGACTCGGTGGGACGTACCCCGACCCCGAGCTATGAAAGGCACTTGGACCTGAGGGAATGTTACGTCCCCAGTCCGAGGGCTGACTCGGTGGGACGTACCCCGACCCCAGCTGAGAAAGGTACTTGGACCTGGGGGAATGTTACGTCCCCAGTCCGAAGGACTGACTCGGTGGGACGCAACCCGACCCCGAGCTGAGAACGACACTTGGACCTGAGGGAATGTTACGTCCCCAGTCCGAAGGGCTGACTCGGTGGGACGTACCCCGACCCCGAGCTGTGAAAGGCACTTGGACCTGAGGGAATGTTACGTCCCCAGTCCGAAGGGCTTGACTCGGTGGGACGTACCCCGACCCCGAGCTATGAAAGGCACTTGGACCTGAGGGAATGTTACGTCCCCAGTCCGAAGGGCTGACTCGGTGGGACGTACCCCGACCCCAAGCTGAGAAAGGTACTTGGACCTGGGGGAATGTTACGTCCCCAGTCCGAAGGACTGACTCGGTGGGACGCAACCCGACCCCGAGCTGAGAACGACACTTGGACCTGGGGGAATGTTACGTCCCCAGTCCGAAGGGCTGACTCGGTGGACGTACCCCGACCCCGAGCTGAGAAAGGCACTTGGACCTGGGGGAATGTTACGTCCCCAGTCCGAAGGGCTGACTCGGTGGGGCGTAACCCGACCCCGAGCTGAAAGAGGTACTTGGCTCTGGGGGAATGTCACGTCCCCAGTCCAAAGGCAGACTCGGTGGGGCATCGCCCGACCCCGAGCTGTGTAAAATTACTGGTCCTGGGGGAATGTTACGTCCCCAGTCCAAAGGCAGACTCGGTGGGACATCGCCCGACCCCGAGCTGTAACAAACATCGATCTTGACGGTACAGAGCAGACCCGATTCGGAAAGAAACATCGATCTCGGCGGTACAAGAGCAGACCCGAGTCGGAAAGAAAGATCCGGTATCGGCGGTACAAGAGCAGACCGAGCCGTAAGGAAACATCGGTCTCGGCGGTACAAGAGCAGACCCGAGCCGGAAAGAAACATCGGTCTCGGCGGTACAAGAGCAGACCCGAGCCGGAAAGAGACATCGGTCTCGGCGGTACAAGAGCAGACCCGAGTCGGAAAGAGACATCGGTCTCGGCGGTACAAAGCAGACCCGAGCCGGAAAGAGACATCGGTCTCGGCGGTACAAGAGCAGACCCGAGCCGGAAAGAAACATCGATCTCGGCGGTACAAGAGCAGACCCGAGTCGGAAAGAAATATCGGTCTCGGCGGTACAAGAGCAGACCCGAGCCGTAAGGAAACATCGGTCTCGGCGGTACAAGAGCAGACCCGAGTCGGAAAGAAACATCGGTCTCGGCGGTACAAGAGCAGACCCGAGTCGGAAAGAAACATCGGTCTCGGCGGTACAAGAGCAGACCCGAGCCGGAATAAAACATCGATCTCGGCGGTACAAGAGCAGACCCGAGTCGGAAAGAAACATCGGTCTCGGCGGTACAAGAGCAGACCCGAGCCGTAAAACATATATCAACAAAACGAACTCGGCGGTACAAGAGCAGACCCGAGCCGTAAAACAAATATCAACAAAACGGACTCGGCGGTACAAGAGCAGACCCGAGCCGTAAAACAAATATCGATCTCGGCGGTACAAGAGCAGACCCGAGCCGTAAAACAAATATCAACAAAACGGACTCGGCGGTACAAGAGCAGACCCGAGCCGTAAAAAATATCAAAACCATTGTGTGGGCCATAACAAACAAGCAAAATCAAATGTCAGTCTAAGATAGAAGATGTCTTACTCACATTTTTGGGATCTGTTGCCTTTCTTGCAACTCTATAAGGGTCACTACAAGCAAGGCTCTTTCTTAATACATCCTCTCTGCATCTCAGCATTCCACGCATCTGACCGGATGACTTCCGCTATCAACTTTGGTCGACCTCAAAAACCGAATGGTCTGTGTACACACTGAGATAGCCTTCTTTCACCAAGTCTTCCACCTGCTCCCGCAGGTCTCTGCACTCATTCGTGGCATGTCCTCTTACGTTATGGTAGATACAGTAAGCCCTACTATTTCCCTCCTCAATCGGGAACCTCCTCAAATTAGGCTCGGCCAACAGACCTTTATCCTGGATTTCCCGAACTATCTGGGCCATAGGTTTGTTCAGGGGGGTGTATACTGTCCCCCCCGCGATATGGTTGACTTGGACAGATGAGTTTATCTTTTGAGCATGACTACTCGGAGGTGTCAGTCTGAGTTTCTTCTGCTCTGGGACTGGTCTCCTCAAATTTCCAATCGAATCCCACTGATTGTCTGACCTGAGCATTTTAGTCTTTCAGGTGTCTACTCCCCGGAAAATCTTTTTCTCCTCCTCTATTAAGATAAACTTCCTGGCCAACTCCAGGGCAGTGGCATAGTCTGGTGTCTCATAGATTCTCAGGTGGGTCCAGAGTTTCCCGACCCTTAGGGCCCCTTTCAGACTTTCCAGGGCCTCTTGGGATTCGTATCCTCCGACCTCGAGCACGGTTTTGTGGTACCTTTCAATGAAGCTTTTTAGTGTTTCGTCATCTCCCTGTTTTATGAGCCTTAGTTCTCCTATTGTCTTTTTAGGGGTGCAGGCTCCTTTGAAGTGTCGGATGAATGATTTCTTAAGCTGGGAGAAGCTCTGGATGCTTCCCGGGGCCAGACTTCTATACCATAGGATGGCAGGTCCACCCAAAGTTAAGGGAAATACTTTGCATACGGCGTCGCCCGTTACCCCCTGTACTTCCATTAGGAGGACAAAATTCTCAATGTGGGATTTTGGGTCGGAGTGGCCTTTGTATGGCGCTATGGTCGGCATGTTAAACCGCTTCGGGAACTGTGCTGACCTTATTTCTTCCGTAAGGGGAGACCCCTCTTCCTCGCCTCGGGTGTCTCCCGCGCCGATCTTGAGGCCTTCTCCCCATCTGGTCATCTCTTTTCTCAACCAAGACTTTATTTCACGGGTTGTGCCCCCGTGTCGCCTTCTGTGTCCTTTTGTTCGCCTGTCGTTCCGGGCGTGGCGTTCCTTAAGCCCGGAAGTCTCATGCACGTCTTCGTTGTACTTTTTATTCTCCCTCTCGGAGTTGTAAAAACTGTTGGAGGAGGGGTCGAGTGATTGTTCCTCTTCTTCTTCCCATGTGTTTTCTGAGCGCGGCTCTCTTCCTACCACTTCAGATCTTATCCCATAAGGGCCTCTCTTTCTGGGTTCCTCGTCCTCGCTTACATCTGCTGCTCTTTTCCCTTTTTCCCTTTCTTTCCTTTTCTGGCCGGCCCCGGTTTCAGGTTTCTCGTTGTCCGCTCCTCCCATTCTTTCTAGTCGATCCATCATAGTCCTCATGCTATCTTCCATTCTTTTCATCCAGTCCATTGCCGGACCTCCTGGTTGGTGATCTCCGTCTTCCGCCATTTGTCTTACTACGTGAATTGCTTTTTGTTGAAGTTCCCCACAGACGGCGCCAACTGTTGACGATGGATTTTGGTCTCAGGGTAATACGGGAATATCACCTCTGAGGGAACCCTCCTTCAACTGTGAATTTGTTTGGTTATAGGGAACCAAAAGCAAACTTAGCGGAAAACAAGAAAATACGCCAATCAGACAAGGTGATTTAACGTGGTTCGGTGGATTTTGGGATCCGACCTACGTCCACGGACAAGAACAGGGTGGTGCTTTTTTATTACTCAAATACACTCATCGGGTCTCTTCTTTGCTTTTACAAATCGGAGCTTTATGATTCTAATCCCTCACTCTTGTGATGATTTTCAGATGATGCCTTCAACTTGTTCTTCTACACTCACTCTACCCTCCTATTTATAATGGTGAAGAAACCAGATTCCTATTTGTACAAGAATTCCCAATTGGAGATGGTCTCCTTTTCCTATCAGGATTCCTAGTCAAAACTATTCCCTTTTCCATAAGGATTCCTAATCAAAACTACATTTACTTCCTTTATCCTATTAGGATATTAAGTTATTATTTTACCCCATTAAAGTAGGACAACTTATCCCTTTTCTGCAAGAATATGATGATTTATCTTCCTGAGCACGCCTCGTCATGTGCTCGGTCTTCATGTGGTCGGTCATGATAGTCCTTTGAACTGAGAGTGTTTCTGCCGGCCTTATAGTGCTCGGTCATCCGAACCAAAGTGCTCGGCCATTTAGTATAAAGTGCTCGGCCTCTTACCGTCAAGTTGTCGGGTCGGCTTTAACGGTCTCGATCAATGGAGTTACCCCTTTTACCCATGTCGTGTTGTTTAAATAACATAGTGCCCGAAAAACACCATCAACAAATATTATGTATTGAGTCAAAAATATTATCCAATATGCAGTTTTATTTATTATTTTATTTATGTATAGAAAATTGTCAATAATATTATGTAATATTCAAGTGTGGGAAATAATTATATTTTCAAAGTCTGACAATAAAAAATAAATACGGAAAATCAGAACCGGGCTGAAATCAAATTGGAACCGATTAATAGGTTACCCTATTTAATTGGGTAGGTTCCGGTTCCACGCGAAACCGAATTGGAACAAATTAATAGGGTACCATATTTAATTGGGTAGGTTATGGTTCCACGCATAACCAAATTAGAACCGATTAATATGATATCCTATTTAATTGGATAGGTTCTGGTTCCATTTAGTTAAAAACCGATTTTTTCCGAGTAGGTTCCGGTTCCATGCGGAACCGGAACCGATTTTTCTCACCCCTAATTGACGCGACAATGAGACACCGATACAAAATGGCTCTCTGAATTATATTGTCACGTCAATGAGTAATCATTGTCGTGACAGTATGAAGTTCGTGCATATTGTCGCGACAATGGCTTGTCATTGGCACGATAATGGGACGCTGGTTAAAAAAAAAAACATGACTAAAAAGTATGCATTTTTAAGGTAAATCTTGGTTGTCTATAAATAGAGCACGAAAATGATTAATTAAATATAACATTTTTCACATAAAGAGTTCTCAAGTAGAGATCGAACAAGTATTTTGTCGTATCTGTTATATCCTAGAGTGTATTTATCCTGCAACCATTACAACACATAGTGATGGCAAATATTGCTCTAAGAAAGTGTCATAACCAGATTATCCATTGAAAGTTCCCCAACACAAACATTAGCATAAAAATGTATAAGTAAAAACATATAGACACTATCATCAGAAAAGATTATAAATGAAAATTTTTCACATTCTCGTTTGATTTCACAGAAAATAAATGAAGTAATTAAACATACAATATCATGATATTGGCAAACATAATGTCGGATTCAACCTTTTTTTTTTTCCTATTCCCATAATCTTCTCTACACATGAATGAGAAAGCACAACTTATGTGAAATGAATATGACCAAGAACGGTATGGTAGAGTGTGTGAGACTAGCTAGTTACAATCTCAAAATGGAATACAAAAATATGCAAATGAGGAACTTTGATTGAGGCATTGTGATGTGCCTCAAAAAAATCAAAAAAACAAAAACAAAATCAAACAAAAAATAAGCAAATTAGGGAACAAAATCAAATAAAATCACAGAGAAACAAGCAATTACAAAAAATAAGAAAAAAATAATAGCAAATTTAGAAACAAAATCACTTGAGAATCATATTTGATGCTGCTGAGAGAGAGAATGTTACAGAGAGAGACCAGAGAGTGATTAGTACGTGGAAAAGGAGATTTTTTTATATAAGGTTTTTACCGACCGAATTAATTCGATCGGTACAGTATGTTTTTACCGATCAAATTAACTTGGTCGATGAAATATCAAATTTATCGAATTTCAATCGGTAAACGAAAAAATAACGGGCAACCTGATTTTGTATAGCGGTAATTGAAAATTTACCGACTGCTTATTCATTCGGTCAGTAAAATGTTAAAAGAAAATATCACGCTGTTGGCATCGACGCGTCTGAGATGACGTCGCGATGCGGAACAACTTTGATTTTCTACCTCACTTTTGAACTACGTGTTCTTTTCTTTAATAAATATTAAACACTAGTACATCATTAATAACGATTCATACTTTTTAAAATGGTACATGTAGTTAATAATTTAACAAATAATAAGTCCAACAAAAAATTAATTTCTTTAATAAATGTTGAACATTAGTTCATATCATCATCGTTAATAAAAGCATTGTATTCATCTTCTTTTATCCCTTTTGAGCTTGATTGAAGAATTTGTTCATCCAACTCTTGTTCAACATCCTTCGAGTCTATATCAATCAATTCCTCAGTTAATGCATTCAAATGACCAAATTCATCAACCCATATAGTTGTTTAATTTTCATGCACATACTCCACCATATCTTCTTGGAATGTTGTCTTTGAAACATGAGTTTTGTTTGATGATTTTTGAATATCCACAGTTGACCTAACTTTGATCTTGCATACGGTCAATCAATCTTTTGGGTCTCGTTTGGCGCCAGTGTAAGGAACGTAGTACACCTGTGAAGCTTACAATGTGAGAATAAACGGTTCATACTTTGTATGTGGGCATCTTTTATTGACATCCACCAGCTTATAATATGTATGAGTTTTCGTCTCAATAATCAAATCATACCAACCGAAACTTATTCGGTCAATAATACGCTTGTAATGGCGCCATTTCTTAGCGCTCAATTAGTGTTCGATGCCCTATTTATCGACCCCACGGTCAGAATATACGTTGTCGGTATAATTTTATATATATAATTTTATTTAAATTAATTATATATTACCAATCGAATTACAATCGGTCGATAAAAATTACATATGACCGACTGACATTTTCGATCGGTAATAGAAATTTATAAACCGACCAAAAGTACGATTGGTAATATATCATTAAAAGCTTGGCATCATTTCTTGGTGTTTAGTTGGCCTTCAATACCTTATTTACCGACCAGTTATCGACGGAATAATCCGTTGGTCATTTTTCGATCTGTAAAATACCGATATTTGGTTAGAATTTTTTTTAACTTTTAATGGATTGGTATTTGGTAGGTTTTACCGACTGAAAAAATTCGATAGGTAATTTCGATCGGTATTTCACCATTTTCTTGTAGTGTTCCCAATATATTGGTTTAGGTTTCTAAACAAGTTAACAACAAAAATCAATAGAAATTGATAAATTAAGGTTCCATTTAGTATTGTGCTTAAAAATTTATAATAAAAGTTGATATAGTATTTCGTAAATATAATATTTTTCATTAATAATTGTGAAAAAAAAAATTTATTAATGGAAATATTAAAGTTTCTTTTTAAACAATTGCATTATTTCCTGTGTTGGTTTTTTCAAAATGTTTGCTTTGTTTTTCCTGTTTTAGTGCAGGATTGAGAATTTTTCATCGTTACTAATTAATTAAACCCCTTTTTTATTATGAAAAAAAATGACAAAAATGTGTAGAATTTTGATCATATTTTAAAAAACGAAACAAAAAGGGGAAAAATTGTATTGAAACTCTGTCTAAAAATATTGTACTTAACAAATCATGCTTGGCTTAAAAGTAGCCAACTAATGAGATTCATAGGCAAACTTTATACTATAACTATAATATTGCTTTGCCCTAGAAAATGTCAAACTAAGTAAAGATAAGGATAGTCCAGCGCACGATGGTGTGGACTATGGGAAGAATTTAATATATATGCAGTTTTATCCTTGTTTTTTTTTTTTTTTTACAAAAAGGCTATTTCTGCGGCTCGAACAAT
The DNA here is from genome assembly GCA_019454045.1 of Zanthoxylum bungeanum. NCBI lineage: Eukaryota > Viridiplantae > Streptophyta > Magnoliopsida > Sapindales > Rutaceae > Zanthoxylum > Zanthoxylum bungeanum. The sequence continues at coordinate 257,459 of SKCR01026490.1, forward strand.
AACCTTACCGTAACATTAAGACTCAACCTATGTCAAACTACTAAATACTAACAAAAAATGTAAACGAGATAGCAAACTAGTTAAATAGTCTTGTCCTAAATACCTCAGGATCCATGTTGAAAATTGCTGATATCCAGACCTCAAACGGATCCTCGTACTCGTTTTCATCATCATCATCATAATCATGAGAATCAGAATCAGAATCAGTATCATCATCAGTATCAATATTATTTTCAACCCAGAGCGGACATGAACACGTTGCCTTTTTGTTCTTCCACCCAGCTCCGCAATTATAGCAGAACTCGTGCCCACATCTGCAAAGATAACAAAGCAGGAGACCGTAAAAATCAAATCATAAACATTGAAATACTTAGTGAATTCAATTTACCACGATTCTAAATTTGATTATCTATTGACATTTTTTTTTAATAATCCCCGCCAAGCCATCCAACCCGAGCTTAAGCGGAACAAGTAAAACCCTTGACTGTTCTAAGTTTTTACAAGAAATACATCCTTTAGACTCGATCTCAGCACATAAAGTTGAAACTTCATTATTTTATATCCTTCTTCCTCTCAATCCTTGACATTTTAAAAGTTATTTCTAAACATGTATAAAATAATTAACTTGGAATCATGGATAAAGTAGCAGCAAGTCAATTTACCACGAATCTAAATTTGATTTAACTATTGACATTTTTTTTTGGAAACGACCCCGCCACCAAATCACCGGACCCGTACTTAAGCAGTGCAGGTAAAACCCCCGATTTTTCCAGGCTCTTACAAGAGATACACCCCATGAACTCAAACACAGGACCTGACAATCAAGTACTAAGCTCTTTGTCATCAAACCACACGCCTTGGGAGCAACTACTACTATTGACATATCAATGACATATATATCCAAACTTAAATATGCAACATTATAAAGACTGAAGAAATCCTCAAGTTTAGTGTATCGGCGTTTATGGAGCAAGCTGCAAGCTTCAAAATTTGAACACGCATTTAACATTGAAGATTGTGTGCACTGAACCGTACGGCATGAAGTTTGAAACTTCATTTTCTTATACCCTTCTTCCCTCTCAATCCTTGACATTTTAAAAATTATTTATAAACATGTATAAAATAAGTAACTATTGACATTTTTTTTTGGAAACGACCCCGCCACCAAATCACCGGACCCGTACTTAAGCAGTGCAGGTAAAACCCCCGATTTTTCCAGGCTCTTACAAGAGATACACCCCATGAACTCAAACACAGGACCTGACAATCAAGTACTAAGCTCTTTGTCATCAAAACACACGCCTTGGGAGCAACTACTACTATTGACATATCAATGACATATATATCCAAACTTAAATATGCAACATTATAAAGACTGAAGAAATCCTCAAGTTTAGTGTATCGGCGTTTATGGAGCAAGCTGCAAGCTTCAAAATTTGAACACGCATTTAACATTGAAGATTGTGTGCACTGAACCGTACGGCATGAAGTTTGAAACTTCATTTTCTTATACCCTTCTTCCCTCTCAATCCTTTGACATTTTAAAAATTATTTATAAACATGTATAAAATAAGTAACTATTGACATTTTTATTTTTGGAAACGACCCAGCCACCAAATCACCCACCCATACTTAAATGGAACAGGTAAAACTCCCGGTTTTCCCAGACTCTTACAAGAAATGCACCCCATGAACCGTACGGCATGAAGTTTGAAACTTCATTATCTAATATCCTTCTTCCCTCTCAATCCTTGACATTTTAAAAATTATTATAAACATGTATAAAATAATTAACTTGGAATAATGGATAAAGTACCTGCAAGTCATGTGGAAGCAGCCTTCAGAAAGTTCTATCATGTGGTTGCACTTCCTGCACTGGCGCCACAGATTACTAGATGCCAATGACTTTAGCTTCAAATCCTCCACTGGGGGATTCAATCTTTTGTAATAACTGCATGAAATGTTATTATGCCAAGGGGCCTTGCAATTCATACAGAAACGCCGATGACATTTTGTGCATTTCCGGGCTCCAAATCGTCTGCCCACACAATATGAACTTGAAGCACCATGCTCAATCTCACCTTTTGACATTAATGATGAGCACTTAGGATATGGGCAATAAACTTTCTCTGAAAGAGGAATCAAAGCTTCTTTAATGTGTTGATTCCATATTTCAAATAATTTAAGCGTCAAGAACTTTCTGCAGCTTTCAACTATAAGTTTGGTCTTACAACCTTCATGAGGACATTTAGGCTCCACCCCTTGACGCAACTTCTCTTCCACATGCTTTTTCATGCACGAAAAGCAGTAGCGGTGCCGGCATCCATCAATGGAAAACATATGTCTAACATCAGTACCTTCTAAACAGATATCACATGTTTCATTAATGGTTTTTTCACAGCTAGGTTCTGCAGGAGCTGTGATTTGTGAATTGATTGCATCTCTTGCAAGTTCAAAGACATATTTCATCTTCTTACTAGCCACATGTCTGGGCTTGAAACTTTCAAATTTTTTTTTAAGAAGGGACACCTGATCTACTAACACAGCAATCTTCCGTTGCTTTACTGGCCATCTCCCAGTAACCTGTACTGCAAAAATCAAGAGCTAAGAAAATCTCTCTCTGGTTAATGCAAGTTAAGTAAATCAGTGCCACAGTTTTCTAAAGTGATGATAGCTCCAACAATAAGAGGAATCACACACAGAATTCCATAACACTTTGAACATATTAAAAATGAATAATTTTGACATTAGCTAACTGAACATTACGTCGCCATAAGAAGATACACTCAAGAGAGCATCTGAAAACTTAAATTCATTACACTCATAAATTGATATGATCAGACAGAATATGCGAACTGAGAAAAAAATGAAATCTGAAATATAAGAATTAAAACAAGCCCTACCAAAATAGATGATCTATGAAAAAGAAAAGTTTCTGAAATGCATGTGATTTCTTCAGATTTTCCAAATATTGGATCATGGATCTTGAAGAGCAATCCAACTTAAACACAATGCATGGAGAAAGATTCCAACAAAGTGAAAAGCATTCAGCCCACATATAAAATGAGCACAATACAAATTATTTTATAAGCTATACAAGTGAGATAGGAAATGTGTGCTGATATTGATTTTCTCTATTGATAGAATAAAAATCACTTCATGACTCGGATATGAAAAAAATTGCCTTCGATGTCAATTTATGTACTCTGTCTTTCAATCCACATGTGGTGAAATAATATCACTTTTTGTCAACAATAAGTTTGAATGGAATTGGGATATGGATGAAATATAATGAAATAGAGCCATTTTGAGGTTTCCTATAAAACGAGGCATGGAATGGAGCCACTACGAAGAAGTTCCCGGAGTTACGAAGGAAACATCGAAGTTGAAGCACAATAATTACAAGCAAACCCTGTATTATCCCACATCGTTTGCGAGAGATGCTAGTTAGGGGTGTTTATAGGGTCGGGTCGACCCGCACTAACCCGACCCGACCCGGTCGGGTTTATGAATTTAAAATTTTAATTTCGGGTCAATTTGGACCCGACCCGTGAACACCCCTAGTGCTAGTGATGTCCAGCCCTTTTGGATGGGCTTGGACAAGAATCAAAACCGTGAGCGCACACTAAGCCGCCAAAGTAGACAATATCTGAACAATCACAAAGGCTTATATTCCAAAAACATAGCATACAATTCAATTTTAATCTCAATATATCACTAATAAACAACACAATTCAATAAGAAAACGAATGACTTACAAATTGGCACAGCGGAAGGGAATCGCTAAGAACCCTGACACGTGTAAGCTTCAGCGAAGCAGCAGCAATAAGTCCTTCGATCAAAGCCTTAGTCTCAGCAGCGTTCTTGTTCAATCCACTCTCAATCAACGGCTTCTTCAACACGAATATCAAATTATCCACCTGATCACATATCGCCACACCGATTCCGGCCAACGAAACTTTCTCTCCGTCGACTAATTCTTCGGTCACCATTCCTTTCGAATAAACCTTGAAGAAGTAATCATCGTCCTCATCATATCTCGCGCAGAGCGGATTCTCGAAGACGTCGCCGGACTCCTCCCACTCGTCGTCTAGAAGTCTAGCCAGTGCCTTAAAGAATTTGTGATCGTGGATCCTACGGTGGTGATCTTCCCGCTCTTTTTGCATCTCCAGTTTCGCTTGCTTGATGTAGGCGAGTTCGCGCTCCAGCTTCGAAAGTGTTTCGGATTGGAGGGAAGCGGAGGTGGGAGAAACGTCGTCGTTTGATGGTTGTGGTGGTGGTGACGTGGAGGGGTGATGATGAGTCATCACCCCTTCGTGGAGTTGAAGACGGAAGGCGAAATCGCGGTCGAATTCTAAGGAATCAGCGGCCGTGATATCGACACGCTGTAAGGCGAGTAGCGAGTTGAGGGCGTCCGCTACGTCCACGTCATCACTGGCGGTGGCCATTGTGGTGGGTTTTGCTGACGTGGCCTGGTGGGTTTTTTTAGAGGTTTGGTGGTCGTTGTGAGGAGAGTGAGGGAAGGAGGGGAACTGAAAGGACTATTTATTAATAACGAATTTCGTTGGTCCGCTTGCTGCGGAAGTTATTGTGAGGGGCAAAAACGTCATTTCACCTTTAAAAAGAGTTTTTAATATCTAATTTAATTTTTGTTTGAGTGGAAAAAAACTTTTGAAAAATAACTTTACTGTGAACACGGACTCGTACGCAATATGTATTTAAGTTAAAATAGAAGTTATATATTTATAAAATTATGACATATTAAAAAAATGATAATTCATATGATTTTACCTCACCTCCCATTTTATACAAATTTTATATTATTATCGGCTTTTTATTTATTTATTTATAGCTCTATTTGTTACCCGAGTTCGAATATAATTGGATAAAAATTAAATTTACACTTTCTATGTCTTTTATTTTTTTTAAAAAAAATATATTGTTTGTTAGATTAGATTAGGAGTTTATGAGATAAATGAGATTAGAGAATATCTAATTAAATAAAATAAAAGGAATTACATTAGGATTGTGCAGCTTCTCTTGTATTAGTTAGAATGTACTAAATTAATTTATTTTCGGACGAACTATTCAATGCCTTTTTGCTACTTTTGTTTTGTTATTACAAAATAAAACTTCATAAAGCTACATAACTTCTTTAAAAATTTACTATTTTTTTTTTATAAAGCAAATGAAAAAAGTCAATGAAAAGATAATACCAAATACTTTTTTTTTTTGAAATCGTTCGACAGCTCGACGTCAAACCACCAATCTTAAGTTTAAGAGAAGTAGGTAGAACCTTCGGCTGTCTCATATTCTTATAAAAAACGCACTCCCTGAATTCGAACCCATGACCTCAAGGTGAGATCCTAAACCCTACACTAACAAATCACATCAATTGAGGATGATAATACCAAATACATTTTTATTTATGTTGGAAAAATGCTTATGAGTAAGCATTTTGAGGCTCAATTTTAAGCATGGTCCACTTCGTGTTAGTGGTTGTTATTGAATGATTCGGATACTCCTCCGTGAGTACTTCGAAATGGTATATTCATATGCTTAAAATGGTGCTTAGGTGAATGAGAAATTGTTTCTCAAAGTTCACCCATTGGTGTTGGAAAATAAAGAGAATTTAGCTTGTCCCATATGGGAAAGTTATAGAGAGGAAATTATGCTTATATATGATTGTTCATTAGTAGAGGTGGGTAAGAGTTTAAGGATAGAGGCTCTCTCTACGTGCGCGGGGGGTGGCAAATCAAATCTGAATCAAGCTTGGCTCGTGTCCTCCGTACACGAATGCCGGACCAAATTGTGCAGGCTCGGCCCAGCCAACTCTATTAATTAATTTAGTGGTTACTTCAAATGAAAGGTCTCCCACTAATGTGATTTTAATTGGTGTGTTTATTTTGTTTTAATAAGTACATTGTTTTCGTTTTTCTTGAGTGAGAAGCTAGAAAAATAAATTTCCTTTGCTGTTTTTATGTTTAAAGAGTTCGAATACATCTTGTGGTGCCCATTGTCGTTTATTTTTCCGTTGCATCCTGGGAAACAAACGTCTCGCGTTCTGCTGCACCATTTCGGTAGGGGACGAATTTGTTTTAAGGAGGTTGTTGCCGCATCACAAGCCTTGGAATTCTCTCGGTTTGCACTGCATTTGTTCCTGATCTGTTCCTGCTGTTACCACTATGACTGACTCTCGTTCACTGCCTGTTGTTGTCCTGTCATTTTTATTATTACTCTTGTATTGTTGATTATTGTAATAACCGTGTTGTATTTACTGTTGTTCAAAATCCTTTGTAAGAACACGGTAACCAAACATATTATTTGTAACAGTCTTAAAACAAATTCGACTCTGTGGATATGGAAAACACAGTAGATCCGAATATGGCAGCCTCTTTGACTGGCCATAATATTGTGGCAGCCCCCGTGGCTGGCCAAAGTGCAGTGGCAGCCTCTTCGGCTGGCCAACTTGCTTCAGCCTCTGGGCTTAATATGGCAGCCGCTGTGGCTAGCCAAGGTGTTGCTGCCTCTGTGGCTAGACAACCTGTTAGACATGTGAGCCATGTCAATCCTGCTGCAGAAAAACCTGAAAAATTCAGTAGACAGAATTTTAAACGGTGGCAACAGAAAATGTTTTTCTACTTGACCACGTTGAACCTTGCGAGGTTTCTAAAGGAAGATTCTCCTGTACCCGTGAAGGGTGAGATTGATATCCAAGTGATCAGTGCGATCGATGCTTGGAAACATTCTGAATTCCTATGTAGGAATTATGTGCTGAATGAGCTGAGTGATTCATTGTACAGTGTCTATACCGGGATGAAAACAGCAAAAAGGCTTTGGGAATCTTTAGACCGAAAATATAAAACTGAGGATGCCGGTACTAAGAAATTTGTCGTAGGCCGTTTCCTTGATTTTAAGATGGTTGATTCCAAAACTGTGTTAAGCCAAGTACAAGAACTACAGATTATTCTAGCAGAAATTCATGCTGAGGGGATGAGTTTAAGTGAAACCTTCCGAGTAGCCTCGATAATTGAAAAACTACCACCTTGTTGGAAAGATTTCAAAAATTATCTAAAACATAAGCGAAAATAGATGAGCATTGAAGACCTGGTTCTTAAGCTCAGAATTGAAGAAGATAATCGAGTATCTGACAAGAGAGGAATATCTCACGAGGCCAAGGCAAATGTTGTTGAACATGGCCATAAGAACAAGAACATAAAGAACAAATGGTCAAAGATGGGCCCTAAAGGAGGAGTTTCCAAGAAATCCAAATTTCAAGGAAGATGCTTCAACTGTGACAAAATGGGTCACAAGTCTTCTGAGTGCAGACTGCCGAAGAAGAAAAAGAATCAAGAGGCTAATGTGATGGAAAACATGACTCAAGATGTTTCAGACATTAACCTTTCAGCTGTGGTTTCTGAGGTGAATCTGGTGGGTTCTAACCCAAGAGAGTGGTGGATTGACACTGGTACCACTCGACATGTGTGCTCGGACAAGAGCATGTTTTCTTCATTTGAGCCTACTGGTAATGGGGAAAATTATACATGGGAAATTCAGCAACATCTGAGATTGAAGGTCAAGGCAAGGTGATTCTGAAGATGACCTCTGGGAAAGAGTTGACTTTGAACAACGTTCTGTATGTACCAGAAATACGGAAGAATCTTGTGTCTGGATCACTTCTGAACAAGCACGGATTCCGGATGGTGTTCGAGTCTGATAAAGTAGTTTTAACTAAAATGGGATGTATGTGGGAAAATGGTATGTAACTGATGGGCTCTTTGTTAAACCAAATAATATCAATAAAGTTAGTTCTTCTCTGCTTATATTGAGTACTCTAATCTATGGCATGGTAGATTAGGACATGTTAATTTTAATTCATTACGGAAATTAATTAACATGAACCACATTCCCAATTTTAAAATTGATAACAAACATAAGTGTGATACTTGTGTTGAGGCAAAACTAACTAGATCATCTTTTCATAGTATTGAAAAAAACTTTGAACCACTTGATCTAATACATACCGATGTATGTGATTTTAATTCAATACAATCAAGAGATGGTAATAAATATTTTATTACATTTATTGATGATTGCACAAGATTTTGCTATGTGTATTTGATGAAAAGCAAGGACGAAGCTATAGAGAAATTTACTCTCTATAAGAATAAAGTTGAGAACCAACTGAATAAAAGAATTAAGCAGTTAAGAAGTGATCGTGGTGGTGAGTATGTTTTTCCTTTTGAATCACTTTGTGAACAAAATGGAATCATACATCAAACCACAACTCCTTATTCACCTCAATCCAATGGGATTGCAGAACGTAAAAATCGTACCTTGAAAGAGATGATGAACGCTATGTTAATCAGCTCTGGCTTACCTCAGAATATGTGGGGAGAAGCTGTTTTATCAACTAATTACCTTTTAAATAAGGTACCACGGAAAGAAGCAGGAAAAACTCCTTATGAAATGTGGAAAGAAATAGTACTTTCCTATAAATTTCTTCGAGTGTGGGGGTGTATTGCCAATGTAGTTATTCCTCCACCTAAAAAGGTGAAGATATGATAAAAAAACTGTTGATTGTATTTTCATAGGATATGCACATAACAGTAATTCTTATCGATTTCTTGTGCATGAGTCTAAGATACCAGATATTCACAAGAATACGATAATGGAGTCGAGGAATGCATCCTTTTTCGAATACGTTTTTCCTGTAAAACTAATTCGAATTCAAATGTGCACAAACGGGCACATGAGACTATCATTGAAGATAATCAAGACCGAGAACAAATAAATATTCCAGAGAATCAACAAGTTGTTGAACTTGAACCAAGACGTAGCAAAAGAGCTAGAACGGAAAAATCATTTGGTCCAGATTTTCTGACATTTTTGCTAGAAAATGATCCTCAAAGCTATAACGAAGCTGTAAGGTCAGCTGATGGTGCTTTGTGGAAAGATGCCATCAATAGTGAAATTGAATCCATCCTACAAAATCACACATGGGAGTTAGTGGATCTTCCTCCAGGATGTAAATCTTTAGGGTCCAAGTGGATTTTCAAAAAGAAAATAAAGGCAGATGGATCAATTGACAAGTACAAAGCAAGACTTGTAATTAAAGGTTACAGACAACGTGAAAGTTTTGATTACTTTGATACTTATTCTCATGTAACGAGAATAAATTCCATAAGGATGATAGTAGCGATTGCAGCTTTGCGCAATCTTGAGGTACATCAGATGGATGTGAAAACAGCCTTTCTAAATGGAGATTTAGATGAAGAAATTTACATGGAACAACATGAAGGCTTTATAGCTCTAAGACAAGAAAAGAAAGTATGTAAGTTGGTTAAATCCTTATATAGATTAAAACAAGCTCTGAAACAGTGGCATAAAAAGTTTGATGACACCATGTTAGCAAATGGTTTCAAAATCAATGAGTGTGATAAATACATTTATGTCAGATAGACAAAAGTTGGCTATGTCATTTTATGTCTCTACGTTGATGACATATTGATCGTCGGGAGTAATGTTAAAATGGTGAAATCTACCAAGAATATGCTGAAATCCAAGTTTGACATGAAAGACATGGGTTTAGCAGATGTCATTTTGGGAATAAAGATCTTGAGAAGTCCTGATGGACTTATTCTTGATCAGTCGCACTATGTGGACAAGATTCTTGGTAAATTTAATAATGATGATTCTGCTGTGGCCAGAACTCCTTTAGATGTGAGTGTACACCTATCAAAGAATAGGGGACAAGGTATATCTCAAGTAAAATACTCTAGAGTGATCGGGAGTTTGATGTATCTATCGAGTTGTACAAGGCCTGATATAGCATGTACAGTAAACAAGCTCAGCAGATATACGAGTAATCCATGGGTTGATCACTGGAAAGCAATAGTGAGAGTACTAAGGTACTTACATTTTACTCGTAATTATGGGTGCACTATCATAGATATCCAGCTGTAGTCGAAGGATACAGTGATGCTAATTGGATATCTGACATGAAAGACTCAAAGTCTACCAGTGGCTATGTGTTTACACTAGCAGGTGCAGCTATATCATGGAAATCCTCCAAACAGACTATGATAGCCAGATCTACAATGGAATCGGAATTCATTGCATTAGACAAGTGTGCTGAAGAAGCAGAATGGCTTCGAAATTTTCTAGAGGATATTCCAAGTTGGCCTAAGCCAGTGCCAGCAATTTGCATTCATGCGATAGTCAATCTGCAATTGGAATGGCACATAACAATATGTATAATGGTAAGTCTAGACATATTCGTCGTAGCACAATACCGTTAGACAATTACTCTCTACTGGAGTTATTTCGATTGACTATGTAAAGTCAAAGGATAACATTGCGGATCCGCTAACCAAAGGGTTAAATAGAGAGTTGGTTGTGAAATCATCGAGGGGAATGAGACTAAACCCCATTAGATAAATGTTTATTACGAAGGAAAACCCAACCTTGTTGACTGGAGATCCCAAGATCTAGGTTCAATGGGACAACCTACTCGTAAAAGACATAATTGATTCACTGTGGGGGGGTTACCCTATAGTCCATTCCTATGGTGAAATGAAACAGTGATGCTTGTATGGATTGAGGTTAAGCAAAGGCTTTTAATGATTCTTATGCGTCGGGAATCCGAGCAGAGTATTACGAGATGCTCTTAAATAAGAAATCACATATGTGAGAGAGAAGTGGGGTCGCTTCAAAGGGAATTGTACGGGGCTCAATTCTTAGAAACTCTTGCAGAACCAGGTTGATGTTCATGGCCAAAATGAACATAATAATGATAACTCATATGTGTTAGGTTAAATATCTGTGTGATAAATTTTCTTCTTTTACATGAACGACAGTACAGTTCAATGACATCGCGTCCACTGTCAGCCAGTAAATGAGATATATTTTCACAAGGGAAGGTTCAAAGGCTGTGGCCTACCTATCCTATGCAGGTGTTGAACCGTTGAACTCTTCTAGGTCAAAATAAAATGTTTTATAAAATAATTTTATTTGACGTTTTTCGCCAATTTCATTCATGTGGGGGATTGTTGGAAAAATGCTTATGAGTAAGCATTTTGAGGCTCAATTTTAAGCACAGTCCACTTCGTGTTAGTGGTTGTTATTGAATGATTCGGATACTCCTCCGTGAGTACTTCGAAATGGTATATTCATATGCTTAAAATGGTGCTTGGGTGAATGAGAAATTATTGCTCAAAGTTCACCCATTGGTGTTGGAAAATAAAGAGAAGTTATCTTGTCCCATATGGGAAGCTATAGAGAGGAAATTATGCTTATATATGATTGTTCATTAGTAGATGGGTAAGAGTTATAAGGATAGAGGCTCTCTCTACGTGCGCGGAGGGGGGGTGCAAATCAAATCTGAATCAAGCTTGGCTCGTGTGCACCCGCGTGTCCTGCGTACACGAATGCCGGACCAAATTGTGCGGGCTCGGCTCAGCCAATTTTTGCAAGCCTCTTCATTTTTTCCAAGCCATTTGAAGTTCCATAACACTCAAATTAACTCTATTAATTAATTTAGTGGTTACTTCAAATGAAATGTCTCACACTAATGTGATTTTAATTGGTGTGTTTATTTTGTTTTAATAAGTACATTGTTTTCGTTTTTCTTAAGTGAGAAGCTAGAAAAATAAATTTCATTTGCTGTTTTTATGTTGAAAGAGTTCGAATACATCTTGGTTCGTTTGAAAACGATTCTGGTGGTGCCCATTGTCGTTTATTTTTTCGTTGCATCCTGGGAAACAAACGTCTCGCGTTCTGCTGCACCATTTCGGTAGGGGACGAATTTGTTTTAAGGAGATTGTTGCCGCATCAACAAGCCTCGGAATTCTCTCGGTTTGCACTGTATTTGTTCCTGATCTGTTCCTGCTGTTACCACTGTGACTGACTCTCGTTCACTGCCTGCTGTTGTCCTGTCATTTTTATTATTACTCTTGTATTGTTGATTATTGTAACAACCGTGTTGTATTTACTGTTGTTCAAAATCCTTTGTAAGAACACAGTAACCAAACATATTATTTGTAACAATTTAGTCAACAACTCCTTAATTCAGTTATTTTATATACTTCCCAAAAAAAAAAAAAGGACATATATCTTGTTTTGCATTTTCATTTAGACCTATAAGACCACACAAGCTAAATTGTATATCTGCGTGTTGGTTCATTTGTGTTTATAGCCAAAGGTTTTGATAAAATCTGTTCTATATGCATCTAACGTAAAGATGGTGAAACAATTATTTTCCCTATTCGAATATTGGTACATATTCTCCATTAATCAATTAAATTGTATTATTTTTTAAAAAAAAAAAAAATTTGAACAAATATCAGTTTTAAAGTTTTGACACTCGTAAATAATTTCAAATTGATCACATCTCATTCTGAAATATTAACGTTGTTCAAAGCAAACACTAATTTTGATATATCCTACATTGAGGGCATGCATAACCAACCATCATTTCAAACTTTACGAAACAAAACAAATGATTTAGAAACAACTTCTTAGGGGTGGGCATTATCGGATTCAGATTGGATCGGACCGAATTTGAATCCGAATCCGAATCTGATTCGATAATAGTTGATTTGTTTGGTTTGATCGGATTTTAAGTCATTATCAGATCGGATCGAATTTGATCCGATAACTATCGAATCGAATCAGATTTATTTGATCTGATTTGATATCTTAACGAATCAGATAAATTCAATTTGATAACAAATCTGAATCCGATAGAGCATCAAATTTGATAATGAATCTGACAGTGGATTCAATTTAATAATGGATCTGATTCGATAACAGTTCCGATCCGATTCGAATTTTAAGTTATCCGATCCGATTCGATAAAATTATTATGAATTTATAAATTTTCAGATCAATTTTTCGAATCAGACTCGTTATCAAATCAGATTTGTTATCAAATCGAATCTACTATCGGATATATTATCAAATCGGATTATCTGTCGGATTCAGATTTGTTATCAAATCGGATAAAATCCGATTCGATCCGATAGTTATCAAATTTATCCGATTCGATCCGAAATTTGGCAAACCAACTAAACACGATTTGATCGGATTCGAGAGCCAGATCCGATCTGATGCCCATTCCTACAACTTATGAAGGTTTGTCACATAACTTCTAAGTACTGTTGTTTTTTGTTTGTTTATGTTACTCGTATGTATGTCTAGGGGTGGCAAAACGAATCAACGAATTGAATTTGTATCGAATCCTAAACGAATCGAATCAAAATGTGATGGATTCGTATTCGATTCGTTTATTAAACGAATCCTAATATCAGGATTCGTATTCGATTCGTTTAATAAACGAATCGAATACGAATACTCTTTTATTCGTTTAGTCAATGATATTATTTAATAAAATAATTTATCACACTTGATTTACATTAATTCTTCATAAATATATACATATGAAATATGTAATTAATATATTTACTAAAAATACCTCACCAAAAATATTACTTTTTTTTATGATAATTAGCTATAATTTCTCGAATATTAATTGAAAATTAACAAGAACTAGTAAATAAAAATAATAAACGAATCATAAACGAATAAATGAATCAATAAGCTTAAATTCATATTCGATTCATTTAATAAACGAATCGAATCGAATTGACCCGTTTATTAAACGAATCCATTTTTTCAAACCCGTATTCGCTTTAAAGCGAATCAAATCGAACGAATAAACGAATACTGACCCAAATTGCCACCCCTATGTATGTCAGCACAAAAATATAATAATCAATTGTACACTTCAACTCCTCATTCCTATTGGATTTTGAGTTATGAGAAATTTTTAATCTAATTAAATAACTAATAAAAAAATCGTACTTTTGGTTCATTTACGTACTTGTAATCGGAATTAGATGTAATCAGAATGAATTAGAATGAGAATGATAAATTAGAATCAAAATAAGTTATTTACATAACTATAGGAATCGTAATCGTAATGAAATAATATAATCATTGATGTGTTTATTTTATATAATAATCCGAATGAATTGTTTATAAGTTATAAAAATACCTTTAGTTATACTTACATATTAATTAATTATTAATATATTAAATTACTACATATTAAATTATTATTTTATTAAATGATTATTTTATTAAAATATTAATTATTATTTTATTAATTATTAATTAATTTTATTTATTATTTATAAATTAATATTAATTAATTATTAATATATTAAATTACTACATATTAAATTATTATTTTATTAAAATATTAATTATTATTTTATTAAATGATTATTTTATTAAAAAATAAAAATATTATTTTGTTATTATTTATTTATTTATTTATTTATTATTTATCAATTAAGATTACTTTATTATTAATGTACTAAATATTAATTTATTCTTTTATTAAAATATTGATATTATTTTATTATTAATTATTGATTAATTATTAATATATTTTATTTATTATTTATAAATTAATATTAATTAATTACTTCATGAGTAATATTGTAATATCTCATCAATATTATACTAATTTTCATGAGGGTGGTAGGAATAAGACTCACATTCTCAAATCCTAAATGTGTAGGTCCCACCTCATTTTCATTTTCATTCAATTTTTGGAAAGTAAACAAGTCTAATAGAAATGTTTCTCATTATCTTATTCTCATTCATGACAAGTAAACACACCATTAGTGCATAATATTTCCGCTACAAGCATGATCTGGATATGGCCGGGAAATTATTATCCATCCAACCTAAGTTAATCTAAGTCCGAAAATATTATAGGTTCTTTAAAATTTTCATTTGTGCACCCTTAAAGTTTTGAAAAAAATAATATTTTACACCAAAAAATTAATAATAACGGACATTTGACACAGAAAAACTAATTATGGAAATAACATTTTACACCAAAAACTGATAATTGGAGTGAAAATGTCCATTTTTTTTATAATAACGGATAAATTTTTTAGGGTATTTTCAAATTTTAACTTTTAACTATGAGCCAAGGGATGATAATTTCCATATAAAATTAATTTTGCCCAAATCATGTTCAAAGAGTTGGCTCCCATAATAATAAAATTATGAACGGATGATTGCTTCAGGCCTAGGGCTTTCTGGGCTTGGAATAAAATTATGAACGGATGATCGCTTTGATTTGGCCATTTCCATGCAAAGAAAGGCCACAAGATTTGCTTGGTGGCTATGCTTGTTAAGAAGCTCAGCTTAGGGGTGACAATTTGGGTCAGGATTCGTTTATTCGTTCAATTAGATTCGCTTTAAAGCGAACACGGATTTGAAAAAATGGATTCATTTAATAAATGGGTCAATTCGATTCGATTCATTTGTTAAACGAATCGAATACGAATTTAACCTCATTAATTCGTTTATTCGTTTATGATTCGTTTATGATTCGTTTTATTTTTTTATTTACTAGTTCTTGTTAATTTTCAATTAAGATTTGAGAAATTATAGTTAATTATCATAGAAAAATTAATATTTTCGATATTTGTTGAGGTATTTTTAGTAAATATATTAATTACATATTTCTTATGTATATATTTATGAAGAATTAATGTAAAACGAATCCTGATATTAGGATTCGTTTAATAAACGAATCGAATACGAATCCATCATATTTTGATTCGATTCGTTTAGGATTCGATACAAATTCGATTCGTTGATTCATTTTGTCACCCCTAGCTAGCTGTGCCTGCAGCTCATTCACTTGCACTTGCTTCATACACCATGGGGCTCACAGCATCAGCTCTTTTAGATTCCGGAAGTTCCTGTGCATGATCAGTTAAAGACAAAAATCTACTGTGACTAGTGTTTGGAAGCCAAGAAAATGGTTGAGAAAATGCAAGAATGGATTCAGAGACAAAAATGAGATGAATCGGATCTAGAATTCTATTAACCAGCTTAAGAAATAAAAGAATTACAATAATCCTGCTTACGTGAAAAATTTTGTATCAACTTTCGTGGCGCTATAGGAATAAAAGGAAACAATTCCTATGTGACACTTTAAGAAGAAAAATACTGAACTCTTATAAATATAAAAATGAATCCTAAACAAAATGGTACTAATGTGAGTAGTGTTAAAGGAAGACACTAATTCCAGATTAAGCACAAAGCGTCGAATGATCTATTTAGCCGACCCCAGTCAATAGAAAAAACATACTTTTGTTTAGTTTCTGTTAAAGGATAATAAGATTAATCAACGATAATCGTTTCAGCATATTATACATTGCATTCTTCATTATTCATCAGCACACAGACAAAAAAAGATTGACAGATACAAATAACTTAAAAAGAACCTGTTCCGCAAAAAGGATAGTGAACACATTAGAAAGACGACTATGGCAGATAAAAGAAATACGGGTGCATGCGTACCAGCTATCGCTGCTCAAATCATAAAGAGGTTGCAGCTGACTACAAGTTTTCGCTACTACCTGATGTTGTCTCGACATCAAAGAAGTCCTGAAGTGCAGTCATTGTAACAGTATTAAACTTCAAACTTCTTATTCCCTCTGCATTGGCCAAAGCTCCAGAAACTGTTGTTATGACAGGAACTTTGTAAGCAAGACCCATCCTCCTCAGTTTCAGCCCGTCAATCTGATCAAGTGCATCACCAGAGCTTGTTATCACCATCATCTGTATCTGCCCGTTAGCAACCATATCACCAGCATGTGGCCGGCCTTCATGCAACTTCAGCACTCTTTCCACTGTGATTCCTTTTAATTCAAGAAAGTGAGCTGTCCCAGAAGTTGAAACAATCTTGAATCCTATATCTAAGAATGCCTTTGCAATTCTCTCAAGATGTGACTTTGTCAAGTCATTTAAGCTGAGGAACACAGTGCCGGAAAGAGGTAGCTTCTGTCCTGCAGCAATTAGAGCCTTGGCAAATGCAATAGCGCCATATATATCAATGCCCATCACCTTACCAGTGCTTCTCATCCCAAGCCCTAACACAACATAACAGTCTTGGAACTTCTCAAATGGCATGACAGCTTCCTTAACAGACACATGTTTGTGGATCACCTCTTTTGTGAAGCCTAAGTCATGAAGTGACTTCCCTAACACGACAAGAGCAGCATATTTGGCTAACGGGTGCCCAATTGCTTTTGACACAAACGGGATTACGGGACAGTACGGGAAGCACTGAGATTTGCCTCAAGCAGGTAAACATCCCCAGATAATGTAATTGCATACTGACAATACTCAAGTCCACACACATTCAATCTCTGCCATTTTGATAGTCGATGACCTTATACTCTTATAGTGTACAAGCAAGAAGATGAAATAGTTTTTTCTGGGAAGAATACAAGCCAAGTCCCCCGAATGGACCCCAGCCTGCTCAATGTGCTCCATTATTCCACCAATCATCACGTTCCCATGTGAGTCAGCAAGTGCATCTACATCAATTTCAATAGCATTAGATAAATACCTATCAATTAATACAGGACGCTCAGGATCTACCTCCACAGCATTTTCCAAGTAAGTCACAAGCTTTTCATCAGTATATACAATCTCCATTGCCCGTCCACCAAGCACATAAGAAGGCCGGACAACAACTGGGTAACCTATCTCTGTAGCAATGGCAAGAGCATCAGCTTCGCTCTTGGCAATACCTCCTTTTGGTTGTTCAATACTTAACTCCTTAATGATGGCATTGAACCTCTCTCTATCCTCAGCAGCATCTATGGAGTCCGGTGATGTACCCCAAATGCGTACCTGCCCATCCCCGCTGGCAGATGCTAGCCTGACTTCATCTAAGTATTGCTGGATGGGAAGAGAGAGCTTCAGGGGTGTTTGACCTCCAAACTGTACAATTATGCCTTCTGGTCGTTCCAAATCAATAATGTTAAACACATCTTCACCTGTAAGGGGTTCAAAGTAGAGGCGATCACTTGTGTCATAGTCAGTGGATACTGTCTCAGGATTTGAGTTCATCATGATTGTCTCATATCCTGCACTCTGCAAAGGGAATAAAAAAAACAAAATAAACGATAACAAAGTAGGAAATGATAAGCTAGGGGTAAATCTGTCACAGCAACAAAGACACAGAGAAAAACACATACCTGCAACAATAATAAAAAATGCCAACTTTCAAACTAGTTTTATAATCACATAAATCAACAATTGTTCTGGATAAGACAGAAATAGGTCTCAACAAAGGCTTGGCACATAGAAACCCAATTACATAAACAATTAGAGGATGAATAAATTTAGATCATGTTCAATTTGATCTCCCATGCATTTAACAATTATCCCCTCTTCAACCATACCGTGTTCATTTAAAATAAATAACTGCTTTCATCTGCATCCTGCCTTACTAGTAGGTAAAAACAAAGACTTGAGTTTCAAGGCATGTGTAACAGATTTCTAGATTGCGGATTCATCTCAAATTCAATAAATAAATGACATATGACCTCAGACACCGAAATATAATAAAAAGCAACCAGCAGACAGCAAACCCTTCAGTTTTGTTCTGTTATAACAGGATGGATATGTTCTTTTTACCTTTATTTCCGTGCAAGATGGAAAAGATTAAAGAATAAGCAAATGCACACAAACCTGAAGTGAAAAAGATGTATGGCAACAACAATAGTCAAACTCAATCCCCTGACCAATACGGTTTGGTCCTCCACCTAATATCAAAACCTTCTTCTTTTGTGTCGGGGCTGATTCACACTCAAAATCATAGGATGAGTACATATAAGGAGTATTGGCCTCAAACTCTGCAGCACATGTATCTACCCGCTTGTATGACGGAGTGACTCCCAAAGATACCCGTTTTTCCCGGACTTCTTTCTCTGTCGACTTAATTGCAAAGGCTATCTGCTTATCACTGAAACCTCGTCTTTTAATTTCATAAAAGTCATCCTTAGTCATATTAGACAAACTTTGAGTCAGAAGATATTGTTCTGCATCTACCAGCTCTTTAAGCTGAGTGAGAAACCATTTGTCAATGAAACTCAACTCATGAATCTCATCTACTTTCATTCCCTTCTTCATTGCAGCATATATGGCGTGCATGCGATCGGGGTTAGGGACTCGAAGATTGTATTTCAGTTTCTCCCAATCCCAGTCAAGTTCCTTCACCTTAGAGCAACCCCATCCAGAGTAGCCACATTCCAGGGATCGAACTGCCTTCTGAAAAGATTCTTGAAAAGTGCGGCCTAGGGCCATGGCTTCACCAACAGATTTCATCTGGGTCGTCAATAACGGCTCAGAACCAGGAAATTTCTCAAAAGCAAATCGAGGTATCTGCATGATTTATGTGAAATCAAGAATCAGCTGATGTAGGCAATTAACAAATACATTATACATATGTTGATGAACACCATAATATCATTATTAATATACTGTCCAAGAAGCGTCAAACCCAAGCATTATTATAAATGAATATTAAACTGTAGAATAAGACAATCAGATTGAACAGTTAAAAAGAGGCAAGGGACTCCGTGGATACACTACAGGTACATGAATCAGTAGTCTTTTGCAAAATTGTCACCACATATGTTCTGAATAGGTAAGAGTGTGGATAATAAAGCGTTAACCATCCCAAAGATAATTGAAGCAAGAGAGAACAATGAACTAACGAGTAACCACAACTTCTGTTCAACAAAATAGGCTTTAGAAAATACAGTCAATACACATTCAGTAATTTGGACTCACAAGTAACAACTAAGCTAATATTTTGACTTAAACAATAACCGTGACAATATTAACAAACAAACAAAAGAGAAGGAGAAAGTCACTTACCTTAGTCACCACATAATCAATAGAAGGTTCAAAACTAGCAGGCGTTTTCTTGGTTATATCATTTGGAATCTGATCCAAAGAATACCCAACCGACAACTTAGCAGCCATTTTTGCTATAGGAAACCCTGTAGCCTTAGATGCCAATGCAGAGGACCTCGACACCCTAGGATTCATCTCAATAACCATTACCTCCCCATCAACAGGATTCACTGCAAACTGCACATTAGACCCTCCACATTCCACTCCAATCTCCCTAATTATCGCAATCGAATAATCCCTCAACCTCTGGTACTCCTTATCAGTCAAAGTCTGAGCAGGTGCCACAGTGATAGAATCCCCTGTGTGCACGCCCATAGGATCAATGTTCTCAATCGAACAAATGATCACCACATTGTCAGCTAAGTCACGCATAACCTCAAGCTCATACTCTTTCCAACCCAACAAGGATTTCTCCACCAACACTTGCGAAGTCAAACTCGCAGCCAACCCCGCCTTACAAATGGCTTCAAATTCCTCCTTATTATACGCAATCCCACCTCCAGTCCCACCCAATGTAAACGCAGGGCGAATAATCAACGGAAACTCCCCAATTTCACTAGCAATTGCAATGCACTCATCTAAAGTATTAGCAATGCCAGACGGCGGCGTTTTGACACCAATATTTTTCATAGCTTGTTTGAACAATTCTCTATCCTCTGCTTTCTTAATAGCATCCAGCTTCGCTCCAATCAATTCAACACCATACTTCTCAAGAGCCCCGCTTTCAGCCAGAGCCACAGCGAGATTCAACGCGGTCTGCCCGCCCATTGTAGGCAACAGAGCGTCGGGCCGCTCTTTTTCAAGCACCTGCTCAACCAATTCCGGCGTCATGGGCGTAATGTATGTCCGGTCCGCCAGTTCCGGGTCGGTCATAATAGTCGCCGGGTTAGAATTTATTAAAACGACATCGTATCCTTCCTCTTTCAACGCCTTACAAGCCTGAGTCCCGGAGTAATCAAATTCGCACGCTTGGCCGATCACAATGGGCCCCGCACCGAGGATCAAAATCTTCTTCAAATCGGTTCTTTTCTTGAGCTTCTGATCTTCATTACCCGCCGCTCCGTTGCTCAATTCCGCGCTCGAATCTTCCTTCGATGAGCTGGCACGAGTCCGTAGCCTCGAGTAGCCAGTGAGCTGCTGCGGAGGCCATGAACGAAGGCTCAAAGATCCCGTTTTTTTGTTGGGATAGAAAAACAACTTAAAATCATCGTGTCTGGTTAAAGGGAATGAAGGTTTTGGAGCCAAAAACGACGCCGGAGTGAGATTTTTACAATGATTCAAGCAGTAGTTCATTTTTTTAATCCGCTTAAATTGACTTTTGCTGTGTCAACATGCACTGGAGAATTAACGTGAGGGTTTCTGTTTTGGGGAAAAAGTAGGGTTTTTGAGTATCCAAAGGGAAGGTTCTTCGTCTGCCAGAGATATTCGTTGTCCCGCTTTAAATATAATTTTCACAAAATAAATATCTTCCAAAATTTTAAAGAAAACTACTTTACCCCATGTCAGCCAAAAATATCCTTACTTCAATTTACACACACCTAAATTCTTTTGGATCAATTTACACACACATATGAATATATATATATATATATTTAAAAATTATATATATTTTTATTTGTTTAATAAATATTACAAATTTAGTATTTATTAATTTAATTTTTTGATTATTTTTTAATTTAATTAACAATATTTATGTATAAAAAAAATATAATTTTATCAAAAAAATCAGTTTATAAAATAAATGTTGACATAATATATTTGATTCTGATTCTGATTTTATTTTTACTTTATTAAAAGTTGTTTGTCTTATTTAATTTTGTAAGTCAGTATCCATATCTACTTTTACTTTATTAAAAAAAAATTACTTTATTAAAAGTAGTGTAGATTCTGATTCTGAATTTATATTTTCTTTATTAAAAGTTGTTTGTCTTATTTAATTTCGTGAGTCAGTATCCATATATACTTTTACTTTAATAAAAAAAATTACTTTATTAAAAGTAGTGTAGATTCTGATTCTGAATTTATATTTTCTTTATTAAAAGTTGTTTGTCTTATTTAATTTCGTGAGTCAGTATCCATATCTACTTTTACTTTATTAAAAGTAGTGTAGATTCTCATTCTAATTTTATATTTTCTTTATTAAAAGTTGTTTGTCTTATTTATTTTGTAAGTCAGTATCCATATCTACTTTTACTTTATTAAAAAAAATTACTTTATTCAAAGTAGTGTAGATTCTGATTCTGATTTTATATTTTCTTTATTAAAATTTGTTTGTCTTATTTAATTTCGTAAGTCAGTATTCATATCTACTTTTACTTTATTAAAAGTTATTTGTTTTATTTATGTTTATTTCTTATATAAAAAGGTAGTTTTTAAGTTTGAATGTAATATCATTTGAGTCACTTTCATCTCATTTACTCATTCCCCTTCAGCATATCATTTTCTCTTCTTATAATAGAGTTATCATATTAGTAAAACATCATGGATAACTATAACTTGGGCTCATTTTCAGATAGTTGGTCATATGAAAATGATGTTCTAAATGGGGAAAACATCTCCAACAATAGTCGAGATTATACAACTGAATTTACTACAGACCAGGTTAGTTATTATCATTGTATTATGCATATTCGTTATTTTTTTTAAAGTAGAGAAATTATGCATATTTATTATTTATACATTTTCGTTATATTTTTTTTATGTAGAGCTTTGAAATTAGAGAAGATATGATAAATTTGGCGAAAAGAGTTGGTCTAGAAAATAATGTTGTGGTATTGATTAAAAATTCTGCTAATTTAAAAGGCAGCAAGATGTCAAAGTGCCATCTTATGTGTGAAAAAGAAGGAAAGTACAGACCGCCACGACATCTTGTTGAAGGTCAATCCATAGTAAAGAATAGTGGGACAAGAAAATGTGAATGCCCATTTGAGCTGCGAGGTATACCAATACCTCCTAACGGTGTTATGTGGGGATTAAGGGTTACATGTGGTTTCCATAATCATAAAGTAGCAGAATATCTTGATGGTCATGAGTATGCATCTAGGCTAAAACCCTTAGAGAAACAATTTGTGCTCGACATGGCCAACAGCACCGCACCTCGTGAAATTCTTAGTAATTAAAAAAAAAACTCGTCAAATAGTACGGGAATCATAAGCATTTACAATGTTATTTCCATCCACAAATAAGCTAAACGGGGTGGTCTAACTTTTATTCAATATGTTTTGGATCAATTGATTAAGAAAAATTACTTTTATGATTACCTTACAAATCCAGACACCAATGAAATTACAGATATTCTTTGGGTTCATCCTAAAAGCCTAGAGCTATCTGTTAATTTTCCGTCTGTATTGATCATTGATGCCACATACAAGACCAACAAGTATCTGATACCGCTATTGGAGGTTGTTGGTATCACATCCACAATGCGAACTTACTCGCTTATGTTCGCATATCTTAGTAATGAGACAGTAGAGCAACTAACATGGGCATTATCAATATTGAAGAAATGTTTGGATTTGTTTTACTCACTTTCCATTAAGGTCCCCTGCAGTTCCAGAGCATGAGCGTCAAGAAATAGCTATTGCTCATATTGGCAGACACTTTGTGCAAGTTTTCTTACACCCTCATTACCTTGCACCACTCATCACAATGTGGTGGTGAGAACATTCATCATACGAAGCTAAAGAATGAGCCACTCGTTATAGGATTCGTAATCAATTATGGTACGAAGTATTGAGTATCTCACCAAGTGCGCTAGGAGGAGACTTTGGAGGCAACATAGATTAGAATTTGTGTTTTTATATTTTTAAGTGTAATTTTTTATTTTGTTATTTGTACTCTTTTTTAAATATATATTTCTCTAATATACATGAGTAGTGTTGAATAAATTAAAAAAGAATCACAAAAATTAAATGAATAAATAAACACAAAATAATTAATAATAAATATGAGATTTGTAATATTTATTAAACAAATAAAAAAATTAGATATATAAAGAGCAAAAAAGTATAAATTTTAAAAAATTAAAAAAATTAATTAATAAAAAAATATAAGTAGTGTTAAATTAATATACATATATATAAAAGTAGTGTTAAATAAGTGTATATATATATTGGGGGAGTGGATTTTTATAAAAGAGATGGGTAATTTCGATATTTTAAGTAGGAGATAGAGAATGTGAGAGTTTTTTTTTTGGGGGGGGGGGGGGGGGTAGTAGTCCTCAAATTTTAATGAGATGAGATTTTAATGAAATAAAATGAGCTATGATTTTAACGAAATGGGACGAAAATCCTTCGGTAAGATTTGATTAGTTGTTTATAGAGGACATGATCTATTATCGGACGATTAAATCTTTATTGAGAATACTTCGCTCTGATACCGGTGAAATTTTATACAAGCACACAATAAGTACAACTCTATATACCTAAGAGGACGGTGAATTAGGTGATGGTCTAAATATGCGGAAATAAAAATTTATATTTACCAATTAAACTTAGGTTAATTTTCTCAATTGCAATATATCACCTAAATGCAAGTTTATAAACAATAAGCATATATATAATAAAACTTGCAATAATTAAAGAGTTTATGGATAGAGAAAATAACAATATGATTTATAGTGGTTTGACCAATAATACCTACGTCTACTCCCTCAAGCGGCGTTTGAAGATTTCCACTAAATTAAGACCACAACTTACAACGAGCTTTCTGTGGCTCACCTGCAACCAATAGTTTTACTCGCTATGTTCATTCTAAATCTCTTACAATGAGTTTTATCCACTAGGTTCACTCACAAACCTCTTACAATGAGTTTTCTCAATAGGTTCACTCACAAACCTCTTACAAATCACAAGTGTTTGATTATGAAGATTAAAACACAATACCACTTGGGCACTCACAAATATAATGAAGATTCAAGATGTGAGTTGCTTACCCAAGTGTTCTAAGCTCACTACTAATAATGTGAAGGTGCAGTGTGTGAGCTTGATGAATGAGAGTGTATGATGATGAAGGTTTGAAAAACTCTATGTTTTTGCCTTTAGAGAAATTGTCTGAAGGTTCTGGTGTTTGACAAAAATGAATTTGGGGCTCAATTTATAGTAAAATGCAAATTGTCTCTAACAACTCTGTCTGCGATCGGTATGTCGGTCTGGCAAAAGCAACAACTATATTACCGTTCGAGAATATAAACGTTACACCGGTTTGATGACCGGTATGGTGTTCGGTAAGTTCCGTGCCGATTTTTGAGAGCCTACAAAACATAGATTCACCAGTTTGGATACCGGTATGAACATTGGTATGATGCATGCCGATTTCCGCGAGCATGTAAATCTCATGTAGGCCGGTATGGTAGACCGATATGGGACCGGTATCTCATATGTCATTTTCCGCGAGCATGCAATCTTGTTCGAAACAAAGTAGGGAAACCGGTATGCCGATCCCAGTGCTAAATTGTCAGGATTTGAAAGTTTAAAATATTTTGCACATGAGCCTAATGTATCTATATGAATGTGCATGATTCCTATGAGCTTAGTGACTTAGATAAACACTCACTTTATAAAGAGAGATCTAAGCTAAGACTACACAATATTTTCTTCAATAAGGTGCTAGTCTTCACATTCATTACTCTTAACCACCGATATGCTTTGACATCTTTTTGTAATGTCTCGTTAATGCGCCTCGAAGGCTTCTAGTGTTGCGTCATCAAAATCCATCATGAGAATATGTCGCTAACAACTGGGTGGTCCGACATTGAGGAAATATTACTATTATAAACTATTTTTAAAGTAAATATTCATAATTGTTGGTTTTGGAATACGGTCGAATTCCTATAACCTATAAGACTAGCTCATGTCGTATATTGGAATTAGAGTTACAATTGTCTAACCCAATTGACCATGAGCAATGAAATCTCGTATAAACATGTGGGTATTTGTTGGAGCGAATACTATATGACTCACAAGTGATTCCTCATAGTTGGAAGTACACATCACCGTCAATATGAATCTCCTCGAGTCGAGTAGCATATGTGATCATTTGGCTATATGATAACATTGATTTTTTTATGATCCTCCACACTTTAATGTCATGTATGTCACATATCTTTCATGGTTTGACCGCTAGATATTTGTTGAGTGTAGACCGATGTACTCGTTAATCAAGTGTGTATCAATATAGGATATGTCGGCTCGTATGTGTACCATAAGGGGTTAAGGTGTCCATGTGAGTAAATTATGATTCTTAAGACTTTGTACAAAGTCGATCACATATGGTTGATCACATATATCATAAATAATATTCTGATTAGTTGAAAATAATCGTGGACATGTCGACAATCAAGATGCGCGCCTTGGAAACTTGACGGTGTAATCTATGTTTCCTAAGCACAACTCGGATAACCTACGACAGATGAATTGTTAAACATATGTGATGACCACGACTTGTATAGTTCATAAAAGTTATTTGTGTTCTTCGTAAATTCGGAGGTGGTCGAATTGCGTACATATGAGTTAGACTTATATGACGAACATGTTGAACTTATAGAGTCTCACAATATGAATTATAATAGTTGAACACTTGGGTAGCCGATAATGTTTGATAATAAATAATATTTGATATTATGATTATCAATCAAAGTAATTATGTGTTATTGGATAACATAATTATTTATTTGATCAATTTGGATTAATTGGATTAATCCAAATTAATAATCACACAGTGACTTTATTGTAATTTAATAAATATCTCTACTATTTGATGATATTTTGATAATTATAAAATATGTAATAATAAGTGTATTTGGCTTGATTTAATTGAATTAAATCAAAATGATATACAATGAACTAAGCAAGTGGTTAAACTCTGTATATATTTAATTGGATTAAATCAAAGTGGTAGACAAAGTTGATTAGTTACACCTAATATGCATATTTTGACAAATTGGATTAACCTCACCTAAAAATTGATTAGAACTTTTATTAATTAAAAATTACATAAGTTTGACTATAAAAGACAAGCTTGAGCAAGTTTTTGATTAGCAAGCATAAGGCAAAACATAAGAAATATTAACTTAAAGCAAATATTTGTGAGAGAAGCTTAGCAAGTTCTCTACATTTTCAACAAGGAGAATAATATTGAATATTGAATTCAAACTTACTAGGTAAGTTTGATTTTCTCTAAAGTTATGTTTTTCATTAGTGAATTGTTTTTATTAGTGAAACATATAATGATATATTATGTATTAGATACATAATAACATATCTTGAAGTTTAAATTAGATTAGTGAATTGTGTATGGATGTTTTAGAAACATAAACACAATATACTTATGATTGTGTCAAATATGTTCATGTTGGACATGAAACATAAAATTAGAGTTTAGAACTATAAATTTTTTTGGACCAATGATTATCATTCTAAAATCATTTGACCGCCTTTAAGTGACATAAAATTATTCATGAGTCACTTCTTTGTGGGATTCTAATTTGGTTTGTATTTTGATTCAAAGTAATGCATATATGTATTTAGAATATATTTATGTTTGCTATATAACATGTGTTAATGTTTGTTTTGATGTTAAAATATTAGATTTTGGGTGTTTGAAAGTGTTTAGGGAAGACTGAAAACTAATTGGGTGAAAAATTCAATTCACCAACTCTCTGGAATAGAGAGTTGATGAGGGAAAACAAAAAAAATAAAAAAATAATGCTTCAGCGCGGGAATAGTGCGTGAGTGCACTACGCACGCACGTACATAAACTTATTTTTATCCGTTTCTGAACTTCCGATTCCGGACTTCAGTTTGTCCCCGATTTTTTATATGAACTCGTAATTGAATATAATATTCCATTTTCATATTTAAAAATACATTCATACTCAATATTTATGGGCTAAACCCACCGCTGTTTGAGATACCGATCCGACCTTAGTGGTTCCACATCCGCCCCAGCAAATATAACGGCGTTGGAAGATTCATGTACTCGATCCCAACTAGTGGACAAGGCTGACCTTGGAATTATTGAGGCATAAGTCCAATTTACATTTTGGACCCTTAATTATAACTAAGGATGACAATCGGGGCGTCCCGTTCTGGCCGAATCTCATCACATCTCATCCCGATTATTGTTCGGGATAAATAAATCGTACTGAATCCCAATCAATATTTTGAATTGGAATCATCAAAATCTCGGATCGAATAGTGCGGGATCCCAAATTCCATTCGAGATTCAAGACTTTTTAAGCTAAAGTTTGGGATTCAAGACAAAAAAAAAAATTCAAATTTCGACCTGATTTTTTATTTGAGACGACATATTATCCTGAATCCTGACCAAAATTTTCAAATGGGACAAAAAATTATCCTGAATCCAGGACCAAACGAGATGAGATCCTGATCGGGATTTAAGATTTTGAATTTTCTGCTAACTCTAGCTCTAACACAATATTATAATATAAAAAATTTGGAACACTTCTCCATTAGTTTTTTACGAGTTATAATAAAAAAAAAATTTTGGGAACTGTACTAGTGGAAAGGAAAAATTATTTGGTTTGGTACTGTGACTTGTGATGTGGAACCTCCAATTTAACTAAAAAGATGAAGAGTGAAATAAATGATAATGATAGCATAGTATTGCATACCCTAAACCAGACCCCGCCACGGTTCCGGTTCGGAACCGGAACCGAACCTGAAGGTTCCGATTCCAGAACCGGAACCGTGGCCGACCGGTTCGGTTGGGGTTCGACCCCAACTCGAACCGGTCGGAACCGGTGGAACCGTACGGTTCCACCAGTTCGACAGTTCCAACAGGAACCCTCCCCAACGGCTAGTAGCTGTTGGGGGGGCAAGGAGCCGCCCTGCCCAAATATGCACAAAAAATGGCAAGCTCATATGAGAATATAATGTCAAATATGTCAACCAAAGAGAGCGGCCCTAGTGTCGGTGCACAATCACGAAGAAAAGAAAAGAGTTAAGGCTCGATCCTCGGATATTTTCAAAATCCATTTTCATTTGGAACGCCTATAGAAGATGATGATTCCAACGAGCAATTCGCAATTATTGTGGGGTTACCTATAAATTTATGGTGGTGGATACGGCAATACGATCAAATACATGGAAAAACATT
Source organism: Zanthoxylum bungeanum (assembly GCA_019454045.1). Lineage (NCBI taxonomy): Eukaryota > Viridiplantae > Streptophyta > Magnoliopsida > Sapindales > Rutaceae > Zanthoxylum > Zanthoxylum bungeanum. Next base: position 286,382 of record SKCR01026490.1, read on the forward strand.
ATCCGGTTGAACTTGACATTGATACGACGCAAAACTCAAAATGGCCAGGTACGCATCATCTAGTAGAGGTACGAGTGCTGTAGATTTATTTAAATATTCTGATGCAAAAAATAGAGAAGAATTTGCGAAATTAACTTGTATGACACATCTTTCTTTAAGCTTTGGTGAAAAACTTCATTTTACTAATTACGTGCATAATGCTTTAAACCATGCTGCATGTAGAATGACTCGAACATAACAAACGTCATATTTTTAAATTATATAAAGATGGTAAAATTATTTTAAATGAAATATTTAAAGAGATGAAAGGTCGTATTTCTATATGTTCTGATATTTGGAGTGACCATTGACAAACACACACATACATGGGTGTGTGACTTGTCATTGGATTGATGCATCATTTACCATGCAAAAACGACTTATTGCATTTAGAGTTTGATGACCAACATACTGCACATAATATTATAGAATGATGAAGGTAATTTTTGATGAATATGGTTTACTGCATAAAATTAACAATTGGATTTGATAATGCATCTGCAAATATTGTATTCATCAATGATTTAAAATCCTCATGTCAACCAAATTTAGGGGTCAATTTTTTCATATTCGTTGTACATGTCATGTCCTTAACTTATGTGTTCAAGACGGTCTAAAAATTATCACATTTCCTTGATCCAATTAAAACGGCACTAACTGTATTTGGTCATATTCTCAAGTTATGAGAGAATGGACGAAGTTTTGTAAAAAAATGGTATTAAACCGATTAAATTTTCAAGAGATGTTCCAACACGTTGGAATTTAACTTATTTTCTTTTATGTCAAGCATTTCAATACAAATATGCATTATGTAGTTTTTTTTCTCAACATGTTCAAAATATCACACTTTATCCTAGTTATATTGTAAGATATAACTTAGGAACATTAGGTGAATCTAGTAGTAGCGAACCGGTAATTCAAATAAGACTTAGCGCAGGAGATCGTTGGTTATTACAACGAAATAAAAAACTAGGGATACGACAACTAATAACCCCGAATTAGATAATTATTTATCTACAAATTTCGAGTTTTCTACTGAAAGTTTAGTTAGCAAAAATTTTAAAAATCCTTGAATGGTGGAACCGACATCAAAATATATATCATGTTTTTATCAATTATTGCTAAAGAGATATGGCAGCACCTATTTCCACCATTGCGGTTGAGCAAACCTTCAGCTTGGGAGGCAATATATTGGAAGCTAGGTGCTCTTCATTACATCCAAGCACTCTAGAAGCAACAGCTTGTGTGGATGATTGGACTCGAGCTGATATGAGACAACAAGAAGATGCCCCCGATGATTTTGAAGATTTGTTCGATAATGCATCAGCAAGTGCAACAACAAGTGCAAGAGGAATCGGAGCCGAATGATCAACTGATAATGATGATTGATAATTGTAAAATTGTAATTTACAAAGGGGATATGTCTTAAAATTGTAATGGAACTACGTGAGCTTTGATTCATCTCACCATTGGAGGATACGTATGCAACTTAAATTTTTAAAAATTTAAGCTCAAACTCTTCAATATAATAATTTTATTTATTTATAAAATTAATCTCATTTATTTTAATTAATTTTCATTTTTTTTAAAAAAAAAAGGTTGGAACCGAACCGAACCGGTCGGTTCCGGTTCGGTTCAAGGTTCCGGTTCCACTTAAGTGTGGAACCGGAAACCGGCCGGTTCGGTTCGGTTCCGAACCGGAATCGAACCGCCGGCCGGGTCTACCCTAAACTCTTGGATGAAAAATCTCGAAGTTTTTTTTAATGGTAGGTAAGTGGATCGGGTTTAGAAAAAATCTAACTCAAATTCGTGTTGTTTATTAATATTTTTGAGTATTTTCCAGAATTTTGAATTGATATTCTTATTATGTTTTTTCATGTTTTGGATTTAAATAAAAAATACTACAAATATGACAAAAAATTTCAAATCCTGACCCATTTACCAATCATATTTTTTTAAGGGTCATGCTAACGAGTGCTCTTATGACACTAATTAAGAATTCATTTTAGGAAAATTTGGACATCATTTTTATGGGAAATGAAAAAATTGTCAAAACATTAATTTTTTTCTTTTTTCCATCTAAATTTTCCAAAAATAATTTTTAGTGAATGTCGTTGAGAACTCGTTAACATTTTTTTTTTTTTAATAATTGTCAATACCTACCATTATTATATATCTTACAAGCTCTCGTTTTTATCGCAACTTAATGATTATGAAATATCTGAAGTACTGTAAATTTGATTTAGACTTTGAATCAATAATAATATTTTCAAAATTAAATATTAATCAATTATAATCCAAAAAAAATAAATTGAATGTATTATATCAAATCTACGAATAAATTATATAACCTGGAAATTTCAAGCCGAGCCAATGACGGGCATTTGCGCGCTGGCTCCTAAAACGACATCGTTTCTTCCAACATTTGGAAAATTCTGAAAAGTCAAAAGGCTGCCAAGGTTGACCAAACGTTTTTAAATTTTTGGAACACAAAGACTTGACACGTTAAAAGCTTTTGTTCTTTCAACTGACTCTCGTGTCCGAACAAAAATCGCTGGCCTTGCCTGCAGCTGCCCCTTTGCTTCGTCATCGATCTTCTCAACGCTTAAATTCAGTAAAGCGTCGCCGTTTCACTTGAAAAAAAGATTATTGTTTTGTGTTTGTGCATCGTACAAGAAGAAGCCACTGAAAAATGGTGCAAATCAAGGAATTGTATCCTCTTTTAAGTTTCAGTTTTCTTCAAAGCTTTGATATTTTGTAAACGTTGACCAAATTTTTTCATCTGCTATTTGTATTATTTTGCTTTCAGATAAAGCTTTATTTTATTTATTTTAATGATTTGACTGTTGGAAACTCCTTGACTTGTAACTTTTTTATGTGGGATTTTCTGTGTGAAGTCGAATTGTCATGCCCATGTCGTTAGAAGAGGTAAGTAAAGAAATTGAATCAAATTGAAATTTTTGTGATTTGTTTTTTGAATTATTACAATCTACTGTCTATTAAAACTCTAAATACTCAGAAATCTACCGAGACGCAACTTAAAATTCTTTATTCTTTATCTAACGAGACACAGCTCGAAAATCTACTCTCAGAAAATCTACACGCCCATTGGCGAAATTTTTGTGAATTGATTAGTTCATAACATAGGCTTATGGATTTTTTTGGGTTTCAATTTTCAGTATCAGGTAGCTCAGATGTATATGGTTACAAAGATGCAGCAGCAGAATTCAAATGGTGATGAGGGTGTTGATGTCTTGGAGAACAGACCCTTTGAAGATGATGAATTTGGAAGAGGCCAATACACGTTTAAAGTTTATCGTTTTCAAAGGTAATTCCATGAGTCAGAAATAATTTTTAATCTGATAATGTTTGGTTGTTTTATGATTAAGTGATTTTTGTTACCTGATTATGAGCTTAATATATGGGCAGTGGCGTAGTTAGAACGTTGATTAAGTAGGTAAAATTTAATTTTCACAAAAAGTGGTTGATACTATTTATTCTAGTGGCGACAAAACAAAATTATCTCATTAACTTACCGGATTTTTCCATTAATTTATAAGTTACATTTCTAAGAAAATTTAGATTGAACGGGGCTTGGTGGCTCCGCCACTGCCTATGGGTATAAAAAGAGGAAGTGCAAATTGTATTTAGTGCTTTAAAATTTATGTCACGCTTGTGTCATGGATGGAAGATTTTAAATTGTGGGTTATGATTGCTTAATGTTACACTTCTGTTTGCAGCAAAGCTCCCTCTTGGCTTACGACTTTTGCGCCATCAGATGCTCTTGTTATGCACGAGGAAGCCTGGAATTCATATCCAAGATGCAAAACAGGTTACCAGATTTCTCGTTTCATATTTTGCATATTTTGTATGTTATGTTTCTTCTTGAACTTGTATTGACACGTTGGTTTATTCTTCTGTAAATGGTTGCTGCATTCCCCAGTAATCAAGGTAATACTTTTAGTCGCAAACTTTTTTATCTTCTGGATGTAGTTGTTTCATGTTACCACCAATTACACATTCATTAACTTTTGCATTTTTACAGTGCCCATATTTCACCAAATTCAGTCTCACCATTGAAACTGTTCATAAAGCTGACAATGGGCGGTCTGAAAATGTAAGTTTCTCCAATGTTTCTGTAGTTTTCGATCAAGTACCTCTGGAATCTATTATTTTTTCGTGCCATTTGCATTTGAATGGTTTTTAATTATTCATCAATGTGAGTTGCACCATTTCCTGTCGATGCTTTCTTGTTTTTTGGCACCTCTTAACCGTGAAGCTGGATAATCTAGGTGCATAACTTGAGCAAAGATCAAATGGAAGCCAGACAGGTTGAAGTTCTTGATATTGCTTCAACTGAAAGGGATTATTGGAGCTATGCCATTGCTAATAACAACATAGACTTTTCTAAATTCAAATCAAAGAGAACCGGACGTGGTCCGCTTTCATACGGCTGGCAGGTTTGTATCTTCCTTAACAACAAATATCATATTTTATATAAGGCTATTTACTTCCATTCAATACGTTGTCCCTTGTTTTTATTTATGAAGTGTGATATGGCGTTGACATTTGCAGGACAGGTGCAATCCTGTTATGACAGCATATAAATTGGTGACAATAGATGCACCATATTGGGGATTTGGTTATCGACTTGAACAAGCTTTGTTGGCGGTAATATTTCTTGGACTTGAGCAATCTAATCTATATTTTACTTACAGTGCTATTACTTCACTGACGAAAATGCCTGAATTCAATTACTTCAGATTGCTTTCTGTGACAGAATATGCCATGCTTCTGACCTAGGAATGAAATACAACACTGAGACATCAATGATCATATAATTGAGAAATATGGTCTTGCAATTGGATTACAATTAGTTACTCGAGCACAAGATTTTATGCTCTCTCTTTTCTTTTTTACTTTTAGTTTGAGATTAATTGAAAAATTATAAGTAAAAAATAAGCGAGAAAGCAAGGAAAAAAAAGTATTTATTTTGCTAAATTCCCATCATACCTCTATTGGTGCATGAAGTACCATCTCTCTGATTGAATAAGTCCTTATACTGCTTGCCTACCAGATGATGAAGGGAGCTTTTGCAAATTTGTTCCTTAAAGAAAATCTAGGAAACTATCTTTAAACATCATAGAAGTTTCCTTCTCGAAAGTGAAATTCATTAATAAAAATGGTTGGAGGAAGGACATTACCAATTGCCTTTAAAAGAAAGTCGTATTGTCCTGTTTGAAGGAAAATTTGGAATTGACAAGGGTAAAACATCAAAAGGAGAATAGTAAAGCAGAGAGGAAGAGTGACTAGTCATTTGACACTTTGACAGATGTTAGAGTCTATTTATATTTTCTTGATCATTTTCTTGCAGGGTGAACGAGCTCTTTTTCTGGAAAGCCATCGGAATTGTTTTGGCTGGATTGATGAATGGTTTGGGATGACAATGCAACAAATACGTGAACTTGAACAACAAAGTGATTCCTCATTGAATGAGGTAAGCATGTTCCATAAAAACTGTCAATATGCATCAAACTCTAGAAGTTGTTATTGAAAATGAAAACAGATTACAAGTTTGTTCAATAGAGACTTTTAGGGGTCATAGCATCAAAAGGAAATTGAGTTGACTCGGGCATGTCACAGGTTAATCTGATGAACCAGATTAACCTGCGTTTTGATGAACCAGTTTAATCTGATGTGCGTTTTGTGCTCGAAACCAGAGACTTGGCAAGCCAACTTTGATGACAACGATGGAAGATTTTGACAGTCGATGTTTGTTGTGACGAAGAAAATTCGTGGGGAAGGTCACCTTGTAGTAGTTCCGAGCAGCATGAACAGAAGTTAAATTCTCCTGCAAATGTATTTGGCAAGGACTGTATTAGCATTACACAAAGCTGACATTGAATTTCTTTAAATATTGCAATAAAAGTTCATTATTTATTTTTTGTAATTAGCATTGCGTTCCATCAGCAATTCCCATGATTCAAATTTTAGTGACATCTCAATTATAGCGACTGTGATTTTGCGGATCCCGTCTTCGGATAATTGTCTTATAGCAATCTTTCCTAGATTACCATACTATATACAAAGGTCATGAAGTCGGATCTATATCGATTATGATGCGTCTGATGCCATACTCGCTTTGATACCACAATGGTTCAGAATTTGAGTTTTAATTTTCAATTACCAGGTCCTATTCAAGTCAATTAATCAAATACTCCAAACCGCGTTGCTGCAATTTTTCTCTGTGGCGCTGTTCGTTCATTGTTGACTTGTTATTCAATTTTCTTCTCGTAAAAGGTAACGATTTTCTTAACGGACCAAATATGAAATAGCCAGGTAGAATCGTCATACATGTGGTTAACGACTGTTTTTCGTTTCAGGGGTAATTTAGGAAACCTACTTCTCGAACAAACCTCCATCAAACAGTGAATTTGTTTGGTTAGTTGGGAACTAAAGTAAACTTGGCAAACAAACAAGAAATCACAGAAAACACAAAGGATTTAACGTGGTTCGGCGGAGAGTGGCTCCAACCTATGTCCATTGGACCAAAAAAATGAAATTTTTATTACTAGTTCGGGTCCAACCAACCTATTTTTATCTCTCTATCACTAAGCTTTCTAGAGCTTTTACAAATTGTGAAAATGATTTTATTGCCAGAAACAATCAACAAACCCTCAAAATTGAGTCTTCGCCTCCTTTATATAGTGCGTCTAGATCCACTATTACACCAACCCATGACGTCAGCCACGTTCTCCTATCATTGTCGCCCTTACTCCTCTCCCCAACCACTCTGCAAACAGAAGCTCTGGCCATTTGACACAATCATCCTCTGTCATCTGAAAACCATAATTATCACCTTTTTGCCTATTGTTACACGTTATGCCCATGTGCCAGCCTGCATTTCAACCACTCTCATGTTGTTCCGTGTGCCAGGGGATAAGCTTCTGGCCTACTCTTATCTCATCAGCCTTTTGGAGGCTCAAACTTTCATGTGGGGCTTACATCATTCGTACATGAGCACAAAATACTTAGCCCCAACCTTGGTACTCAGATCGGCATACCGAGGTGTTTGATATTTGATCCTCTTCCTCTATTCTTTACTAGGTCGGGTCGAGATGGATTCTTTCACTTCCCTCACTTTCTCTTTGCAATTACTGATCATTCTTGATAAGTGATTGAAAGCTCATGAGCCTCATTTGCAAGTTTCTGTGGATGTATGTGACTGTGTCTCAGTTGGCTCACTCCAAATCTCATCCTCATTGTTACAAGTACAAAAACATATCATACGACAGCCCCGGGTCGGTCTTCACATTTGTAGATGCTACCGAGTCTGATATATGTTATTTTGTGGCTTAATATTTATTAGGGCCCATGCAGTGAAATTAAGATGTCATAAATTATTTGAATTTTTCTCTGTGAATGAGAAATTATCTCTCAAAGTGCACCCATGGATATGGAAAATTAAAGGGAAAATTTCTTATCCAACATAAGAAAAGAAACAAAGGTTAGAAGGATTTGTATATAACTACTCAAGCGTAATTGAGCAAGATGTGTTAAGAAAATGCTCTTTCTATGCGCATCCAAGTAGGGTGTTGTTTGTGCAGTAAACTCAACAAACAAAAGTATAACACATAATTTGGTCAACAATATTCTCTTATTGTTTGATTATCAAAAGGTCGATCTTTTACTCTAGGGATTCTTATACTATTTATACTACTTTATTATAAGAAAAATAATCTAACGGTTACATTTCATTCACGTTTCTCACTAACTGGCCAACTCCCTAGAATCTCGGAACTTACTTATTCTAGATGATTGTCCAGCTTAATAAACTGAAAGTAATTAACTGAATTATGATTCATTATTTAGAAGACTTGTGTCATCAATGAGCTGATATCTCGAGTTTAATCTTTGTGTGACATGTGTTTGCCTTCATGAGAGTCAAATATGGTATGGATTTCCCATTGGTGAGTCCTGAATTCATACTCTGATGGAGATCCTACTATCGGACTCTGACGATGGTCCTAACGTCAGACCCTGATGGTGGTTCTGATTTCAGACTCTGATGGTGGGTTTCGCTGTCAAACTCTGATGACATGTTTTGTGATAGACTCTGATGAACGGTCGTAAAGGCTGGTATTGACATGAGGTCGTGGAGTTCTCTCCATCTTACCACGTATCATTTCATCAGATGCTTGGTTTTTTCCTCAAACATGTGCAAATCCAAATAGGGTGCAAATCTCAATCTAAATTAGCTTTGACTTGTGTACACATGCGCATCCTACGTACACGAATGGTGGATTGAATTGAACAGAATTCTAATAATTTTCAATTCTGCTATTGGATTGAATTAACTCTTGTAACAGTGCTTAATGAAAATTGGATAGTCATCTTCCTTGTTTATAAAAAAGAGAAAGATACAGAGGTTTTACACTAAATTTTTTCACACATAACAAATGTTTTTTCCTTCCTGTGCTCATTATTACTGTTTTAGTTTTCGCATTTATTAAATATTCTATGTGCTTGGTTTTGTTTTTTCACTTTTAATATATAAATATATATATATCAGTTTTGTTTGTTTATTTATTTGCTTTATTTTATTTTTTAATATATAAAATCCAACTAACAAATATTGTATTGCCTTGTATAGCTATATGTGCAACGTCCCCAATGGGTGTGGCTTTGTGGTGTAGGGTATAGGATCTCACCTTGAGGTTCTTGTTTCGAATCCAGAGAGTGCATTTCTTGTAAGAGCCTGGGACAGCCGTGGTTTTACATGCGCCGCGGCCCAGAATGGGTGGTTTGGTGGCGGGATTTCCATCGTTTCCAAAAAAAAAAAGCTATATGTGCAACGTCTCATTATTTGGGATAAAACTTGAGTATGTGGTTATAAATAATGGAATATGGGTTTTCGGGTGGGCTTGGATCTATATCAAAAACATAACAATGAGGAAAAGTTGTTAGGCCAATCCATCCACGTCAATACAATATATAAAATATAATTTATTTATTTAGTTATCAAATATAATTAATTTTTATTTTTGAAGCTTTTTTTCATAGTTCCACGTTATTAGGAGTGGCAAAAGTTCCATTGAAACTGTATATAAAACATATTTAGCATAAAACTATTAATTTTTTAGTTTGTTAATCTTAATCATAATGTTTATAAAAAATAATAATAATAAGAAATATGCAAAAATAATTAATTCATGTATTTCATGGGCTGGTTTATGAAAGGCCTGTGATTTCTGTTACTAAATCAAGAAGAGTAATGGGCCTGCATATTGTTTAGAACAGAGTAGGCTCAGTGGACAGTGATGGGCCATATATAAGTGTTGATATTTGACTCTAGATCCCTTTTTTAATTAAATTTATTTTTTGAATCTCTTATTAAATAAATAATATATTATATATATATATATATATATATATATATATATGAGTGTATATAAAATAATATATTTTTATGGATTATATTATATATTTTTCTTTCATCTCTCAAGCTTCACCACTGTCAGAAACTTTGATGTAGACACTGGCATTGATTTGGTCCTCACATTTCATTTATTTTATTTTATGAACAAAATAGATACATTTATTTTATTGTATAAAAAGTTAGTTGGAAAGATTAAGATTTAGCGTTGAGTTGAGTTGAGTTTATATTGATACATCATATGAGTATAAAATCGGCTATCAAAATTTATCATTTTATCTATTATATAACTTTGATGGATTCATTTATCACTTGAATATCGATCTAATATTCAACGCAAATTCTTGCCACATGGCAATCATCCATTAGTTTATAGAAAGAATGGGTATTGCTAACTATATTACAAAGAGAGTAATGTATGTGACGTATATAAAATTGAGAATTTAAATTTACATTATGGTACCTCAATGGATGTAATATCTTAGTGCACATACTTTCAATGAGTTATTTATTATTATTTTTTTAAAAGTTATAAAAAGACAAATAAGATTAAAGAAAACACAATCAAAATAACCTCATTTTGGTATATTTTTTTAAATACAATCAAAATTATATTATTATTAAAATATTTTTGTCATTATTTTGTCTCCGTATCTGTCATTAATTTTTAAATATTTTTATAAAATTGACGAATTTGTCCACAAAATATCAACTTTCATCCTCTATTATTTATTAGAAGATTGCGGGCGTAATGTCAATACGATAATAGGTGTATAATTGTATATACTTTTCAATGATTAGCGAAAATAAAAATCGAAGAAATGACATGTATAAACCAAAATTAATCACAATTAGTTGGATCCCATTAGAGAAGGCAATATGAATTTACAATCTCCATCAAATCTTGAATTTCATATCGATTTTTGGAATTAATATAAAAATCATCTTAATTATTTTTTATTTGAAATAAAAAATTATTTTAAATTCCTTAATAAACGACACAATATCTCGAATCTCAATGGAGATTTTGAAATTTTATGTGTTCCATGTATGTCATCTAAATGAAAACATGGTGAATAGCAAAACAAAATAGCATTTTTCTATAAACGGCGTTAAATGAATAATGATGTTGTTGACGGCTGATTTTGGTCTCAGGGTAATACGGGAATATCACCTCCGAGGTAATCCTCCTTCAATAGTGAATTTGTTTGGTTATGGGGGACCAAAAGCAAATTTAGCGAGAGACAGATAAACACACCAATCGACAAAGAGATTTAACGTGGTTCGGTGGATTTGGATCCGACCTACGTCCACGGACAAAAACAGGATGACACCTTTATTACTCAAATACACTTCTCAGATCCTTTATGTGTTTACAAGTCAGAGCTTGATGATTCTGATCACTATTTTTTGATGCCCCTTTACACTTACTCTGCCATCCTATTTATAATAGTAAAGAAATCAGACTCCTAATTGCATAAGAAATCCTAGTTGAATTTAGCATTTTCTCCTTGCAAGGATTCCTAGTCTGATATTCCCTTATCTTTTTCTTATTCCTTTTCGGATTCTGACTTCATTTCCTTGTGAGAGTAGGATAATTCGTTTTATCTTATCCGCAAGAATATGATGTCGTCATCTTGAACATGTCTCGCCATCTGGTCGGTCTTCATGAGGTCGGTCATGACAATCTTTTATGCTGAGAGTGTTTCTACCGACCTTATAGTGCTCGGTCATCTGAACTAAAGTGGTCGGTCTTTACATGTTGTGGTCGGGTCGGCTTTGATGAACTCAACCAGTCAGGGAATTACCCTTATGTCCTCGTCGTGCAGCCTTAAATGTCATAGTGCCTGAAAACACCATCAATATCTGTCCCCTAGTTCTCGGTTCCAACAAGCGTGCAGGTTGGTGCCGGGAACTATATAAAGAAGGTGTTTCTGATTTGCTCTGTTGGAGGTCGGTCAGGTGCCGAGAAATGTTTTGTTGCCTCTTTTCAAGCGCTTTGTCTTGAGACACGCAACAGTCACGTCCGCTTAAATGCCTATCAAATCAACTTTTTAGGGTTTCTTCTAAGTTCGACACTTGTCAAACATCCGCCGGGTTCCCGCCAAAAAGGGAACGAATCGACCGTGTAGAGGCGTCTTCACAGTGGGCTGATCTCAGCCGTCTGTTTGAACTTGGGAGACCTCTTTTGCAGTCGACACCTGGCGTTCATCCGGGTTCTTCCCTTAGATCCAACGGTCACGAGCGTCTTTGCCATGACTAAAAAGGCGAGTTTTTCACTGTTCCAATCTTTTTTCGGCAATTTCTCCTTCTTCTCCTGAAAACATCTTCGTGATTCGCCCAACTCTGTGTTTCAAAGTTCAACCGAGGCTTTTTCTTTTTCTTTGTTGCGAACATAAGGAACGGGCACAACCGTACTGCACAACCTCCTGCTTTTTCCGAGAAGAACAAGTAAGTTCTCTGAACGACCTCTTCTTTTTTTTGTGGTTTATGAATCTGTGTTTGCTGTTCATTTTTTGAGTGTTTTGCTAGGAAAGATTTATGGTTTGCTGGGTTTTTGCTTAGGGCACTTTAGAGACCACCTGTTTAGCTAACATGGAAACCGTGAGTAGTTTTCTTTTAGCTATAGACTGACTTCCCATTCCTTCTCTGTTTTTTCTGGGTGTCAGGGATGTCTGACAGCAGTTCCTCCCCTCCCCCAAAAGCCTGCTAAAATCTCAACTCCCCCTGCTGAGGAGCTCTCCTCGGGCTCGGGCACCTAGTGTAGAATACCTTGACATACACCACACACCGCACCGACTACCTACCCTACTCCGGCTGAGATCGAACAAGACTCCTACCATCAGAGGTTCGCGGAATGACCCGAGCCCGGGGACCTGGGCTTCGTCCGCTCCTGGATAATGAAACCGTCCTGCCAAAATAACTGAAGACACCTCGCCCTTCCTTCGACCTGCGATAAACATTCCTATAGATATCGCCTGTAGGCACTGCATTTTTACGCATAAAACCCTATGATGAGTCTCATTTTGGAGACACTACCTTTTAAGTCACGGAGGTCACGGGAAACGGACATCGGAAGGGGAAATTCTGAATAAACAAGGTTCACTGTTTTCGTTCGTGGTGTCTGCGTTCGTTTACGTTCGAACGTCAAACGGATTGCGAGCGTTCGTGCCGCGTTCGAGGAAGCGTTCGAACGGTGTCGGTAATTCTGGTTTTGCTGCTAGCCTCACATCCAGCCCAATTAGCCCCCCCCCAAAGCCCATAAAACACATCCCAATTTAAATAAATAATATTAATTAAAACATTAACTAAATAATATAATAATTAAATTAATTAAATGATTAAATAAAACATATACCAAACATAAAATAAACAATTACCAACTTAAACTAAAATCATGCCTAAATTAAATCAATCACACACTAAATCAAAATATAATCATGCCTAATTAAAATCAATCAACCAATTATATTCCCAATCTAATAAGATTATTCCCAAACTTAAAATATTGTATTCCTAATCCAAGCCAATCAAATATCCAACCTTCCCTATCTAACCAAGATTTGTCCCCCCTCAATCTTTGACTTCCCTTAACCAAACCAAATCAAATTCCTTTCCTTGTCAAACCTAACCCTTTGCCTATAAAAAGAACCCTTCACCAACCTTCTCACCCTAGCTAGCTAGTCTCTAACTCATACACAACACACATAAAAAAACTACAGGAAGAAGACACCAAAAAACAGTAAGCAAAAGATAAAGAGGAAATAGGAGCAGAACGGAGTCCGAGCCGCAAGCAAAACAGTAAAGCCAACGAACGAGAACAGTGAACCAGTGAACCGGGAGAGTTGCGGAGCATCCACCCTTCCGACGATCGTGTACCGTACATCCGAGAGGTGATTTAAAAGGTTAGACCTGAGGGTACCTTTTCATTAGTTTATATTCATTTTTTTATTGAATTCTATTCGCATGAGAGTCGTCTATGAATGCATGTTGTGGTCTTTGAGTAGATAAATATGCATGAATTATGAGATGTAATATGTTGTGGGTATTGGATGAATGAGAGATGTGTCAACTCTCGCGGTATATCGGATGGAAACCCGGACATAAATTTATAGCCGATTCCGAATGGACGGTAATATGATCTGTACTCGGGCCACAACTCCACGTACCGCTTGAGTAAACGGCACCATCTCTCTTTCGTTGTGTTGCTTTTTTGTTTATTTAGTTTTCTCTTGAATTCAATATATTGTTTATCTTTGTATGATTCAACCAAGCGCATGGGCTTAGTGAGTTAGTCCAAAGGTCCTCCATTTGTGAGACAAAGAGCCGAAAAGGCCACCTTCGTGACACTACTTCGCCGCGCCGGTTGATGTATGTTCGGTTGGACGCAAGATACGTTCAATCGAGCATACTTAGTTTGATATTATTATCTTCATTTTTGTATGTATAAGTCAATCGAGCGCATGGGCTTAGTAAGTGTGATGTGAGACCCCCTATGGGGAGGGGCTAAAAGCCCCCTTTTCCACAATGCTTTGCCGCGCCGGTTGACGTGTGTTCAGATTGGATGTGAGATGTGTTCAATCGGGCATACTTGGTTGATGTGATTGGTTCTAGTCTTGTATGTGTGACGTGATGCGCATGGGCTTAGCATGTTGGTCTAAAGGTCCTCTCTTTGAGAGATCAAGAGCCCCAAAAGGTCACCTTTACGGCAGTGCTTCGCCGCGCCCCTTTATTTTCTATTTATTGCATCCTATTTCATGCATCAGGTCCGTGTCCGTTCGAACGCGTTCCCGAACGCAACTCGAACGCGCATAAATTTTGCCTTATCATGCATCAGGTCTCATTTCCGTTCGAACGCGTTTACGAACGCTACTCGAACGTGAGCATTCTGTTTCATTTCCGTTCGAACGCGTTTACGAACGCTACTCTCGAACGTGAGCATTCTGTTTCATTTCCGTTCGAACGCGTTTACGAACGCTACAACGAACGCGAATACACTGAACTGAGTCTTTTTCATTAGATTTCATGCATAGTTTTCCTAGTAGCTATCTCCACATGTATAAATGCAAATATGTTGATGTATTACAATTCATATGCTTGTGTCATGATAACATTTGGGTATTATTTCTTGCGGTATATCGGATGGAAACCCAGACGTAAATTCCGTAGCCGATTCTGAATGGACGGTAGTGCGGTCTGCACTTGGGCTACAATTCCACGTACCACTTGAAAAGTGTCCATATGTGTGCTTGTATGCTTACCATGTGTGCTTGTATGGATAATATGTGCGCTTGTGTTTTTTGAATGTGATATGCAAGTAAAGTTGTATGCTAGTTGCTATCTTGATATATGTTAAGCATGCAAATTTAAATGTAAGATATATGTGAAATGCGTACATGAGTTTTATTTCACACATGGAATTTAGAAGCATGATACTATGGAAATAAGTGTTACTTAAGCTTAGTTAAATTATTACATGAATCCTTTCATTACAAGTGACATAAGTAAGGGACCATTCCGAACCCAACGGTTTGAGGTCTTCCCTTGCGAGGGGTGAGTGCGGCCTTAAATCTTTGTCCCGGTTCACACCGGGTGGCGACTCCATGTTATGTAATCCTTCCCAACTAGGCCGCGAGCCTAGGAACGACGTCGCTCAGTTTCTGTGTCCCACAGTCTGGCGACTCCACTGGGGATGTGAGAATTGGGCCCGAAATATTGTCTTGTAATGATTGGATTTATGTTTTAATTGGCCATGTCTATAGTGGATAAGTGAGGGTTTAATCAAGGGCACTTTAAGGCTAGGTAATGGTTTGGTGTCTTCCTTCACTCACTACCTTTCTAGAAGGAAAAGCTGTGAGGATACCTACATGACCATCTACTTGTAGCCTTTGTGATGGACTAATTTGGAGGACTCGTTGTTTATTCCTGACACCAAGCGATAAGAGCCTAAGAGGCTTGGGTACTTAAGTGAGCCTCGCTCCACCTTCCCTCTGGGGAATCTACAACGGGAAATCCATTTGACAGTCCGTCACACACCATAGCTCATTGGCACGTACCTTAGTGTATAAAAAGGGATACGCTCACTTGGTCACTTGAACCCTTGAGTGGGGAGACCTAGTTGTGGGCTATCCTTCGCCAGTGAGAGCCTTTGTCCATACTCTTGCAAACCCACCCATAGACTGGTTATATGGTTAAAGTAGCAATTATTTCCTTGAGTATGTGCTTGTGGACCATCCTCATTTGGATGCAGTTGGACTATTGTCAGAAATGCGGGCTTGCTGGGCCATTTAAACCGGGGCAAGTTCGTACTGTATGACTATTAGGCCCAAGCTTCTGAAATATTGATGGGCCACTTTGTAAAAATTATTATGTCATGTTTGCATCATCTTGCTTGTGTTTGAGAACATCGTTGTTTGGATCCATTTGGACCACTTATCATGGGATATGGGCTTGTTGGGCCATTTAAACTGGGACAAGAAACATCTTATGACGATTGGGCCAAAAGGTTTCTAAATAACAATGGGCCATTTTATGATTGTGTTCGGAATTTTATCATTTGGATTTAGTTGGGCTCTTTGCCATAAGACATGAATTCGTTAGGCCATTTAAACTGGGACGGGTTCACTCTTATGACAGTTGTCCCAAAAACTTCTAAAATGATAATAGGCCGATTTGTTTGAGAATTTTATTTGATTTAATATATGTTATATACTTCTTATGCACATCATGCATACATACATCATGTTAACCATTGTGTTCTAAAAGCCATCATAGATTCCCGTTGGGTTAGAAAAAGGGAAGACTCACCAAAATACCGAGAACAGACATGAGTGAATCAGATACTGAGGTATCCCGGATAGATCAGTTGGAAAGTGGTTTCGCCAAGATTACTGAACAGTTGCAAGCCTTGACTGCTGCCATGACAAATATGGCTGTGCCCCGTGCTGGGGAGAATTCAGAGAATGTAAGGCGCGAGAAGCCTCCGAATGGGTTGGGGGATGATATCCCCGCTTTTGATGATGATAATGCAGAGTATGCAACAGACAGAGTGATTGGGTCTCAGGCCGAGATACAGAAACTCAGGGATCAGGTTGAATCCGTTACCCGCAAGATGAGGGGTAAGAATGAAGATTTGCTAGACTATGAGACAATGAAGTTTGAGGAGCAGTTGCCAGCGCAGTTTAAGATGCCGGATTTGGCTAAGTTCAATGGGAATGGAGATCCGAGGGTGCATCTCCGTCAGTATGTGTCTGTTATGAGTTCAGTTGGCCTGTCTCAGCGCCAAGTCCAAAAGATGTTTGGGATGTCACTCGAGGGGGCACCTGTGGTTTGGTATCATAGCCTTGAGAAGAAGGTTAAGGAAGATTGGAAGGAACTAGCTGATGCTTTTCTGAAGCAGTATGTTACAGACTTGGAGATTGATTTGTCACTTCGAGATTTGGAGAACACTAAGCAGAAGCCGGAGGAGAGCTTCAAAGAGTATGTGGACCGCTGGAGGAGCCAGCTTCTGAAGATGCAGACCCGGCCCTCAGAAAAGGACCAGATCAAAATGATCATCAAGGGCACCAAGCCCTCTATTTATGGCAAACTGAGGAGAATGACCTCCATGATTGCAGACTTTCGGCAGTTGAGGGAAACTGTCATGGATATTGAGGAAGAAGAGGCCGAGAATAGAAAATTCTATGGTCTAAACAGGAAGCCCATTGGGGGACATTCAGGGACTATGCCTGCTACTGCTGAAGTCACTGCCATTAAGAACAGACGATTTTCTAACCTTGGTAAGCCTCTTTCAAAGGTATTCGAAAAGCTGAAGGCACATGGACTCTTAAAACCTTTGGAACCTAGGCCCATTCCAAATCCTGTGCCACCTCACATGAACTTAAACTTATACTGTCACTTCCACCAAGAAAAAGGCCATGACACCGACAACTGCGCCCGCCTCAGGCATGAAATCCAAAACCTCATCGATGCCCATACAATACCCGACCCAGAAAAAGAACAACCCAATGCACACAGAAATCCCCTGCCCAACTACATGATCAACTCTGGCCTACCTGAAACCCTTGTCCTCCAAACTCTCAACCACTCAGCTTCATAGGAATAAGGGATAACAATGGTGAAGAACCATGGGCTGAAGAAGAAGGCACTGTTGTTTCTCCTAGTTTATCTTGCACTTTTAATAAAGACATTGATTTTGTTCGAACGTTTCCTCAACATTAATAAAGGCGATCATTTCATTTATCTGCCTAAGACTATTACTTTCAAACTTGCAACATGAGTGTGTTCAATCTTGGTAATATGATACTCAGAACACGGGGAATCCTCGAATAAACAAGCAGGGGGGGCAGTGAGAGCATCAGACTTGGAAGGGAATTAGTTCACCAAGCCGATCAGCGTAGACAGATTAAAGCGGTGGCTTGCCTGAGGAAAGGAAGACTGAGCAGTCACCAAGAGAATTGGCAGAAGACCTAACCCGACGGGATAGGAACATTCATGCATGCATACACGTAACACATTTTGCATCCTTTTGTGTTTGTTTTGTGTTCACAGGTTTTAAAGAATAAGAAAAGCGGCAAAGAACAAGCTAATCAGAAACGGTAAAAAGCACAGTATCAGATTCAGGTAATGATTCCGGGGCGAGGCCCCATATCAGTATCAGTCTGGGGGCGAGGCCCCTATCAGTATCAGTCTGGGGGCGAGGCCCATATCAGTATCAGTCTGAGGGCGAGGCCCATATCAGTATCAGTCTGAGGGAGAGGCCCATATCAGTATCAGTCTGGGGGCGAGGCCCATATCAGTATCAGTCTGAGGGCGAGGCCCATATCAGTATCAGTCGGAAGGGGAAGAAAGCCTCATATCAGTATAAGTTTGAGAACAAAGCTCAAGGGGAAGAAAGCCTCATATCAGTACAGTTCGGGAACAAAGCCCAGGGGAATAAAGCCTCATATCAACACAGTTCGGGAACAAAGCCCAAGGGAATAAAAGCCTTATATCAGTATAGTTTGAGAACAAAGCTCAAGGGGAAGAAAGCCTCATGTCGGTATAGTTCGGGAATAAAGCTCGGGAGGAATAGAGCCTCATCTCAACAGTTCGAGAATAAAGCTCGGGAGGAATAAAGCCTCATCGCAACAGTTCGGGAACAAAGTACAAGGGAATATAGCCTCATCTCAATACAGTTCGGGAATAAAGCCCACAGTCCAAAAATCATGGAATAAAGCCCTATCTCTACACAGTCAGCAGTTCGGGAATAAAGCTCGGAGGAATAAAGCCTCATCTTAACAGTTCGGGAATAAAGCTCGGGAGGAATAAAGCCTCATCTCAATACAGTTCAGGAAGGAACAGGCCGAGAATGGCACTCCAAGAATGGAAGCACGGTTCGGGAATGAACCAGGGGTCGCAGCACCTCACCACCCAAATCAACTCAACACATGGTAAGTCAAGTGGCAGCTAGCGAGCCAGGTAAGTAGAAATGCATTGCATAACTTTGATAGGATTGTCACTGTTGCACATTACACAAGTCCCATCAAAGTGGGGGCGACTGTAGGCACTGCATTTTTACGCATAAAACCCTATGATGAGTCTCATTTTGGAGACACTACCTTTTAAGTCACGGAGGTCACGGGAAACGGACATCGGAAGGGGAAATTCAGAATAAACAAGGTTCACTGTTTTCGTTCGTGCTGCGTTCGCGTTTACGTTCGAACGTCAAACGGATTGCGAGCGTTCGTGCCGCGTTCGAGGAAGCGTTCGAACGGTGTCGGTAATTCTGGGTTTGCTGCTAGCCTCACATACAGCCCAATTAGCCCCCCCAAAGCCCATAAAACACATCCCAATTTAAATAATAAATTAATTAAAACATTAACTAAATAATATAATAATTAAATTAATTAAATGATTAAATAAAACATATACCAAACATAAAATAAACAAATACCAACTTAAACTAAAATCATGCCTAAATTAAAATCAATCACACACTAAATCAAAATATAATCATGCCTAATTAAAATCAATCAACCAATTATATTCCCAATCTAATAAGATTATTCCCAAACTTAAAATATTGTATTCCTAATCCAAGCCAATCAAATATCCAACCTTCCCTATCTAACCAAGATTTGTCCCCCCTCAATCTTTGACTTCCCTTAACCAAACCAAATCAAATTCCTTTCCTTGTCAAACCTAACCCTTTGCCTATATAAAAGAACCCTTCACCAACCTTCTCAACCCTAGCTAGCTAGTCTCTAACTCATACACACACACCATAAAAAACTACAGGAAGAAGACACCAAAAAACAGTAAGCAAAAGATAAAGAGGAAAATGAGCAGAACGGAGTCCGAGCCGCAAGCAAAACAGTAAAAGCCAACGAACGAGAACAGTGAACCAGTGAACCGGGAGAGTTGCGGAGCATCCACCCTTCCGACAATCGTGTACCGTACATCCGAGAGGTGATTTAAAAGGTTAGACCTGAGGGTACCTTTTCATTAGTTTATATTCATTTTTTATTGAATTCTATTCGCATAAGAGTCGTCTATGAATGCATGTTGTGGTCTTTGAGTAGATAAATATGCATGAATTATGAGATGTAATATGTTGTGGGTATTGGAAGAATGAGAGATGTGTCAACTCTCGCGGTATATCGGATGGAAACCCGGACATAAATTTCATAGCCGATTCCGAATGGACGGTAATATGATCTGTACTCGGGCCACAACTCCACGTACCGCTTGAGTAAACGGCACCATCTCTCTTCGTTGTGTTTGCTTTTTGTTTATTTAGTTTTCTCTTGAATTCAATATATTTTTTCTTTGTATGATTCAACCAAGCGCATGGGCTTAGTGAGTTAGTCCAAAGGTCCTCCATTTGTGAGACAAAGAGCCGAAAAGGCCACCTTCGTGACATTACTTCGCCGCGCCGGTTGATGTATGTTCGGTTGGACGCAAGATACGTTCAATCGAGCATACTTAGTTTGATATTATTATCTTCATTTTTGTATGTATAAGTCAATCGAGCGCATGGGCTTAGTAAGTGTGATGTGAGACCCCTATGGGGAGGGGCTAAAAGCCCCCCTTTTCCACAATGCTTTGCCGCGCCGGTTGACGTGTGTTCAGATTGGATGTGAGATGTGTTCAATCGGGCATACTTGGTTGATGTGATTGGTTCTAGTCTTGTATGTGTGACGTGATGCGTATGGGCTTAGCATGTTGGTCTAAAGGTCCTCTCTTTGAGAGATCAAGAGCCCCAAAAGGTCACCTTTACGGCAGTGCTTCGCCGCGCCCCTTTATTTTCTATTTATTGCATCCTATTTCATGCATCAGGTCCGTGTCCGTTCGAGTTGAACGCGTTCCCGAACGCAACTCGAACGCGCATAAATTTTGCCTTATCATGCATCAGGTCTCATTTCCGTTCGAACGCGTTTACGAACGCTACTCGAACGTGAGCATTCTGTTTCATTTCCGTTCGAACGCTTTTACGAACGCTACTCGAACGTGAGCATTCTGTTTCATTTCCGTTCGAACGCGTTTACGAACGCTACTCGAACGTGAGCATTCTGTTTCATTTCCGTTCGAACGCGTTTACGAACGCTACACGAACGCGAATACACTGAACTGAGTCTTTTTCATTAGATTTCATGCATAGTTTTCCTAGTAGCTATCTCCACATGTATAAATGCAAATATGTTGATGTATTACAATTCATATGCTTGTGTCATGATAACATTTGGGTATTATTTCTTGCGGTATATCGGATGGAAACCCAGACGTAAATTCCGTAGCCGATTCTGAATGGACGGTAGTGCGGTCTGCACTTGGGCTACAATTCCACGTACCACTTGAAAAGTGTCCATATGTGTGCTTGTATGCTTACCATGTGTGCTTGTATGGATAATATGTGCGCTTGTGTTTTTTGAATGTGATATGCAAGTAAAGTTGTATGCTAGTTGCTATCTTGATATATGTTTAGCATGCAAATTTAAATGTAAGATATATGTGAAATGCGTACATGAGTTTTATTTCACACATGGGAATTTAGAAGCATGATACTATTGGAAATAAGTGTTACTTAAGCTTAGTTAAATTATTACATGAATCCTTTCATTACAAGTGACATAAGTAAGGGACCATTCCGAACCCAACGGTTTGAGGTCTTCCCTTGCGAGGGGTGAGTGCGGCCTTAAATCTTTATCCCGGTTCACACCGGGTGGCGACTCCATGTTATGTAATCCTTCCCAACTAGGCCGCGAGCCTAGGAACGGCGTCGCTCAGTTTCTGTGTCCCACAGTCTGGCGACTCCACTGGGGATGTGAGAATTGGCCCCGAAATATTGTCTTGTAATGAGTGGATTTATGTTTTAATTGGCCATGTCTATAGTGGATAAGTGAGGGTTTAATCAAGGGCACTTTAAGGCTAGGTAATGGTTTGGTGTCTTCCTTCACTCACTACCTTTCTAGAAGGAAAAGCTGTGAGGATACCTACATGACCATCTACTTGTAGCCTTTGTGATGGACTAATTTGGAGGACTCGTTGTTTATTCCTGACACCAAGCGATAAGAGCCTAAGAGGCTTGGGTACTTAAGTGAGCCTCGCTCCACCTTCCCTCTGGGGAATCTACAACGGGAAATCCATTTGACAGTCCGTCACACACCATAGCTCATTGGCACGTACCTTAGTGTATAAAAAGGATACGCTCACTTGGTCACTTGAACCCTTGAGTGGGGAGACCTAGTTGTGGGCTATCCTTCGCCAGTGAGAGCCTTTGTCCATACTCTTGCAAACCCACCCATAGACTGGTTTATATGGTTAAAGTAGCAATTATTTCCTTGAGTATGTGCTTGTGGACCATCCTCATTGGATGCAGTTGGACTATTGTCAGAAATGCGGGCTTGCTGGGCCATTTAAACCGGGGCAAGTTCGTACTGTATGACTATTAGGCCCAAGGCTTCTGAAATATTGATGGGCCACTTTGTAAAAATTATTATGTCATGTTTGCATCATCTTGCTTGTGTTTGAGAACATCGTTGTTTGGATCCATTTGGACCACTTATCATGGGATATGGGCTTGTTGGGCCATTTAAACTGGGACAAGAACACATCTTATGACGATTGGGCCAAAAGGTTTCTAAATAACAATGGGCCATTTTATGATTGTGTTCGGAATTTTATCATTTGGATTTAGTTGGGCTCTTTGCCATAAGACATGAACTCGTTAGGCCATTTAAACTGGGACGGGTTCACTCTTATGACAGTTGTCCCAAAAACTTCTAAAATGATAATAGGCCGATTTGTTTGAGAATTTTATTTGATTTAATATATGTTATATACTTCTTATGCACATCATGCATACATACATCATGTTAACCATTGTGTTCTAAAAGCCATCATAGATTCCCGTTGGGTTAACCATTGTGTTCTTATGCACATCATGCATACATACATCATGTTAACCATTCTAAAACCATTCCGAACCCAACGGTTTGAGGTCTTCCCTTGCGAGGGGTGAGTGCGGCCTTAAATCTTTGTCCCGGTTCACACCGGGTGGCGACTCCATGTTATGTAATCCTTCCCAACTAGGCCGCGAGCCTAGGAACGGCGTCGCCCAGGTCCTGTGTTCCCACATCGCCCTTGAAGTTCCCGGTCTTATGGATCGCGCTAGCCAACCTGACGAGGGCTCGGTGGCACTTCTTCCTACCTTCTTTGAGTGTGGGCCGCGGCTGCCGATTCAACCTTATTTCGCTTGGATGTTGGCCGAGATGGAGATCGCCCCCTGTCAGCTGAGTCTAAATAGTTGGAGGATTCTGGCCGGGTTGTATGTAGCTTGGCACTGGGCAGGACTCGGCGAGCCTTCCTTTGAAGAGGTGAAGAGGGTATACCGTTTGAAGGCCAACCCAAAGGCTCATCATGGTTGGTACTACCTTTCCGCTTACAATAGTTCGTTAAACGTCGTCTAGAAGCTGCCTGATTCCAATAAGAACTTCAAAGATCTCTAGTTCTGGGCCACTGGGGATTGGGGTCGGACCCTGAGGTCGGATGAATGGGAGATCTTGGTACCGGATATCTTTAGGGCAGGAGGTTAGGAGACCGACCTTTTAGTTTCTCTTTCCTTTATCTTTTCTTTGTTTGGATTCTTACCCTTTTTCTTCTATTCTTCCTAGCCTGTTGGATGGATGCTCCCAAAGTTTCCCACCAGGTCCGGCGGCGAGTATTCTGGGCTCGTCGGTATGCCGCTCACTGGAGGGAATTGGTTAATGATGCGGCTTTTGTTGAGTCGGGCCTTACCCGGGCTGTCCCTTCGGAGGTCACAGGTCGGATAGGTAGATGTCTGCTGGCTGTTTAGTTTGGCTTCCCTGTTTGTTTATCGTGTGTTTGATGTCTTTATTATATGCTCGGGTCCTGATTTCCTTTTCCCTCTTTTTTGTAGGCATGTCGAAGAGGCCGAAGTTTCTTGAGAAGTTGGCCGGTACTATGAAGAAGGCCGGTCATGCAGAAACTGGAACTTCCCGGGCACAACCTGACCCTGCTGGGGATGAGAGGGCGTCTCAAGGGAAAGTTCAGCCAGCTGCTCGGGATCTATCTTCTCTTGGTGCACAGTCGTCAGGATCTGCTCGTCTTGTCAGTCCGCCGAAGCCTCTTAGGAAGATGAGGCGTCAGTTCGGGTCAGATGAGACCGAGTTGGTTCAAGAGGAGGAGGAGGATCCTGTTCCGGGCAAGAAGAAAGACATTCGTCGGGGGAAAAAATCATCTGTGGGCTCCTCCAAGAAGCGAAAGGGTCCTGTAATCCTCGGGGTGGATGACTTGGGAGAGAGCATCCGGGAGGCTACCTCACATCTAGTGCCGGCTTTTAACGAATTGGCCGAGGTCATTCCCCCGGGGGAGGTCTCGAGATATGAGGATATCTCTCCCGAAGCTGTAGTGACCGAGATGAGCTCTCAAATGGCAAAGGTAGTTTTATTCTTCTTTTTTCTGACTTCGGTTCTCGGTCTTCTCCGTATCATATCTTGACTTTCTTTGTTTCCGTGCAGGCTACTTACCTTATGGCGAAGAACAATGACCTCCTTCTGAGTCTGTTGTCCGAGGGTGGTCAGGCTCAGAGGCTTCAGAATCGTCTCACAGAAGTGGAAGCTAAACTGGCCGACTGGGAGGAGGTGATAAAGAATCACGAAGCGACTGCCATTGAAAACTTCAAAATTAATAAGGCTCTTAAGGCTGCTGTTGTGCTGGAGCGAAAGCTTGCCGACACTGCCCGGGAGGATTTGAAGGCTGCCCAATCTGGGATTGGCGTTTTGAAGGCGAATGTGGCCAGTGTTGAAATCAAATTGAAGGCTAATGATGAGCAAATGGCACGGGCTCGGGATGATCTTGAGAGAAAATAGGCCGAGCTTGAGGAGAGAGAGGCCGATCTTGAGACCGAGAAGGAGGCCATCCGCCTTGAGGGGGTTGGTGACTGTGCCGAACTGATACCGATGGTGCTGCCAAGTCTGAATATGGATCCTATTTATGCAGCCATCAGCTTTTGTAAGGGGGATATTTCTGAGGAGGAGTTCCGGAAGTGGCTCCCTCATACTACCGAGGAGGTGATGGATCCTGACCCGATTTCAGTCGTTCCGTCTTCCGGGGCTTCCCAAGAAGGACGACCTGATGTTCATGCCCTCGGCGAAGACTGCCTTGAGATCCCTCCTCCCATCCCTGAAGCAGAGGTCTCCCATGCTGCCGAGGTTGAAGCCGCGGTTCCTCGCCCCGAGGTCGAGCCGATCCTCCCGTCATCTGAGCCGGCCGAGGAAGAGATTCTTGCCCCTGTGAGGGCTGAATGAGAAAGGGTAACCCGACCGGGGCCCTGTGTATACTTAAACCTTTTTTTTTGTAATAACAATTCAAACTTGTATATATGTATATATATTGTGTCTTTCTTTATCTCTTTCTATTTTTCTTTATGCTTCCTGTTATCTGGACGCTTTGAGACCCTTCGAGGTTTAATCATGAGCTGGAGGGGCATAACCCGACCCCGAGCTGAGTGAAAGACTTGGGCTCTGGAGGAATGTTACCTCCCCAGTCCAAAGAAGACTAACTCGGTGGGACGTAACCCGACCCCGAGCTTGAGAAAGTCACTTGGACCTGGGGGAATGTTACTTCCCCAGTCCGAAGGGTTGACTCGGTGGGATATACCCCGACCCCGAGCTGAAAGAAACACTTGGATCTGGGGGAATGTTACCTCCCCAGTCCAAAGAAACCGACTCGGTGGGACGTAAACCGACCCCGAGCTGGGTGAGGCACTTGGATCTGGGGGAATGTTACCTCCCCAGTCCAAAGAACCCGACTCGGTGGGACGTAACCCGACCCCGAGCTGATTAACAAGTGGCCTCGGCGGAACGAATCCAGCCCCGAGTACTGGTTAATCCTTGGGACTTATACAGATGGGAAGTGTATCCACCTTTGAAGCCCTATCGAATCTGACTTGGGTGTCCCTTTGTCAGACCGATGAAAAAATAAAAAACAAAACTTTCGAAGATAAAATCAAAAGGCGGGGGTGACTTAGCACTTATCCCATGAAAACGTTTTTTGCAAGCAAAAATAACAACATGGATGCCTCAAAACAGCGTCCTGCCTGAGGTCTCCAAAACGCAATTCTGAATCTTTCAATTCAGTGTCCCGGCGAACCAGGATTCGGATCAGAAGAGCGTTTTGAATGGTAAGGGCACATCCTCTACACGTTGGTTCACTGGGGAGCCTGTGTATTGTATGAGGGCTTCTCCTTACCACGCTGGAGCAGGCACACGCCACAGGGGCATAACGCATCCCCGTGCTGTGTCTCTCACAGATCCGGATGATGAATGGATCACAGAGTGTCCGGGATACTAAGGGTATATTCTTCCTTAGGTCCGGTATCACTGGAGCTAGCAATCGTCACGGGGGTGTCATCATCCCCCGTGCTATGCTTTCCCACGGATCCATTACATCGGGTATGTGAGGATCAAAAGAGTGTTCGACACATTAAGAGCATGTTCCTCCTCATGTTCGGTAACACTGGAGTAGGCAATCGCCACAGGGGTATCATCCCTCCCCGTGCTATGCTTCTCATGGATCCTATGCATCGAGTATGTCCCTGAATATTTCCGAGGACCTCGAGCTAAGAGAGATACTTGGTTCTGGGGGAATATCCCGTCCCCAGACCGATGAGTATCGACTTAGTGGGACGTAACCCGACCCCGAGCCGAAAACGATCTCGGCGGAACGAAATCCAGCCCCGAGCCGAGTAAACAAATGGCCTCGGCGGAACGAAATCCAGCCCCGAGCCGAATAATGAAGAGGCCTCGACGGAACGTAATCCAGCCCCGAGCCGACCTAAACATTAAGGGTATATTCCTCCTTATGTTATGCTTCTCAAAGATCTGTGCTCTCTGTTTTTTTTTGTATGGAGTCGAATGATTCTGGTGTGACTCTGTGCATTTTTGTGGTGGTATATGTGGTCGGGCAGTTGCGATTTTTTGTGTTCTTTAGCTTTGGATCGTTGTC
This sequence comes from Zanthoxylum bungeanum, assembly GCA_019454045.1. Taxonomy (NCBI): domain Eukaryota; kingdom Viridiplantae; phylum Streptophyta; class Magnoliopsida; order Sapindales; family Rutaceae; genus Zanthoxylum; species Zanthoxylum bungeanum. Next base: position 313,365 of record SKCR01026490.1, read on the forward strand.
GTGAGCATGTCCCCGAGTTTTTTTTTTTTTTTTTTTTTTTTTGAACCTGGTTTCGTAAAGTTTTATTTGAGAGTGTTTTGGAAAAAGAAAGTTTTTTATTCATGTTCGGGGACATACTGCCATTCTTACAACTCTCTGTGGGTCATTTTGAGAGAGGCTTTATGTATTTGGATCCCTGTCCTTTTTGCTGTAAACAGATAGGAGGAATGGAAAGTTTACTGGAAGTATTTCCTCACATCTCAGCGTTCCATGGCTTTTTTAATCTTGTGCCGTCCAGTCGCTCTAGGATGTATACTCCCCCGGTTCACCACTTTTACCACCTTGTAGGGCCCTTCCCATTTGGGGCGCCCAGGGAGCCTTCCTCTGGCTTCCGAGTATTTAGGGTGACCTTTCTTAGCACCAGGTCGCATGGGATGAAGGTGCGTGTCCGAATCCTTTTTATTGTAGAAACGGGCTACCTTTGTTGGTAGATTGCTGTTTTCATGGCCGACCTCTCTCTCTTCTCTTCGATCAGGTCGAGGTGGTTTCTGATAAGTCCTTCATTCTGCTTACTCTCGTAGTGCTGAACCCTGTGGGAGGTCACCCCGATTTCTCTGCCGGGATGACAGCTTCATATCCGTATGGCTAAGGAGAACGGGGTTTCTCCCGTGGAGTCTTATAGGTTGTCCGGTGCGCCCATAGTACTTCTGGTAGTTCCTCGACCCATATGCCTTTGCTGGATCCGAGCCGAGCTTTCAGGTTGCCCTTGATGGTTTTATTTCGTCGCCTCGACTTGGCCGTTTGATTTGGGATGGGCTGGTGTGGCGAATCTTATGGCGATCTGGAGGTCCTCACAGAGTTTTCTGAAACCTTTGTTGTCAAACTGCTTCCCGTTGTCTGTGATGATGGCCCGGGGAATCCCGAACCGGCATACGATATTTTTCCTCAGGAATTCAGTGGCTTTTTTCTTTCCGTTATGGTGGATAATGGCTCTGCCTCCACCCATTTGGTGAAATAGTCTATGGCCACGATGGCATACTTCGCCTGCCATTTCCCTTGTGGCATTGGCCCAATGATGTCTAGTCCCCACTGGGTGAACGGCCATGGACTGAGCAGCGTGGTCAACTGTTCGGCTGGTTGGTGGTGGAGGTTTGCGTTTTTCTGACATCCTTCGCACTTGCGGGCCACTTCTATGCCGTCCTGGTGCATGGTCGGCCAGTAGAAACCTTGCCTTAAGGCTTTGAAAGCAATTGAACGACCTCCAGCATGGCTTCCGCAGATGCCCGTATGTATCTCTCTGAGCACATAATTTGCCTCTTCTTCTGCGAGACATCTTAAGAGGGGGACTGAGTAACCCCGTCGGTAAACCTACCCCGTCGATTTGGGAGAATTTGGTGCTCTTGTATCTTAACTTTCTGGCCTCCGTTTTGTCCTCTGGTGTTTTCTCCCGTTTCCAAGTATTTTCTGATGGGTTGCATCCATGATGCTTGGCTTTCTTTACCTAGAACTTCCACTTTAGATTCTCCTACGCTCCTTTCCCGGATGTAAATCAAATGGATTATCCTGGGGTACTCGGCTTTTGTTGAAGAGACGAGCCGTGCCAGTGAGTCTGCCTCACCATTGTCCTCTCGGGAATTTGTTCGAAGCGTACATCCCACATCTTCCCTGTTAGCCTTCGTACTTCGGTCAGGTAGGCCATCATACTAGGCTCTTTCGCTTGAAACGCTCCCTTCAGTTGCTGAACGGCTAACTGTGAGTCACTCCTCATTACCACATTTCGGATCCCTAGCACCGTGCATAGTCTCAGACCGCCCAATATTGCTTCATACTCTACTTCATTGTTGGTCGCTATGAAAGAGAATTTCAGGGCGAGTAGGATTTCTTCTCCTTTGTCGCTTTTTAGGACGATTCCCGCGCCATTGCCTTGTGTGCTGGCCGAACCGTCCACAGACATTTCCCATTTGTCCTCGTCTATAGCCAGGGTCTGGGGGTCGGTACATTCGGCGACAAAATCTGCCAAGGCTTGCCCCTTTACTGCTGCTCTTGGGAGGTAGGCGATGTCATGTTCACTCAATTCTACTGACCACTTTACTAATCTGCCGGAAACCTCTGGCCGCTGCAGAATTTGTTTTAGGGGGTGACCGGTGTATACCTTGATAGGATGGGCCTGGAAGTAAGGTCGTAATTTTCGAGCTGCCGTAACTAGTGAAAGGGCGACTAGTTCGTGTACTGGATACCGGGTTTCAGCGTCTAAGAGGGCTTTGCTGATATAGTAGACAGGCTTTTGGATCTTGTCGGTTTCTTGTATCAGTACTGAACTTACTGCTCGGTTTGAAACGACCAGATATAGTTATAATGTTTCACACCCGGGAGTGGTTTAGCCAGGAGTGGGGGCTGCACCAGATACTGTTTCAACTGCTGGAAGGCTTCTTCTTCGCACTCTGTCGTCCAGTCGACATCCTTTTTTGCCTTTTGGATTACTTTGAAGAAAGGGTGGCATTTGTCAGTTGCTCGTGATATGAACCGGTTGAGCGCGGCCACTTTACCGGTTAGACTCTGTACTTCTTTTACTGTTTTGAGAGACTTTAGGGCCAGTATTGCCTGGATCTTCTGTGGGTTTGCTTCAATTCCTCGGGCACTTACCATGTAGCCTAAAAACTTCCCTGAAGCTACCCCGAAGGTACATTTTTCAGGATCGAGTTTCAGGTTGTGTTTTCTTAGAAGCTCGAAGGTCCTCTTTAGGTCGTCCATGTGATTGTTTGGTTCTTTTGACATTGTTATCATGTCATCGACATAAACTAGCATTGTAATGCCGATGAGTGGTTTGAAAACTTTATTTACTAACCTTTGGAAGGTTGCCCCTGCGTTTTTTAGCCCGAAGGGCATCACTTTGTAGCAGTAAAGCCCCTGATCTGTGATGAAGGTTGTCTTCTCTTCGTCTGCCGGGCACATTTTGACTTGGTTGTATCCGGAGAAAGCATCCATGAAGCTCAGTAATCCTTGACAGGCTGTGGTGTCTACTAGCTGGTCTATGTTCGGCAAAGGAAAGCTGTCCTTTGTGCACGCCTTGTTTAAGTCGGTGAAATCGACACACATTCGCCACTTGCCATTGTTCTTCCTGACCAACACCACGTTTGATACCCAATCCGGGTACCTTGCTTCCCTTATGAGACCTGCCTTTAGTAACTTCTCGACTTAGGCTGCTATTGCTTTACTCCTCTCTTGATTGAAGTTCCTTCTCTTTTGCCTGACCGGCTTGCGAGATGAGTCTACTGCTAGGCGGTGATTGATGAATCTCGGGTCGATCCCCGGCATGTCATTGTATCCTCAGGCAAAGACGTCCGGGTATCCCTTCAGGCATTCTAGAAGATCTTGTCGTATAGACTTGCTCAGGCCTCCCCTATCTTTATACTCTTTCCTGACCCGTAAAGTTCTATCTCCTCCGTTTCCTCAGCTGCAGCGAGTCGGGCATTTTTGTTTGGCCGGGGCCCTGGGTTTCTGTCTTCTTCTTCTTCTCTCTGGTCCCTTTGTCGTTTTCGGTTGTCTTTGGTGATGCAGAGAGTTTCTCGTGAGAGAGTTGCGAAGCAGCTGCGAGCTGTTTTCTGGCTTCCGCACACAATTCCGATCCCCTCCCGAGTGGGGAATTTCAGTTTCAGGTGGTAGCATGACATCGCGGCTTTTGTTTTCATCATGAAGGGTCGCCCGACGATGGCCTGGTAACTGCTCATGCAGTCTACTATAGTGAAGTCTGTCATGATCGTCCTGGTCCGAGGATGTGTCCCGACAGTTATTGCCAACTGTATTCTTCCTAGTGGGATGACGGCTGATCCTCCGAAACCGTATAAGGGAGTGCTATCGTTGGTCAGTGTTGCATATTCTACCCCTAGGTCGTCCAGTGCTTCTCTGGAAATTATGTCAACCGCGCTCCCGGGATCCACTAGGATTCTGTCTACCTCCGACCCGCTGATGACTGCCTTGATTATCAATGCATCGTCATGAGGGAAACTTACTCCTCGGCTATCCTCATCTGTTAACATTATTGGTACCGACCGACCTCCCTGTGGCCCTGTGACCTGCTCTGTTTCTAAGACATCCGGTCCTCGGGTTCTGCTGTAATTTTTTCTTGACCGGTTAGAGTTTCCGGCCAGTGTTCTTCCTCCTGCGATGATATTGATTTGGCGGCCACGTGCTCTTTGTCTGGTCGTCATGACCTCGTGGTCAATGTATTTGTTCAGATACCCGTTTCGTGCTAGATCTTCCATTTGTTCTCGAAGGTCTTTACATCCGTCTGTTGCATGTCCCTTGGAGTTGTGGTGTACGCAATAAGCCTTTTGGTTCCTTTTGTCCGGGGGGAATCTCCTTTGGTCGGGTTCTACTAAGAGGCATTTCCCCTGGATCTCCATGACAATTTGTCCCAGTGGTTTCTTTAGGGGAATGTATGCATCCTCCCCGACCACATGTTTACTTGGGTCGGCGCCCTTCTCTCTTGGTTGTCTCGGTGCAGTGGTTTGAACTCCTTGTGTTTCGGGGGTGGTTTTTCTGGATTCTCTTTCTACCACGGCGGGTGGCGCCCTCTCTTGTGGTCCTTTTTCTGATGGTGTTCCTTTTTCGGGATACTTTCTCTTCGTTCTCCAACAAAATGAATTTTCGGGCCACCTCCAGGGCGGTTGCGTAGTCCGGGGTGTCTTGGATCCTTAGGTGGGTCCATAGCCTCCCGACTCTCAAGGCTCCCTTCAAGCTTTCCGGGCCTCGGGGGATTCATACCCTCCGACTTCGAGTACCATATATGGTATCTTTCAATAAATATCTTCAAAGGTTCATCGTCTCCTTATTTCATAAGCCTTAGTTCTCCAATTGTCTTTCTGGGGACACAAGCAAGCCCCCCTGAAGTGTCGTATGAATGACTTTCTCAGTTGTGTGAAGTTGCTGATGCTTCTTGGGGCTAGGCTTCTATACCATAGAATGGCCGGTCCGGCTAGAGTTAAGGGGAACACTTTGCAGATGGCGTCCCCTGTTACTCCTTGTACCTCCATTAGTAGGACGAAACCTTCAATGTGGGTTTTGGGATCGGTATGGCCCTTGTATGGTGTCATGGTCGGCATGCTGAATCTTTTTGGGAATTTCTCTGATTTTATTTCTTCTGTGAGGGGGGACTCATCTTTGCCGTCCTGGACATCCCCTATGTCTGTATTGGGGTATACTTCTCATTTGACCAGCTCCTCCCGTAACCAAGATTTCTTGCTGCTGTCTTTGGTTCCATGCCGCCCCCTGTGGTTTCTTTTCTTTCTGCTATCTCGAGAATGGTGTTTCTCGGGGTCGGTATCTTCTCGTACTTTTTCATTATATTCTTTTCCTCTTCTCCGGGGGTTGTGAAGGCAGGAGGAGTCTGGTGACGATTTGTTATCTTCTCCCTCACATGTGTCCTCGGTCTGGGAATCTCTCTGCACTACCGCGGATCTCACCCTGTAGGGTTCCCTCCTCCGGGGTCTGTCGTCTTCACTTGTATCGACAATTCTTTTTCCTTCTGCTATGTCGTTCCTTCATCGGCTAGTCCCGGCCTCGAATTTTCCATTGTGTGCTCCTTCTATCCTTTCCAACCGGTCTACTATGGTTTTTAGCAGAGTTTGGCTTTCCTCACTTTCTTTCCTAAGGTTCTCCTCAATCTTTTCCATCCAATCTGCAGCCGAGCTCCCTGATGGTTGGTGGTTTCCGTCTTCTGCCATTGTCTCACTACGCGAGTTGCTTTTTGTTGAGTTCCCCACAGACGGCGCCAACTGTTGACGGCTGATTTTGGTCTCAGGGTAATACGGGAATATCACCTCCGAGGTAATCCTCCTTCAATAGTGAATTTGTTTGGTTATGGGGGACCAAAAGCAAATTTAGCGAGAAACAGATAAACACACCAATCGACAAAGAGATTTAACGTGGTTCGGTGGATTGGATCCGACCTACGTCCACGGACAAAAACAAGATGGCACTTTTATTACTCAAATACACTTCTCAGATCCTTTCTGTGTTTACAAGTCAGAGTTTGATGATTCTGATCACTAATTTTTTGATGCCCCTTTACACTTACTGTGCCCTCCTATTTATAATAGTAAAGAAATCAGACTCCTAATTGCATAAGAAATCCTAGTTGAATTTAGCCTTCTCTTCTTGCAAGGATTCCTAGTCTGATATTCCATTCTCTTTTTCTTATTCCTTTTCGGATTCTGACTTCATTTCCTTGTGAGAGTAAGATAATTCGTTTTATCTTATCCGCAAGAATAGGGTGTCGTCATCTTGAACATGTCTCGCCATCTGGTCGGTCTTCATGAGGTCGGTCATGACAATCTTTTATGCTGAGAGTGTTTCTGCCGACCTTATAGTGCTCGGTCATCCGAACTAAAGTGGTCGGTCTTTACATGTTGTGGTCGGGTCGGCTTTGATGAACTCAACCAGTCAGGGAATTACCCTTCTGTCCTCGTCGTGCTGCCTTAATGTCATAGTGCCTGAAAACACCATCAACATAAAATATTCACTGTGGAAATTAGTTTCAATTATAAAATAATAAGTGATATTGCTCACAATAAAAAATACTATTAAAAGATAATGGTTGAGGGTATTGGTGACAAAACAAATCAACGAATCGAAATCGTAGCGAATACTGAATCGAATCATAATGTACTAAATTCGAATTCGATTCGCTTATTAAACGAATCTTGATATTATGATTGAAATTCGATATTAACGAATATATGTATTTGATTCGTTTACATAAAATTAAACGAATCGAATCAAATTTAATATTCGTTTAATAAACGAATATTTACATTCGATTCGTTTACACAAATTTAAACGAATCGAATTTTGTATTAGTTTAATAAATGAATATTCGTATTCGATTCGTTATTCGTTTAATCAAAATTAAATACAAAATATCAGTTAGATTTTAGGGTATAAGTAGTTAATTATTAAACGATCTTTTTGTTAAATACTTTTGTTCAAAAATTTTAAGGGTAAATTTGTAATATAATTAAAAGAATACTAAACGAATTGGATTCAGATTCGATTCGTTTACATAAAATTAAACGAATCGAATCAAATTTAGTATTCGTTTAATAAACGAATATTTACATTCGATTCGTTTACACAAATTTAAACGAATCGAATTTTGTATTAGTTTAATAAACGAATATTCGTATTCGATTCGTTATTCGTTTAATCAAAACTAAATACAAAATATTAGTTAGATTTTAGGGTATAAGTAGTTAATTATTAAACGATCTTTTTGTTAAATACTTTTGTTCAAAAATTTTAAGGGTAAATTTGTAATATAATTAAAAGAATACTAAACAAATTGGATTCAGATTCGACTTGTTTACATAAAATTAAAGGAATCGAATCAAATTTAGTATTTGTTTAATAAATGAATATTTACATTCGATTTGTTTACACAAAATTAAACGAATTGAATTTTGTATTAGTTTAATAAACGAATATTCGTATTCGATTAGTTATTCGTTTAATCAAAATTAAATACAAAATATCAGTTAGATTTTAGGGTATAAGTAGTTAATTATTAAACGTTATTTTTGTTAAATACTTTTGTTCAAAAATTATAAGGGTAAATTTGTAATATAATTAAAAGAATACTAAATGAATTGGATTCAAATTCGATTCGTTTATAATTCGTTTATTAAATGAATTCTAAACGAATAAATAAATTGATAATCTCAAATTCGGATTCGTTTCGTTTATTAAAAGAATCGAATCGACTCATTTACCAAACGAATTCATTTTTCCAAACCCATATTCGCTTTAAAGTAAATCGAATCGAAAGAATAAACAAATCATTACTTAAATTGCCACCTCTAGCTGATGGGATCTTAATAGACTCACACATACACTTCCCACTTTCCTCTACAGTCACTACACATACGCAACCTAGATCTTCACCACATGTATGTCGAGCTCTCTCACCACATGCACTTATGTAATATCTTTATCGCTCCACCAACAATAGCCTCGTCATAGCTTCCCACATATATATATTAGAAATATCACAATTAAAACAGTCTTCACGCTACTAACAAAATGAGAAGTTTGTAATGTTAAATTTTTTATGTTTTCAATTTAATAATAATATGAATTTATTATATATAATTATATGTATTATTATTATTATTACTATTAATTTTTAAGTTTTTATTTTTTAGATATGATATGTCCACCACTAAAGAATTGTGATAATGACAATACATTTCCCAACCATTTGATTTTGTATTAAGGAACCACGGTAATATAATGATTGATAAAAATATCATTATGATGTCATTATTCACTCAATAGTGTTAACAAAAATGATTTATTGATACAAAATACAAACAAAAGGTATACAATATCATTGTGAGGAATCTGTGATGTTTATTATTTTTGTTGAAATCGTTGGAAATACCAACGCTAAACCATCCATTCCGGACTTAAGCGGATCAGAAAAATACTCGATTGTTTCAGGTTTTTATAAAAAATACACTTTTGAGATTTGAATCCAAGACCTCAAAATGACATACTGAATTTTACATTACCAAATCACGCCTATTGAGACCGTGGTGTTTACTTTATTTTCTCTATAACTGAAGTGGTTCGGATATAATTTCCCTGCTTTTTTTTTTCTTGCATCTTTTCTGTTTGTTGCTTTTGGTTCATTGTAATGATGTTTCTTTTGAAACTCTTGATATCCGTTACAATAATGTAAAAAAGTTAACATAATGCTTCTCTCTATGTATTGTAGCTTCAAGAGCTTAAAGTTGCAGGCTTTTTTAAGATTTTAAGCAGGCTTTTTCAAAAGGAAACCGAATCTCAAAAAAGTTGATGAGATATAACATATTTTGTTAGTTAGTTTTTTTTTTAAAGTTGCATTGCTTGTTCTCTTGCTTTAGATCTTTTGTTTAGTGGGTATGTGAAGTTTGGATCATAAACTCAAAAGTTTCATTTTTTTCTTCTTGAGCTACAACTTTCCGGGAACACGTTTTCTTAGGAAACAAACACATTGCTAATTTTTTTTAAAGCTTTCCACAGACAAAATAAAAAGTTTTGAGGGGTTTCTTGAAAACTTGGTCTGTTCTGTACTTCTGTTGTGTTCTTCAAATTTATTGACCCTCATTATAGTATCACAGTTTCATTCCCCTTATTTAACGGCTACAATGGAGGAGGAAACTTCACTTGCTAAGTTACCACAATACCCTTTCAGGGAAACTGAATTTACAATAAATATATTCTTGAACAATGGTTTTTTTACCCATTATCTTTGCTAGGGGTATTTGTGTAGTTTTGTAGGTCCCTTTGGACAAAAAAAAAATAGTGGGTCATGAGCAATTTTCATTGTGATAGCATTCAAATGATGATTGTTTTTACTCTATTTTGACTCTCTCTTTTACCTGAGAATTTTCATTTTGTATTTTTTTTTTCTTGGATTTGGTATGTGTTATGTGAATGGCTTTGTGTGTGTATCTTGTGCTTTTATGGCTTCACATATATATGATGATAAGGAATAGTTGTACTTCAAGAACCCATTTAATTTTTTCATTTATGCATTGGATTCTTTTGTCTCAACTTGTGATGTTTTCTGATCTCTTACAGGCTTAGTGGGACAGGAAGTATTGAAGTGGTGAGAAAAAAAAAAAAAAAAAACTCCTTTTGCACTTCATACATTGAAGCTTTGTCACTTGCATTATGCAGACTCCTAAAGCAAGGTAACTTCTATTGCCTTTATGAATGCTAGCTCACTCTCATTTTTGAAGTTGTCAGTTCTTATCCCATCTTGCATATTTGGTAACTTGTTTAAAATTAATGCTTGATGGGTAAAGTGAAGTTCTTTGATGGAAATTTATGGCTGTAGTTTATATGTATTAATGTTCTTGTTGCTGTGGCCTCTCACTAACTGGTGAACTTGCTCAAGTTTTACCATCAATTTTTAATGAATTCAAAACAATTCGGTTTATAGATGATCCCTCTAGAAGAGTGGGATTATAACAATCCCAATCTTTCTAGTTACTTCATTCTCTCACACCAGCTAATGATGGGTCCTATTGGTGAGACCCGTCGGTAGAGTTACTATGTAAAAGATAACAAATTTGTGTATGTTCAAAGGGAAAGGAATTTTTTGTTGTTTTCTTATTCTTTTAGTTAATTTAGATTCCGATGCATGACTTATAGCTAATTGGTATGTGACAATTGCAAGGTGTATAGTAGAAAATTGGTTTTCTTGGAAATTGGAGCATATTTTGATTCTTGTTAATTAAGGCGGCTGGATGTATGCACTATTGTTTCTTTTAGAAAATTGCAATTCTGTGACCAAATTCATGGCGAGAGATAGGCTTTTGTTAGATTTAGCTGATTCATGTTGTTCAGAAATGGACTGTTCTCGAGTCATTCATGCATCCGCAGATGGTGTAACTAGCTCATGATATTCGGCAACCTATCGATTCTATTTATTCATCTTTCCTAGTGAGTTCAGGCAGCTCAGAGTCCCTAATTCTGAAGTTGTTGCCAAGGACGGACTATTAGCTAGAATTGTTTACTTTATGATCAGCTGGTTCAAATAACTCATGTTCTTATTTCTTTTTCAACATTAACACAGTATTTTCAGTTTCTTATCAGGAAAAATAAAAGAGCTTTTGTCTTGTTATCGATTGTTAAACCTAAGTTTAATGCAAACTAAATGATAGTCTGTCAGCATTTACAAGTTTATCGCTACTTTTCTTTTCCTGAAATCAAGAGTTTGGTTCTTATTTCCTTCCAGAAGCATGTAAATATTGACATTTTTTTATGCTTGTACTTGATTTTCCTCTTACTGATTTTGATAGTAGAAGTGGATCCTCAGAGGCACCTCTAAAAGTCTCACCTCGAGCAGTACGACAACTCGATACAACTGCATTAGAGTCCAAGTCTGAATTATCATCAAATCAAACTTGTAGAACACCGAAAGATAAAAGCCTTAAGGTCATTGATCGCAGATCGCCCAGAAGCCCAGTGTCTGAGGTATGTGATACGTGGAGCTAATTGATGGTGTTACTGTTGCATAATCTGAACACTGATGCAGAATCTTAGAAATCAGTTTGTGGGGTCATATAATGGCCCAAACTCGAAGGTTTTTGTGTTTTAAATGTTTCATTCAAGCTCCAGCTAGATGCATTTATTAAAATCGGATGAACTTTGCATATGATGAAATCTCTCAAAGTTGCTTTATTGGTGAAAAATTCTTTAGGTCCCTGAATCTAGTTCCCTGTTTAAAGTACTTTAACTGAATTAAGCATTACGTTCATTTCTTGCGTGGTCCTATAAAGAATGCTGGATTGCAAAAGGGCTAGCATAGTCCTTTCCATGACACATTGTAGTTGAATTGCTATTGCCCATTGAGAGATAGATGTCTAGCGTTGAGTTGATTGTTAACACTATGGGTACCTTTCTAGGTTAGGTGAAATATTTACTTAAATTAGTTGAGAGAGGCCACGAAAGGGAAAGTATTGGATTCTTTCCTCAGAAAGTGACCTTTTCAATCCTTTTTCCATGTGTAATAAATTCCTACCTCTATATGATTTGATTTATGCTACACTGATTATCACCAATTCTTCAGTTTATTTTACATGATATCATCTGTAGCGAAGTGTGTCACTGTTTTAGAATATGAAGTGCCCTTCTCCACTTATCCACATAGCCATCCCCCCGCCTCGCCGACATTCTGCTCTGCGAGCCCAATGTCAATAGTGAACTAGCTGCTTCCACTACCTTATTAGCCCCAACGTGTGGACAAGAGACTCTAGGAAGTGGGAGCGGGTTGATGATTTTAAATTCATTGTTTTTTTTCCTCTTGCTTCAGAGGAAGCGGCCCAGCAGAATATCTGAGTTGGAATCTCAGGTTTCGAGACTTCTGGAGGAATTGAAGAAGACGAAGGATCAGCTAAGTGCATCTGAATCATGGAAGCAGCAAGCTCAGCAAGATGCCGAGCAGTCCAAGGGCCAACTATTGGCCATGTCCTCAAAGCTCGAAGAATCCCAGAAGCAGCTTCTGGAACTCTTTGCTTCTGAGGTAGCTCGTTCTACTGAGCTTCAAAAGATTTCCCAAGAAGGAGATCAAGCATGGCAGTCTGAGCTTGAGTCTGTCCAGAATCAGCACTCAGTCGACTCTGCTGCCTTGGCCTCTGCCTTGAATGAGCTTTGGCAGCTTAAGGCTCAATTTGAAATGGTAGCTGAATCTGAGGCTGCACAAACCAAGAAAGCAGAATCTGCACATGTGGAGCTCCAAAGCTTGGAAGGAAACCTGATAGAAACTCTATCTCTTGTGGAGAATATGAATAACCAGCTAAAGGAAAGCAAAGAATCAGAATCTCAGGCCCAAGCACTGGCTAGTGAAACTCTGATTCAACTTGAAACTGCAAAAAAAACTGTAGAGGCACTTAGAGCAGATGGCATGAAAACCATTGATGATTACAACTTCATTACTTCAGAGTTAGAACAGTCCAGGGCACGTGTAAACTCATTAGAAGGGCTTGTTAGAAAACTCCAAGCTGATGCCAATAACTCCAACAGAAACCTTTCTCAAAGTTTCGCTGGTGATCGTGACAATGGGAAAAACATTAAAGAAAATCAAGAGACTATGGAGTCAAGCCAGCATCAAGAGGAGATTTATTCTTTGAAGTCAGAGTTAGGAGGGCTAAGATATGCTCTAGAAATTGCTGAGACTAGACTCCATGAAGAACAAATACAGAGTGCAGTGCGGATGAAAAGTGCTTATGAACAGGCAGAGCAGATAAAATGTCAGTCGGGCCTAAGAGAGGCTGAACTGGAGGCAGAACTAGAGACTGCAAAATCTGATATTGAGGAGTTGAAGGCAATCTTGATGGATAAGGAAACTGAATTGCAGGGTATTTCAGAAGAGAATGAGGGCCTCAGCATGCGACTCAACAAAAACCTATTGTGCCAGAGGGAATATCAACTAAACAATGATCTGCAGAAACTTACACAAGCTGTTGAATATTTGAAGGCAAATTTAATGGACAAGGAGACAGAACTGCAGAATATATCCGAGGAGAATGATATGCTGAAGTTGGAAGTCAGCAAAAGGGAATCGGACGCTCCTAAGATGAAATGTAATGTGGCTGCAGCAGAAGTGGAGGCAGCTAGGTCTGCTGAGAAAGAGGCGCTGATGAAGCTTGGACTTGTAATGGAGGAGGCTGATAAGACTAACAGGAGAGCCGCTAGAGTGGCTGAGCAGCTTGAGGCAGCACAGGCAGCGAACTGTGAAGCTGAGGCAGAGTTGAGAAGGCTAAAAGTGCAGTCTGACCAGTGGAGGAAGGCTGCTGAGGCAGCAGCCTCTATGCTCTCAACAGGGAACAATGGGAAATTTATGGAGAGAAGTGGATCACTTGACAGCAACTATAATCCTATTACGGGAAAGATGCCTTCGCCTTATTTGGATGACATGGATGATGATTTGCTAAAGAAGAAGAATGGAAATGTACTAAAGAAAATCGGGGTCTTATGGAAGAAACCGCAGAAATAGAAACAATGTGAGCTAGTCAAATATGCTTAAGAATTTTGCATTAAACTTTATATATTCCTTTCATAAACCTTCTGCATGTTTCATTTTACGCTTCCATTGACAGATGCTCGCAGCTCCTCTCCAAGCAGACAACCAATTCATCTTGTTACGAGTAAAATTGGAGATCGATGTTAATATTTTTACGTAGCTTGTTCTTGATATTGATCTTGTAAGATTGAGTTTCACTTGTTTGGAATGATAGGGGATATGTATGTTGTTAGGAATGATGGTATCAAAAGTTAATGCTGAGACAGTGATTTTGGATTTGGAACCATCTGGCTGATGGGTTACTATGATCTTGTTAATTTACTGTTCAAGTATTCTTTGCTTTGTAAATTTTGAGGAGTTTCAAGAGATTTCTTGTGATAAATTGGTAAAATCATTGGATGGATGAAAGGACTAAAATAACTTCGTGAATCGTGATAGAGTTTAGTCACATTAAGGCACTTGTTAACACAATCGATAAGTTTAGTCACATTAAGGCACTTGTTAGCCCACTTTGGTTGAAATGTTCATAAAACTTAACCCTCATGAATAAGATTAGGGCCATAAGTATTCTTGAATTCATGTTTTGTAGTGGGAGATGTTTCAAAATATAATTTGGTAAATAAAAAGTAATGTAATAGAATGTAATTGGATAAGTTTGAAAGACAATTATGCATTTTTAGATTTTAGAAAGTAAAATAGACAGATATTTTAATATTATTTTTTCAATAGATAAATTTATTTTTACATATAATATTTTTTTATGGTGGTTTTCAGTCCCAAGAAATTCTGAAACTTGTGGAGGGGTAGAATGAGGTTTCCACTAAACAGATGTTTAGGTCCAAGGCCTTTATGGGGATGAGAGCACACAAGGGGATCCGAGCTCGAGGTACAAAAATGGTGGTATGGCCTAGCGAGGTGCAGATGAAGACTGACCTGATGTTAGGGATCAGATTCAGTAACATTTGTGTAGATGAAGACGGACTCGACCTCCTGACAATGAGCCCTCGAACACTTGACAAGAATGTTCAGGATTGCAAATGTTAAGACCGACCCATTGAAGTTATATGACCCTTTCAACCCGACATGGTTAAGAAAAGAGGAATAGGATCCAACATTTATCACTTCGGCGTGCCGACCTGGTTACCTAGGTCGAGGCTGTTGAATCTTATGTATATGTATGAATGACGTAAGCCCTACATGAAACCTAGAGCCGCCAAACAGTGGGATGGGCGAAAACGTACGAGTAATAGACAATAATGTACGAATAATGGGCAATAATGATAAAGAAACATGGCCGACATCACGGGTTGGAGTTACAGTAAATCCAGTGGCACTATTTAAAGGGAAAGAATACTAAGTTTTAAAAGGGATCATTGGATGAGTATTTCTTATTTTCATAACTTGTAAAAAAAAACTCTAAAAAGTTTAGTGTAAGATAGAGATAAGGCAGGTCGGTCCGATCCGAGGTGGTAATAAAAGTTTCGTTTCTTTTTCTCCGTGGACGTAGGTTCGATGCATTTCGCCGAACCACGTTAAATATGTCGTGTTTTGTGATTTTTCATTGACTTGTGAAGTTTGCTTTTGGGCTTCCAACAAACTAAACAAATTCACAGTTGATGGATATTTTTTTTTTATGAGTGATTTTCCCGAATTGCCCTGAAACGAAAAACAGTCGTTAACACATCCCAAACCCATTATTTAGATGGTTTATTTTCAATGACATAGTATATGTTTTCGTTAAACTTCTTTTTGTCCCCTTCTACTCCCTTATATTCATTTCCATCGATCTAAATAATGATTTTTAAATATTTTAAATTATATTTTATTCCATTTAATTCAAACATAACCATAAAGTCAAAGTTTGAGTCTCCTCAAAATTATTAAATTATGTATATACTTATTTAGAAAAATACAAAAGATTTTTTTTTTTTTTTTTTGCAAATATACGACTCGTGAAATTATGAAATCTAGCAACTTTATTGGGTTTAACGGCCCAGCAGAGATTATTAACGTAGACTGACCAAACAAGGCCCAACAAAAACGCAGGATTAGCAGTTTTGTAA
This sequence comes from Zanthoxylum bungeanum, assembly GCA_019454045.1. Lineage (NCBI taxonomy): Eukaryota > Viridiplantae > Streptophyta > Magnoliopsida > Sapindales > Rutaceae > Zanthoxylum > Zanthoxylum bungeanum. The sequence goes on from SKCR01026490.1 coordinate 328,977, forward strand.
AAACAGTAAAAAAGAGGGGCCTTTTTGCAAACAACCAAAAACAATCAGTGAGCGTTTATAAATAACAAAATTAGGGTTTTTGCTGGTAACTTGCGGCGTCCTCTTGCAACTCTCAATCTCCTGAGCCTTTCGCCACAGTCAGCAATCCTCTTCGTATCGCCACCATGGGGTAAGCTTTCTCATTTCCCACTCCTTTTGTTTATATCCGGAACTTTTTCTCGAGAAAGTTCAAAATTTTCCACAAATATTTAGTTGTTCATCTGCTGTTATATATATATATATAGGGCGGTGATGTGTGAATTTATATTTGCTACTCTTGATGGGGTTGCTTTAAATCCATCTGATTATTCATAACGACCAAGATCTCCGAGGCCACATTATAATTTCTTATTTATATGCTTTTGAATTGTGGAAATATGTACCGGTCTTATCCTTTTTTTTAAAAAAAAAGTTTCTGTTATTTCTCGCATTTTGATCCTGGAAATGATTTGGCCCAACTGGGGCTCCAATATTATCTTGGTGATTTGCATTTGCAAGTTTTATAGGAAATCTAATTTTTAGTTCGCCATCTTTTTGTTTGTTAATATAATCTTATAAGTTAAAGGCATTTTTTGGGTATCTTCTTGTCTATTGTTAATACATAATCCTGTTGGATTTATAATCTGTGATAAATTGTTTACAGGAAGACACGCGGAATGGGAGCTGGTCGCAAGCTGAAGAGCCACCGTAGGAGGCAAAGGTGGGCTGATAAGTCTTATAAGAAGTCCAACCTTGGAAATGAATGGAAGAAGCCATTTGCTGGCTCCTCCCATGCAAAAGGCATTGTTCTTGAGAAAATGTATGGTGGTATTTACTTTTGGCGTTTTCTATTACCTGTTATTCTCTCTCTGTTGATAGAGTTACTGCATGCTTACTGACATGTGTACAACATGGTTGACTTGTAAAGTGGCATTGAGGCAAAACAGCCAAACTCTGCTATTAGAAAATGTGCTCGAGTTCAGCTGATCAAGAATGGAAAGAAGATTGCAGCTTTCGTGCCAAATGACGGTTGTTTGAACTACATTGAAGAAAATGTGAGCATTCTGGTTTTAAGTTAAAATTTTTCCTTTTGTTTTCAAGAATTGTAGTTATGGACTGTCTTGTGTTGTTCATTCATGGGCAGGACGAGGTACTCATTGCTGGATTTGGTCGTAAGGGACATGCCGTAGGAGATATTCCTGGTGTTAGATTTAAGGTTGTCAAGGTTTCTGGCGTGTCTCTTCTTGCCCTCTTCAAGGAGAAGAAGGAGAAACCAAGATCCTAAACTGTTGCTTCAAATGCTTCACCGTGTTTTTTGAGCACTTGGTTTCCCTCAACCCCCTTTTTTAAACTCTTTACTTTTACATTTCCTTTTTCATGTACTGCTTTTAAGAGAACTTTTGTTCCTATTGAGAATATTAGAAGATTAGTATTCTTCTCATCAAATCTAATGGTTCATTGAGTGATTATGTCTGGTTAGAAAGTTATTTATTACTGCTTTACGCTACTTGTTAGATGCATATGATCTATGTTACATCTAATCTAATGCATCAATAGCAATTCATTTGATATAGTGTTTTAGAATTTAGCCATATAATTCTTGAAACAATGCCAGTGACTTTGTCTTGAGGGAGTGTTTTGTGAATCAATATGGTTAAGGTAGCTACCATTTCTTCATTTGGAAACAAGGTAAAGAGATATATGGAGATTCGGTATTCCATCATTATTTTTTTTTGGAAACGTTAGAAATTTTATTGTCAAACCACTCGAACCGGGTTTAAGCGGAGCATGTAAAATCCCGGCTGCTCTAGGTTTTTACAAGAAATGCACCCTCTACATTAAGGGTAAATGCTTAATTATTTAATAGCGGTTAGTTTTGAATAATTTTTTAAAATATAAATATCAATTGAATAATTAACACAAATCTTAAGGGCTTATTAAGATTAAGATGTTTAATTATGAATTGGAATTTCCCATTATTTCCTTATCATTGACCCACCTAATTATGCTAACCAGTCCGGCTATAACTGAGTCTGATTGACCTCTTAATTTGTTTTTTTATAGTGCTAATGTAATTGGTGATTCCTAATATAATATTTAATTTATTTTTTCTTGGCAAATGTATAATATTCAAACTGATTACTGAACATTTTGTCATGCCCAAATCTTACTTAAGATTTGGTATTGACTAGAGTGCAAAATCCTTTGCCGAAACTAGAGCTCATGCCTGTCACTGAAATCTCTAATGTCTATGGAGAATGAGAAAGAATCAAAAACCCAGCAAACCCATTATTATCACACAATTATTTATTTCAATTAAATAAACATCAGGTTTCAATGTTGAACTGATTTTATATCGAGTATTGAATCGTAATTTATCGAATGTGTATCCTACACGAGTTTCATATATATGTTTCTTTATTGTTGATTCAGTGTTCAACAAAAATTCGACTATCAATCTTAATTCATAATCCATTAAATATTAATATTATAATATATTTTAAATCTTACCTGAATATAAGAAGCAATTCCATAACCACTACACAGTGGTTCATAAAGTTCAGATTGCACAAGCTTAATGAAACACCACTCTTTAGTACAAAATATGTCAGCATTGCTAATTTGTTAGCAGAACAAATCTGACAATTTCCTATAAATAGCTTATCATCCAATAGCCAAAAACATAATATAAAAAACAAAAAATACAAATTGAAATGGACACAGTGATGCTTCATATTAACACTTAATTAGACCTCTTAAAGACAAACATGACTAATAATATAGTGATGCGGTTCATATTATGATAAGCGACACTGCCGCATTTACATTAGAGGGTCGTTGAGTAATCCATGCCAAGTAGAATTAAGTTCATTGTTGATACCAGCATCTGCATTATTGATGAGCTGCCATGGGAAGCCCCATGATACCTTATTGCTTTCACTTTCTCTGCTGTTGCTAATTAACTCCTTCTTCACTGTTGTTACTGTGACTGCTGTTGTTGTTGCATTAGTAGTAGCACTCATTTGATTATGATGATGATGATGATGATGATGATGATGGACAGCTTCTCCCATATTGGTTCCATTGCCAAACCCATAATACAAGTTTTGAAAATTGTCATAATGGGTACTTGTAGTTGTAGGGTTTCCTAAAATAGAAAAGTCATGTTGATCATCAAACCCTAAGTGGCCACCATTTTGTTTTTGGAGCCTAGCAAATACAAGACTGGAGTGATCATTGGAGTCATAACTCAAAGGAGGGAAATTGGTAAGAGGGTTTGTATTGGAAATGATCAATGGTTGATCTTGGCTTCTGTTTGATGATGATGATGATGATGATCTTTTGTTTTTCCTGCACCCTCCACCCACAGGAACATTTCTCAATGTGCCACCTTTGGTCCAATACCTTCTGCAAGATTTGCAAAAGTATCTTGGCTGAGTGAGGCTGTAGTTATTGTAGTAGCAGAATTTTGTGTTGGTGGATTCACATCTTGGGCATTTGAGAGCTTCTTCTGGTGGTTGTGGCCATGGCTTCCTTTGATCTTCTTGTGCTTTTGACCAATCCAACATGATTTCCAATGAATGAGTAGCCATTTCCTGAATTTATATCAACAACAATTTTAATTAAATTTGAACACATTAGACAAACTCTAGAAAAAAATGAATCAAGATTCTCAAGAAAATTAATATAATCTCTAAATTTTTTTTTTTTTAAATGTTCCATAATTTGTACTAAATTTTCCAATATGATAATAGGAAATTGAATCCAATATTTGGAGACCCTAATTTGAAATCCTCATACTTGTTACTTTAGACTTTAGACTTTAGTGACCAACAAAATATTATTTTCCAACTTATATAAGAGAAAAATTGATGGTATGATAAAGTATTATTGCCTCAATACCAATTTAACCAGAGAATTGAAATATGTATGAAAATAGTAATATTGAAAGATCTTCATCAATATTCTCCCTAATCTTATGTACAAGAACATAATTAATTCAATTTTAATTTTTTTTTTTTTTTTAAAAAAAAAAAAACAGAATTGGCTTAAAACTCAAAAGGGAAAGATGAATTAGAATATAAACATAACCACATAAATACCAATACACACTTCCAAAAACAAATCCCCTACAAAGAGAATAATTTTTTTTTTTTTAAAGAAAAAACTCAATATCTTTTCTTTCTGTTTTCCTCTTTATACAAATAAAATAGTCAAAAAAATAATAATCCATTAAATCCCAAAAAAAAAAACATAACTTTCCAATTAAACCCAAAATCCAAAATCATTTGTGAAGTTAAAAAGAAACAAAAGGGTAAAGTTAATTAACAGAAACAAAAGAAGAATTAATTATAACTGTAGATAAAAACTTGTTATAATTATATCCTACCTGGTGTTGCCCTCTTGAAGAATCCATCCATGCAACAATAATCAAACACTATTCAAATTAATTGGAACACAAAGTTGATGAGAATAACAAGTTAAACCAGCTTAGCTCAAGAGAAAGACTCAAGAGAGAGAGTGTGTTTTGATATTCATGCAAAGTGATGAAAATAATGCCCAATGACTCTTTATATACACATATATATTGAAAAATGGTAATTGCATTTCATAAGTAGTTATTTAGTGTTCACGTGTTCGGCTTAAGTTCGGGTTTATGGAACCGCAACCTTAATCAGAACCGTATGGAATCTCCGATTCCAAGAATCGAAACTGAAACCGAAACCGTAAGATTCCAAGAATCGGAATCGAAATCGTAAGTTTATGGTTCGATTCCGGTTTCGATTTCGGTTTGGAATCGCAAAAATAATGACATGATTTTAAAATTTATGAATTTGTTATTTTGAATACAATAAAACAAAAATCCAATGATGAGAGAGTATTGAGGGAGTGCAATTAACTATATATTCAAATAAATATGTCCGGATATTAATAAGGTGGGGACATAATATTTTGTTTTTTTTATTATATTTGTTTTTTTAGTCTTTAAATTTATTAGTGTCAATAACGTGAGCACAAAGCAAAATGGTGGGTGTTTAGAGAGAGGATTTTTTTTAAAATGTTTTTTGGATTTTAGATAGAGAAAGAGGAGAGTTTTGTAATTATGAGTTTCGTAGGAGATGATCCATTTGATATTTTCTCGTGCACGCAGAGAATGCAAAGCAATTAGATAAGAAAATTTCAGTTCTTTCTTATTCTTATTATTATTTTTTTAAAAATATATATATATATATAAATAAAAATAAAAATAAAAATAAAATCATAGCTCTGCAACGGATTCATATCATATGATTGATATATGAGCCAGCTCGCTTCTATAACTGAGTGGGCCCTTCCCACATGGATTCGACTGTATATTCGTGGGTCATTTACAATACGTATAATTTGTGTGAAATACAATTATTTTTTATTTAATTATTTTTTTATTATTTAGCACGTACAATAATATAAAATTAGCTTGTTGTATGAGTGATGTGATAATATTGTTGGATAGTAGAATTTTTAGTAGCCTACTTACTAATCTCCAATGACTGTCAATTAGTGTTTGTTTGATATGATTTTTAATATAGGTAAAATAATATTTTTTTTAGTTTCAAAAACTATTTTATTTTTTTAATTATTTAATTACATTTAGAATAAAACTTTTGATGATCAATAATAACGGGGAGGGGTAAAATTAACCCTATAATAAGAATAATGCTCATAGGCCTCGTGTTTCATAAATTTTTTTTTTGGAAACGATGGAAACCCCGCCATCAAATCACAGACTCTTACAAGAAATGCACCCCCTAAATTCGAACCCAGAACCTCAAGGTGAGATCCTGGACCCTACACCACCAAGTCACACCCATTGGGGACGTGTTTCATAAAACTAATGAAACAAAAGACAGATATTTGGTCTTTTAAGTGTGTACAAGGAACGAGACTATGTACCGGGGCCCAGTGAAGTGAAGTGAAGATGATAGTGATGATCTGACGGGTCAGATGGATTTGGATCCCAATGATGACTTGATGTTTTTTTTATTTTTTATTTTTGAAATATTGAAAAACTCCATAGTCAAATTACCTCACTCGGACTTAATCGGAGTAATTAAAATCTTCAATTATCTCAGATTTTTAAAATAAACGCATCATCAGAATTCCAACATCATATTTAAAGAATAGATCATGAAACATACATCATTAAATCACGTTTTTTTTTTTTTTTTTGAGATGATGACTTGAAGTTGCTGTTTGTTTGTTGAATGTTCTGATGATGTGGACTTGTATTGATGTGGGTGACATCAGGGGATTGGTCCTCGTCTTGACGTTTCCGTCCCCCTCTTCATATTATTATTATTTATAGGGAGACTGAAATATTAATTGGAGACTCGATTTTTTGGAATCTGAAAAGAATTTTTAAAATATATGATTTCTTAGTGATTGTGATTTTCACATATGATGTATCGTTCAAATAATATAAATAGTTATCGATCACACGAGGATTTATCACATATTTTACTAATTATTAAGATTAATAACATGCGAGTATCTAATTAAAATTAAATGTGAATTTAATTTGAGTTTGAACTAAGGCTAATGCAAATAAATATAACTTGGAAATTTGTAGAGATAATCACAGAGAGAAAACATCAGGGTTGTGAATCCACCCAATATTATTCTAAAGATGAATTGGTTATCTTATATTTGTGTAATATATTGGTTTATTAACCTGAAACACTAAGATATTCACAAGTCTCTTTCGATGGTCGAATGAAAATATCCAAAATAACTTAATTAACTATATTTATATGTCAAATAAATCACCTCAAATTCATTACAAACAAGTTCCAATTATGGCTACATCCGCCCTACATGTATATTTCTATCATGGATAGAAATCTCTAAGATGAGATCGTGTGCTATTGAATCTAAGGCTAAACCTAAAATTCATTTGTCAAGTTCATCTAAGTTTACCGCATCAATCCTATTGGTGATCAGGCAGCATAAATCATTAAGCATAAGATTCAATAAATAAACCAAAACATCACACATAATATAAGAAAAACAATTTATAAATTCATAAATATGAGTTTCATCACAACCCCAGATTAGAGGTTTAGTTACTACACATGCTCAGAAACTCTAAATAAATATTCAATGATAAACAAAACATTAAGGGAGTAAAGGAAAGAAAAAAACTATGTCGAGATTGTCAGTCATTCGCTCCTCGCTGTTGAGTTCCTGTGATGTGCTCCATTGATGTGTTTTTGGCTTAATGATAAACAAAACATTAAGGGAGTAAAGGAAAGAAGAAACTATGTCGAGATTGTCAGTCATTCACTCCTCGCTGTTGAGTTCCTGTGATGTGCTCCATTGATGTGTTTTTGGCTTCTCCCTCAAAAATCTATTTTGGAGGCTGTAATTTTAGGTTATGAAAACTCTCCACGCATAGTTTCGTCACGTGCATCATTTTTATAATATCTTAGCCCTACTGACTTAAAATAAATTCTCAATATTTTAGGATTTTTCACTTTTTAACTCTTCTAATTTAATCTGTTTCCAAATTAAATTATTTCTTCAATTGTCTTTCTTGTCGCATGAAAATCCCCCAATTAACAGCTTTTATTACTATCTTTCACTGCTTATTTCCAAAACATATTTAAATTCACACAATAAAATAAATTAAGACACAATAAATAAAATAAATTATAAACTAACTTAAAATTAAGTAAAAATATAATGAAATAATAGATAAAATATAAGCACATCACCTAGTAGTAAGTTTGTTACGATAATGGATAATAATTTTTCTTAAATTTGAATTTTTTAATTTTGATCTAAATTTAGAACATTAACCGACCGTATGTCCCTTATGTCCTTAATTTAAAAATCCCTTAATTTTTTATAATTACTTATTAAGTTTTTAATTTTTTTTTTTATAATTACTTAGTAGGTCTTTCATGTTCTAATAGTGACCGTACATAATGCAACAACAAGTTTTATTGTTAGCATTCCAATGACTTTATGAGTAATTATAACAACAAATTATGAAGGTAATTAATAATTATGAAAAAAAATAGAAATCTAAACGATATTTTTCCTTGTTTTTACATGCTTCATATATAGAATCTATTTTTTCAAAAAAATAAATTACATTAACATTTTTTTATTTTTTTTTGGAAAAAATGGAAATCCGCCACCAAACCACCCATTCTGGGCCGCGGCGCAGGTAAAACCATCGGTTGTCCCAGGCTTTTACAAGAAATGCATCCCCTGGATTTGAACCCAGAACCTCAAGGTGAGATCCTGGACCCTACACCACCAAGCCACAACCCTTGAGGACTAAATTACATTAACATATTTGAACATAAATCAATAATTTTATCAAAATATAAACCCGAAAATATACTCTTAAGAAGTTTGAACCAATCAAAGCCGAAGTAGATTCATATTCTTAATCTCAATTATTGAAATATTTGATCCAATAACTACCACCACCACCATTGAATTTGCTTTCTTCATGCATGCCTTTAATTGCTTCGTGTCACACACATACTCTCTGTGCCCAGTGGTCCCATCTGGGGAACATTTTGTGACTAGTGTTTGACTTACTCTAGACTCAGAGTCCGGAAATGATTTTCACTTCTCGGGTTTGGATTCGGAAAAAATTATCCGGATCCGGAGTATATCCGGGACCCGTATAAATATAATAAAATTTTAAATTTATCAATTAATATTATGAAAATTCTTAAATTATCACAAATTAAAATTCATTAAAATATATAAATACTGAAATTCACAAATATATAATTAAAATTAATCGGATTCATGTAAAAAATATCAATTAACTTCATAAAATATCATAAATTATATTTATTTTTTAAATTAATCAAGAATTATGTGAACCCAGGTCCGGACCCATATCTAGATGGTATCACATACGACGTTACTTGATATATGATCTTTTCAATAGGCTCGTACATGACCGTGTAAATTTGAATAGTAATAATATGATTTAGATAAGGGCAATAATATGCTTATTAATATTTTTCCCGAATTTTATCCAAATTCTCTAACTGTAACTATAATTAACTATAATAATTCTTGCTTAATATATGTTCATGCAATCTTTTAGGGTTTCTAACACACATGCAAGTTTATCAATGATGACAGAGATGACTAAAACTAACACAAGGATAAAAACTTTAAATATAATAATGGGTATTAATATGTCACACTCAAAAACATTATTGGAATACAAGGCATATACATTTTTTTTTTGAAATCGTTGGAAATCTTACAGCCAAACCACCATTTCGGGGCTTAACCGGAACATGTAAAATCATTGATTGTCCAAAACTCTTACAAGAAACACACTCACTGGATTCGAACCTAATACCTCAATATGAGATCCTGATCCTTATACCACCAAGTCATGTCCATTGAGAACGACATATACATTATCTTCATTATAAATTACCACATTTTAATTTTATTGAGAAATTTAAGTATAATAGATATTAATATGGACCAAGATTCTCTAAACAGTCAATGATTGAACCCACTTTAGATTTCCTTTGGATTCTACAATAATAATTTCGGGCTCCTCCTCATTTCAAATACATTCAAATTATTAAAAAAAAAACATAATTTTAAAAAACATCACATGTAGCTTTGTATCTTTAGTTTTCTTAGGTTTGAAAAATTATTGATGTACTAATATTTAGAATGTGTAAAAGATAACTAACGTAATTAATTTCAGTATATTAATTTGAATATTCTTATCGCCCATATTTTTTTATGAGTTTAAAACAAGTATAAATCTCTTTCTTGTATTATAAAAAATAAGATAATTTGAATGTCCCTATCACTTTTATAGATATTAACTTTCGTTCTGTAGATCACTATTAACTAAGTCAAAAAATGGATGAGAACAACACTCGTAGGCTAATAGAATTATGTCTGTATTAATTACACCACTCACATCACTGTGAGGAATCAAACTTAATACCTAATATGTGAAATATGCTTATCTTGATTAAGTGACCTATCACTTGTTGAGAAATATATTTTCATCTAATTATGAATTATGTATAGGTGTAAATACACGTATAGTAAAAAAATCAACAGACAATAGTGCATACGCAAAACAAGAGATTTCAATGGTCGCATATCTTTTTGTTAGATTATTGTCATGTATGCCTCTAATTTTATTTTATGACTATTTAAGATGTTGGGAAACATCATCCATAATATTTTTATGGAACAAATTCATTGGTCCACTTAGGATATAACTATACATGTATTACTATTCATATATGTAAGGAACCTATGACACCACTTATCTCCACATTGGTATGATATTGTCCACTTTGGGCCTAAGCCCTCATGAATTTGTTATTGGGCTATACCCAAAAGGCCTCATACCAATGAAGATACATGTTCATCCTTATATGCCCATGATCTTCCCAATTTCTAACCAATATGGGACTTTGGGATTTTATTTGCACACCCAACAATCCTCCACTCGAACAAAGGACCATCGAGCCTCCCCTCAAACGATCATTCATCCGTCCACTCTAGCCCAGACCAACTCATCTTCAACGTGTTGGGAGTAGGACACGTCAATGAAGACCGGAGCACACCGCCTATCTAACCGAGCACATTCACGGATCACGATCGGGGCTCATCACCTTTTTGTTCGGTATTCTGATGATTCATCCACATGGCTCACTTCGGGGCATGGCTCTGATACCACTTGTAAGGAAACATATGACATCACTTATCCCCACATTGGTATGATATTGTCCACTTTGGGTCTAAGCCCTCATGAATTTGCTCTTGGGCTATACCCAAAAGGCCTCATTCCAGTGAAGATACATGTTCATCCTTATATGCCCATGATCTTCCCGATTTATAACCAATCTGGGACTTTGAGACTTTGTTTGCACACCCAACAATATATTTATTCACAAACATATTGAAATAAATCTAATTTTTTCACAACATAATTGCATATCTTACTTCTTGTAGAGATACTAAGAGTGGTAATGGGCCGGGCTCGGGCCGGGCTTATCGAAGCCCGGCCCGAGCCCGGGAATAACTTTTTAAGCCCAGCCCGGTTTTTTAAAAATAAAAAAATTATATATATAATTTATTATATAATTATAAAAAATATATATAATTTATTATATAAATATAAAAATATATATAATTTATATATAATATTTTTTAAGGCCGGATCGGGCCCGAGCCCGAGTCGGGCCTCCATTTCTGAGCTCAGCCCATTATTTTTTTATCCCGAGTCGGGTCTGGGTTTTTCTGCCATCCCTAAGAGATACCCTTAATTAAACTTAATCAATTGCTTATTTCAATAAGTAAATGCTCATATTTATATAATGATAAGTAAAGTTATTATACCATCACATGCACAACTTTCTATTCACTCACATACACTTAGAAGCAAACATTGATTATTATGTAATCACATATATTTAATAACTTAATGATTTTCTCAAACGTCTCCAAAAATATTATCATTATACCACATATTCCTCGTTAATATTTTCTAAGTTAATATTTTTTAATGATGTTGATTTTCTAACCTATGAAATATGCAATAATATAATAGGAGTACTTGATTGATTTTTCCAATCAACTGACCAGAGCACATACTTTATTGAAATTAATCAGAGGAGTTAACTGACAAGAATGAGGAAACACAGCACTATATGTGGTGTGAATGTGATGATAAAATTTGACAAAACCCATTGACTTGGTAAGATCCGGATAAATAGATTTGGATGATTAAATTTGACATTTTATTAAATGAATCAAATAATTATATCGGATTAGGATTTTAAATCATCGATTTATCAATTCATTTATGATATAATTATTTACGTATTATTATACCGTGTCGACCCATTAATCCACTAATCCGTTAACCCATGACCTATATAAAAAGTAGCTAGGATTTTAATTATTAATAATATTTAAAATATTTAATGTGTCAATTTAGCAATGGATTTAAAAAAAAAAAAAAAAAAACATGTACAAGGGTAAACAGTCGTGTAAGGTGAGACAATAATTCAGTTATTAAATAGTGATAAGTTTACTCAATTTTAAATGGTTCTTGTCATGTCACTTATTTAACTTTTAAATAATGTTAGGATTATCATATTTAGAAATTATATTTGAGTCATTCTAAATTCGATACGACACTAAAATATTTATTAAAATATCTCTTATAAATTATTAAAAAATTTAATTTATTAATAATATAATTTTGATTTATTCACAATAAAATAAAATATATTTATTATTTTTATGAATTGTAGGGATTAGGGTTTGGTCAAGGTAGTTGACTGGTCAAATATTGACCAAAACATAAGGCAGCATCTTCTGTCAATAAAAGAATCAGCATTCCCACTAGTGGAGAGTCATGATTTCAACTATGCTAACAGCTAAAAAAAAGTGTACTTATAGAAGCTAAAATGATGATATTTAATATCATTTTATTAAAAATAATTAAATTTTGCAAAATATATATGAGTCATCATATTCATATGAATGGTGGAATCAGAATTTTCATTTAGAATTCATAAAAATTATAGATACTTTTCATTAATATAGTGTAGAAAAATCAAAATTATCCAATTAACAAATTAAATTTTCTATCAATTTAATAAACAAATATTTATCTTAGAGGAGATCCACCTAAGAGTGGCAACAAACCATGTTTTTTTTTTTAAAAATAAAATTATTTAATTTTTTGAAATTTTTAATACTTAAAAATTAAAAATTAAAAATGTCAATGTTTTTATTTTCTTGGATTGGACCTTAAAAATTTAGTTATATAAATATGTGTTTATAATTAAAATTTAATTTATATAATTAAAAAAATATTTGTTTATTAATAAAAGGAGGCCCCATGTCGATTTTTTTACAGGTCGGGCTCGGGTTTTTTGCATAAACCCGACTCGTGCCATAAACTAAAATTTTACTCTCGGACCGAGCTTTGATGAAGTGGACAGGGATCAATTTTTTCTGCCACCCCTATAGTGTAATGTAATGTAATTATTCATCGAGTTATAAGGTTGGTAGGGTAATGTTATAATGTAATGGCATAATACATGCAATTAAACATATTAACATTGTTCTAAAAATAAGTCCGGTAGTTAGATTCGGTAATTTAAAAGGTTTAATGACCAGTTTCATTGAAAAATATTATGACATCATAAATCATTTTAATTAAATAAAAATTAAAAAATATTTATTTTTCTTAATTGTTTTGTGTTTAAAAAAATAGCCCGGTTCTCAAATTTTAATCGATTTTGTACACTTTGATTTTGAAGATTTAATCGAACCGAATTCATAACTTATTTTCGATGCAATAGTCCAATTGATAGGTTGGACACTGCATCTTAGAGAAAAATCCAGGGCCGGCGAATGAGTCGAGTTTTGAAAAACCTAACCATTTTTGAATACTTTTATTTAAATTTGGGTCTGAAAATTACATTAATAGTATCAATTCAAAAATTAATAAATTATATTTTTTTAATATTTTAAAAATATTAATAAGTAACACTTGAATCCGACTCATTTATTATTCTTAGAAGAATCTATAAATACAAAATAAAAAATAAAATGTTATAGGAATGATTGAGGGTTGAAAAAGTGAACACATCATTTGAAAAATCAAAGGCGTAGGCGCGTGGACGAGGAAAAAGAGGTGGCGAAGACTCGCGGGGTGGGGGCCATAGAGAGACATGAAGCGACAGAGCTAAGTGATTGATCGGTGGGATGTGGGGCCGCAGGTAGATTCCAGATAATCTGACCGAACACGTGGCAAGTAAAATGCGGCTAAGAGACGAATATTTCAGTTAATGAGGAAATTAAGAAAAGCACATTAAACATACCCTACAAATTTAGACTATATTTTGATTTATTAACAATTTAACGACACTGTCCACAACTACGTGGGCCCCTCCTCCCCATTGTGAACCGAATAATCATTCAAATTTTAAATTTCAAATTTCACATTTCTATTTTGAAAAAAATAAAATAGGAATGTTAAGTGAGAACGTTTCATGGACTTAGACTTAGTTGGATAGAGATTATTTGTATCGAGAATATAAATTAATTTATAAATTATGTAATAAATATTAGAGTATAAGATAGCGTAAAAAAATAATATTATATTCATGTGATTCAATTTTATGAGTATAAGTTAGCGTTAACTATTCGTTTGGAGTGATGTTTAAATTATAGTATTACTCTAGCTTATAAGCCCACTAAAATTCACGTCAAACGTGTCTATTTGAGAATATTTAAAATCACATCAAAAATACATTCTCATAATCAATTTTTTTAAGATCATTTAATAATATATTAAAAACGTTAATTAAGTAACACTCACTATATTTTCTTACTAAGATATCGCTTGTTAGATTTAATATTCAAGCAGAAGAAATGAAATAAGAAAAAGAGACAGGATGCTACATAAATAAACCTTGAAAGCTTATTTGATTGGACCGACACAAGTGTTTAGGATAATAACTTTTGTACTCCTATAAATTATGCAGTTTTTACAATTCAATTCTAAAATAACTTTTGTTTATAATTTAGTCTTATAAATAAGCAAGTATCATCTTATTAGTCTTAATCCGTCAACTCTAACGGAAGTCACGTTGCCAAATTATATGCTTCTTTAGCGAGAAAATATCATCCCATTAATCCTTTAAGTTATGCAATTTTTACACTTTAGACCTAACGTTAGTACTATCACTACAAGAAAATAGATTTTTAGCGTCGAAAAATTTCGTCGCTAAAGGTCTTTAGCGTCGAATAAAATTATTGACGCGAAAGCTTGGTTGAGGAATGTATTTAGCGTCGAAAATGAATTTCGACGTTAAAAATGTATCTTTAACGACAAAAATATTGGTCGCTAAAAGTACTTATATTTAGCGTAGAAATTCATTTTCGACGCTAAAAGTTAATACTTTTTGCGACCAATACTTTCGTCGCTAAAGATATATTTTTAGCGTCGAAATTTATTTTCGACGCTAAATACCTTCTTTGACCAAGTTTTCGTGTCAAAAGTTTTATTTTGACGCTAAAGACCTTTAGCGACTAAATTTTTCGATGCTAAAAGTGAAAATAAAAAATTAAAATAAAAAACTCGTTATAATTAGTTTTAAAAACTAATTATAAAAAAAATGACATTATAAATTAATTTAAAACTAATTTAATTACAAAAGTAATTAAATTTTTAGAAAACATAATAACATAATTACAAATTTGTTATAAAATATTATGACAATGATATCTTTATTAATATAAAAATAAAATTACAAAATTGATCACAATAAAAAAGCTTAAAATAATAAACAAAATGATAAAATATAATTTATATATATATTTTCTCCATCTTCACTTTCATATTCTTCATCTTCACTTTCATTGTTCTTCATTTTCTTCACCATCTTCATTTTCATAATTTATTCATCTTCATATTTCCCTACAAAAAAAAAAAAAAAAAATATTGGATGTTAATATAAAATATAAAAAATTAAACAAAACATATAAGGAAAAATAAAATTTAGAGATAAAATAAGAATATGAGAGAAAGAAAATGAGAATAAGAGAAATGAAAGAGCAAATGAATTTATAAGGAAAAAATAACTTTTAACGACGAAATAGGCTTTCGTCGCTAAAGGTCATCAAATAGGCTTTCGTCGCTAAATGTCAAAAAATTTAAATCAAATTTTTTTAGGTGAAAAGTTTAAATTTTAGAAGGCGGGAATTCGGAAAATTTATATTTATCCTTTAGCGTCGAAATATTTGACTTTTAGTGTCGAAAATTTCGTCGCTAAATGTCAAAAAATTTAAATCTAATTTTATTACGCGATAAATTCAAATTTTATAAGGAGGGAATCAAAAAATTAAATTTACTCTTTAGCGTCGAAATATTTGACTTTTAGCGTCGAAACATTCGTCGCAAATGATCAAAAATTAAATTTAATTTTTTTGACGAAAAGTTCAAATTTTAGTTGGCGGGAAATCGAAAAATTTAAATTTACCGTTTTAGCGTCGAAATTTAAATTTCGACGCTAAAAGGTATACGTTTAGCGTCGAATGTAAATATCGACGCTAAAAGGTAAATCTTTAGCATCAAACAACTATTTCGACGCTAAAGGTGTGATTTTTGGCGTCCAAATAGATTTTCGACGATAAAGGTTTACATTTTAGCGTCGAAATTGAAATTCGACCCTAAATGATTTATTAACGACGAAAAAAATTTCGACGCTAAAAGTTTGGATGCTAAATGTCAATTTTCTTGTATTATGCGAATTTTTTCACTTCAATCTTAAAAGAAGTTTAGAATTTGATCCCGTTAAATGATGTCAACAGTTTCCGTTAGAGTTAATATACTAGGACTACCATGATAATATTTACATGTTTATAAGACTAAATTATAAACAAATTTGTTTTTATGACTAAAATATATATATTAAAAAAAAAAAACGCATAACTTATAAAACTACACAAGTCTTTATGCCTAAGTGATTTTAATATTATCTGGATTTATTAAGAACCGTATCACTTTTTATTTTATTTTATTTTGAAAGGGCATGCTGGTCTTAAGAGTGGTGGATTTCATTATGTTTGTTTTTAATTTAAAACAAAAAAAAATAGAACTCAAATTATTGGTTTGCTTCCTGAAGTCCACCAACCTATTCAATATTGGATTTTGAAAAATTGTTCATTTTGCTTTCAAAAGTCTTGCTAACTTGTTTAAGAATTATAAATAAAATAAAAAGAAAATGGACAAAATTCGTTATATCATATATCTGTTGCCAAAATAATAATTAATTAACACGATATATGACAGTTCTTATGATAAATATAAAAATGTTTTTTAATTAATTATTAATTACTTAAAAGAAGAGACAACGAAATGGGTAATTGAAACGTGGGAGAATGGGCTAGTGTTGAAACGGGTGGTTGTGATCCAAAATCGGGTCTCAAATTTAATAAAAAATTTATTTTGAAATATGTAAAATAATTTATATATTTGTATATTATATTTAAATTATTATCTGATAATTACTAATTATAATTTCTATAAAAATAAAAATAAAACTTAATAAAATTTTCGTACTGAATCCAAATCCATCACGTGAGGATTGAGAGGAGAGCACATACGGGCCGAGTACGAAAATTTTATTCTTATCTAGTCCTAATTTATACACGAGTCTCATATGGTTCCTTATTCACATTGAATTTTATTTATATTTGAATGAGAATGTCAATATCCACACCAATTTTGTTAACTGGATGAATATAAAAAAATTAGCTAATTTTCCACAATTAAAGAATCTGATCTCTACAAATTCCATCCCCGCAAAAATTTTTGCCATCTATAAAAACATACGGTCTTGGCTAAAGTGGTGTTTGGTAACAGATTGGTTTTGTCCTGTCCTGGCATTGGAATAACAATCATGAATGGGCGTTATTGAAATGCTAGAATCCAATTTAGCACTCGGTAACGTAACGTATTTGAGGGGGACTTTCAACGTGAATGAATGCATGTATCCACCACGTAGAGATATAGACGCAAAATATTATTTTTTTTCTCTCTCTCTCATCTCATCATTATAATTATTTATAATTTTATTTGTTGGCCCAAATCGAATACTTCGATTATCCTCAATGGACGTGATTTAGTGGTGTATGATTTATGATTTTACCTTCAGGTTCTGAGTTCGAATCCAGATAATACATTTCTTGTAAGAGTCTGGAAAAATCGGGGGTTTTACATATTACGTTTAAATTCGAAATGGGTGGTTTAACGGTAGGGTTTCCAACGATTCAAAAAAAAAAAAAAAACAAGAATACTTCATCAATTGTTTTTTTAGGTTGTTATATTTTCCAAGTATATTGCAATTTTATATTTATTGGAGTCCAAATTCTATATCAATATACACATGAATTTAACACTAATTATAGATGCGATGTCTCTACCCACGTACGTAAGAACTGATATTCAAATGTATATTGAGAATATTAACTAGTTTATAAGTATTGCAGTGAGAATATAAACATATATACTTAAAAGCTTATCAAATGGTATAAATGAGTTGAAATTTATGGGTCTAATTTAACCCTATAATTATTTGAGTGTTAAAGGTTACACAGTACTTATATTTTGAGATTATTTATTCATCTAAGACAATATGTGATATATTTTTTCCTGACAAGAACGAGTGATGATAGAATGTGTCTTGCTTATCTCGATGAAATGGGCAGACACGCTATCCAAATTCTAAAGATTTCTCAACACTTTCCCTCACGCACATGCCGATTTTTTGTGGCCTATTCGTGCATGAGTGTGGCTCTGATACCATGTTGAAATTCATGAGTCTAATCATGTCCAAAAACTGACTATTGAGTTGTGAGTTATCTAATATTTATATTTTGAAGTTTATTCATTTATCTCATCCGATATGAGATATATTTTAACTAGTTAGAAAACATTATATAAAAAAAATATCATGAACTACAACACATTATTTATATAAGAGGTTGGAGTTTGTGATTTATTTAATTAATTTATAGTTGTCAATATTTAGCTCAAATTAGGTCATAACTAGCTCTATATATACTTAGTCGAATTCTCATGTTGGAATCATTATCTTTATTTTTAGTTTTTGGCCTTCGTTTCTAATTAGATTTTCATTTCCATCAATTCAAAATTGATTATTTATATTTCAAATTCAATATCAACCCATGTCATAACATAAATTTTATCCATAACCCAAGCTACAAATTCACATATTTTGTAGACATATTTGGCAATTTTTTCATGTTTGTTATATATATATATATATATATCAGACGTTCACTAATAAGTACCGCATCTTCAAAATTTTGGGTCGCTAATTTTTGAAAAAGAAAAATCAAATTGTTGACGGTGGATTTTGGTCTCAGGGTAATATTGGAATATCACTCCCGATGAAATCCTCCTCCAACTGTGAATTTG
Source organism: Zanthoxylum bungeanum (assembly GCA_019454045.1). Lineage (NCBI taxonomy): Eukaryota > Viridiplantae > Streptophyta > Magnoliopsida > Sapindales > Rutaceae > Zanthoxylum > Zanthoxylum bungeanum. The sequence continues at coordinate 348,025 of SKCR01026490.1, forward strand.
TTTGGTTATGGGGGACCAAAGGCAAATTTAGCGGAAAACAAGAAAATACGCCAATCAGACAAGGTGTTTTAACGTGGTTCGGCGGATTTTGGGATCCGACCTACGTCCACGGGCAAGAACAGGATAGTGCTTTTTATTACTCAAATACACTCCTCGAGTCTCTTCCTTGCTTTTACAAATCAAAGCTCTATGATTCTAATCTCTCACTCTTGTGATGATTTTTTTTAGATGATGCCTTCAACTTGTCCTTCTACACTCACTCTACCCTCCTATTTATAATGGTGAAGAAATCAGATTCCTATTTGTACAAGAATTTCCTAGTTGAAACTATTCCTTTTTCCCATAAGGATTCCTAGTCAAAACTATTCCTTTTTCCATAAGGATTCCTAATCAAAACTACCTTACTTTCTTTATCATACTAGGACATTGACTTATTACTTTACCCCATTAAAGTAGGACAACTTATCCCTTTTCCGCAAGAATAGGATGCTTTATCTTCCTGAGCACGCCTCGCCATGTGCTCGGTCTTCATGAGGTCGGTCACGATAGCCATTTGAACTGAGAATGTTGTTGTTGATCTGATAATGCCCGGTCATCCGATCTCAAGTGGTCGGCCATCTAGTATAAAGTGCTCGGCCTCTTACCGTCAAGTTGTCGGGTCGGCTTTAACGGTCTCGATCAATGAAGTTACCCCTTTTACCCCTGTCGTGTTGTTTAAATAACATAATGCCCGAAAAACACCATCAACACAAATTATTTGATTTTATTTTTTGATAAACTAGGATTTGCACTTGAAAATTAATAACCAAAACCAAACTCTAAAATTATTGCTTAATTATCACCGCCGATTCTCTTGGACACAATTATAAATGTTTCAAAGTTTTCAGCCAATTAGTCCAAATATATTTAGAAACTACTCGAAATGTCGTTGTTGTTTATCGATATTCATTAAAAACATATCTCGTTATTCTTTAATTTTTAACGGTTGTATGTCTGATTTATTAGAATTTTAAGTTAAATTATATTAAAAGAAATTATTTCACACACAAAAAAAAAATCTTTAGCTAAAAGTAACAGTAACTCGTGTCGAATTTATTAGCGACAATGTTTGTTAGTTTTAGCATTGCCATTGAATTTGGAGACGCTAAATGTATTACATTTATAATTATTAATTAACGTCGTCTATGAAGTTGACGATGCTAAAATGTATACATTTAGCGTTGCCAGATACATAGGCGACGCTAAAAAGATAATAATAATAATTAAAAAATTAAAAATAATAATTAATGATATTTAGGTGCATTAACGTGCGCGCACGCGCGCGCGCACACACATATATATATATATAATATATATATATATATATATATATATATATATATACATCATATTGCAATAAATTGATCATAACATAGTGATAACTATGCTTAATGTAATTATTAAGCTTATTCGACGTTAAATGTAATTATTAATGATTTTTAAATTATTTTTTTTATATTTAGCGTCGTGGAGTTAGTGACGTTAAATGTCAACTTTTAGCGTCGATAATTCTGTTGTCGACACTGAAATATTTCCGCAACTAGTTTTTAGCGTTCATTTTATGCGTCGCCATGTTTCAACGCCAAAACTTTTAGTATCGACATTAAATCTAATGTTTATCAATAAAATATCTATCTTTTTTAAAGATTTTTTTAAATAACTCACACGCTATGAGTTATCATGGAGACTCAAACACACAACCTCAATGAAATATTAAATCCAAAATCTATAAAATAATGATATATATATATATATATATATATATTAGATAATTTTTAAAAATATGTAAATTATTTAAATAATTATCTCAAACTTTAGAAATTAAACAGAAATTTCCCTGATAATATTATAGGCGTGTAGTTTGGTCCAAATTGAGCTGGACCAGGGACATGAACGAGCTGTGGGGCTTTTGCTTTTGTTTCAGGCTATTGTGGGTTTTCAAAGCTCAAGCTTCGCCCTTTGCTATATCACGTTGTGTTCATATGTGCATAAGTGTATTATCGTGTATTTTAAAACCAGACCCGGTCTATCAATCCAGGATGGCGAGAAAGTTAAATGTTAGTAGTCTGATAGGGGGTCACCCGGGGTTATTAATTAACTATATTTTTTTAATATTTTTAACAAAAAATATTGTTGAGTAAAATATCTCACATCAGGTGAGATAAACAATTAAACTCAAAATATAAAAATGGGCAATCACAAATCTCAAGCTGGCTTTTGGGTTGAGTTAGACCCATGAATTTCAACATGGTATCAGAGTCACACTCATGCACGGGTGGGCCCACACTACATGTCCACGTGACATGAACCATGCAAAAGACCGGTTTGCACGTGATGGGGAGTGTTGAGGAAAATATCCCACATCGGCTGAGATAAACAATTAAACTCAAAATATAACAATTGGGCAATCCTCAACTCTCAAGCTGGCTTTTGGGTTGAGTTAGGCCCATGAATTTCAACAAATATTTAAAAAAACTAAATTAATAAAAAAAAAAAAGACCCAAAAAATTATTGAACTCAGATCAGATCATCTATTAAATCGGCTGATTTGGCGAATTTGATGCCCGTTCAAATGCTCATCGGACAAAGAGGCTCACCTGAACTAGACTTTAGATCGAGTCCCAGTTCAACCGGTAGAATCGGCCAGTCCACTCCGAATTTTAAACACTGGTATTATCAGAAGATAAATGACGAGAGTGGACAAAAAGAACCCATTATTCATTAATGATGTAACATACTTCACAATTGCATGGGTCTATAGCGTATTGATAATTCATTCGAGATGCATGAGTTCGAGTCCCCACCGTCACTATATCTAACCCTAAAAACAGCTCATATTGGCGGTTATGTGGCCCATTTTAATTTGGTCCAAAATTAGGATCTCCAATTAAGATTTATAGTGTTCCGTTGTTTTTTTTTTCCTTCAAAATTGTCTTTTAAGATTGACCCAAGTTTGAAAGCCTTCAACAAAAATGTATATTGTTATATTTTAGGCTCAATTTTAGGTTTTAAATTTAATAGGGGCCACCGTTTAGGTTTTAATATATTTTTAATTCTTTATCGGTATGAATCATATTTTAAAAACTCGTTTAATACTCTCAAAATTTAGGACCCCCGACAGTAACAGTGGGGCTCTTCCCGAATATTGGTGGAAGTAAATTTTCGAGCTTAGTTTTGGTAGATCTATGAGGATGCCTTGTTAATTTATTTATTTAGACTCTTAAAAAAAAAAAATCCTTCACAATTGTATCCATTAGATTTTAACTTAGCCTATTAACTGGCAAATATTCGGGCTTGCGCTTATATTCATATAGAGATGGCCACCGGTCTGAACCGGAACCGAACCGGCTGGTTCCACATAAGTGTGGAACCGGAGCTGGAATCAAACCGAACGGTCCATTCCGTTTTTTTTTTTAAAAAAAATTTAATAATGATTTTTTTTAAAAAATAAATAAAAATTTAAACAGTTCCCCGTAAAATCGCTGGAACTGAACGATTTCGATTCGGTCAGAGATGAACCCTAACCGAACCGAAATATTACGATTTCAGTTCCGGAATCGATCCGGTTTCGAACCGGAACCGCGACCGAGTCTAATTTATTTCATATGAGCTTTTCTCGGCCTTCAAGCATGGGCAATGGGCTCAATTATGGGCTTGCTGCGTTAGATTCTTCTGAAGTAGGTAAGGGTATGAATGAAATTTTTATTAATTTAGAGAATATTAATCGACAATTAATAAATTATTAGTTTATAAAAAATATTATTTATTTTTTTTTATTTTTTTATTTTTTTTTTGGAAACGATGAAACCCTCCACCAAACCACCCACCACCGGCTGTCCCAGGCTCTTACAATAAGTGCACCCCCTGTATTCGAATCCAGAACCTCAAGGTGAAATTCTGTATCCTACACCACCAAGCCACACCCTAGGACTATAAAAAATATTATTTGTTTTGATAAATACCACATTCATTTTTTTTAGAGATGTACTTTGAATTGGCTGTATTTTTGTGTTTATTACGTTTTATTTGAGTAATAATTAGTTTCTTAAATATTTAATCATGATTTTTTTAATAAATGATCATTATGAATCAAACTCAATAAATTTTTATCAAAACCCCTTGCCATTATTCACAGAAAATAACCACACAAAAAAAAAAAAAAAAAAACACTGAACAAAGCAAAGTTGAAGTTTATTTACTTTTACCCACAACCGCCGCCTCCACCGCTACTGCCACCGTTCATGCTGCCGCTGTTTGAGGAGATTTCATCGCTGCAGCCGTAGCTTGCCGCAGCCTCGTCGGTTTGTGAGAGAGATGAGAGATTTGGAAGGGAAACCCGTTTGAGAGAGGATTTCTGAAATTATAAATTAAGGGTGTTTTGATCCATTGATACTCTTTTTGGCTCTTGAAAATATTATTCTTGATTTAAGTGAGTTTTGTATTTGATTAAATTGGTTAGGTTAGTTTTGTAAATTTCCTATTATATAATAATTTGTTATTGCAAAACTAATATACCACACCATAACTTATTTTGGCATTACAAAAAATTATATACGAAAACGGTTGTGATATATGTTTTAGAGCATCATGTAATATGTAAACGGAAATATTATCAGAATAATAGATAATGTATTTTTCATTTATCGATTGTTTGTTTCAATTAGTATTGTTGATGGTGTTTTCAGGCACTATGTTATTTAAGCAGCACGACAGAGGTAAAAAAGGTAATTCACTTCTCAGTCAAGATTATTAATGCCGACCCGAGCACATGAGTATTATAAAGCCAACAGGTAGATACCGAACACTTTATTATCGGTATCCGAGCACTTGAGTTCGGATGACCGGGCAATTATCAGATCGGCAGAATCATCCTCATTTCAAAGGACTATCATGACCGACCTCATGAAGACCGACCAGATAGCGAGATATGCTCCAGAAGATGACACCCTATTATTGCGGATAAGACGACAAGTTATCCTATTTTCATTGGGAAAACTGGTGAGACAGAGTCCTAGTAGGATAAAGAAAGTAAATATAGTTTTGATTAGGAATCCTTATGGGAAAATGGAATAGTTTTGACTATGAATCCTTATGGGAAAAGGGAATAGTTTCAACTAGGAAATTCTTGTAGGAGAAGGAATCTGATTTCTACATTATTATAAATAGAATGGTAGAGTGTGCATAAGGAACAAGAAGTGGAGAACATTGAGAGTTGAGATCAGAATCATTACCATCAGACTTGTTAACACAAAACAGAGCAGAGAATCATATTTCAGTAATAAAAGCATTATTCTGTTCGTGTCCGTGGACGTAGGTTGGATCTAGCCAGCCGAACCACGTTAAAACTCATTGTTGATTGGTGTATTTATCTGTCTTTTGCTAAATTTGTTTTTGGTTTCCCCTTAACCGAACAAATTCACTATTGAGGGAGGATTGTCTCGGGAGTAATATTCTTATATTACTCTGAGACCAAAATCAGCTGTCAACAGTTGGCGCCGTATGTGGGGAACCAACAAAAAGCAGCTCGCGTAGTAAGACAATGGCAGAAGGTGGAAATCACCGGTCGTCAGGGAGTTCAACGGCAGAATGGATGGAGAAAATAAGGGAAAATATGAGGAAAGAAATGAAGGAAAATCAAAACCTGTTGAAGTCCATGATGAACAGACTGGAGATGATGTATTAAGAAGAGCCTTGCTTGTAGTGACCCTTGTAGAGTTGCAAGAAAGGCAACGAATCCCGAAAATATGAGTAAGACTTCTTTTGTCTTAGGCTGACATTCGATTATGCTTGTTTGTTATGGCCCACACAATGATTTTGATATTTGTTTTTACGGCTCGGGTCTGCCTTGTACCGCCGAGTCCGTTTTGTTGATATATGTTTTACGGCTCGGGTATGCGCTTGTACTGCCGAGACCGATGTCTCTTTCCGGCTCGGGTCTGCTCTTGTACCGCTGAGATCGATAATTCTTTCCGGCTCGGGTCTGCTCTTGTACCGCCGAGACCGATGTCTCTTTCCGGCTCAGGTCTGCTCTTGTACCGCCGAGACCGATGTCTCTTTCCGGCTCGAGTATGCTCTTGTACCGCCGAGACCGATGTTTCTTTCCGGCTCGGGTCTGCTCTTGTACCGCCGAGACTGATGTTTCTTTCCGGCTCGGGTATGCTCTTGTACCGCCGAGACCGATGTTTCTTTCCGGTTCGGGTATGCTATTGTACCGCCGAGATCGATGTTTGTTACAGCTCGGGGTCGGGTTACGTCCCACTGAGTCATGCTTATTGGTCTGAGGATGGAACATTCCCCCAGAACCAAATGTCTATCAAGCTCGGGGTCCTCAGAATATTCAGGGACATATTCGATGCATAGGATCCGTGAGAAGCATAGCACGGGGATGGATGATACCCCCGTGGCGATTGCTTGCTCCAGTGTTACCGAACATAAGGAGGAATATGCCCTTAATGTGTCGAACACTATTTGATCCTCACTTACCCGATGTAATGGATCCGTGAGAAAGCATAGCACGTGGAGTGATGATGCCCCCGTGACGATTGCTAGCTCCAGTGATAACGGACCTAAGGAGGAATGTGTCCTTAGTATCCCGAACACTCTTTGATCCATTTATTATTTGGATCCAAGAGAGGCGCATCACAAGGAGGCGTTGTGCCCCTGTGGCGTGTGCCTGCTCCAGCGCGGTAAGGAGGAGCCCTCGCACAAAGACACAGGCTCCACAGTGACCTGACGTATAGAGGATGTGCCCTTACCATTTTAAACGCTCTCTGATCCAAATCCTGGTTCGCCGGGACACTGAATTGAAAGATTCAGAATTGTGTTTTGGAGGCCTCGGACAGGACGCTGTTTTGAGGCATCCGTGCTGTTGTTTACATTTGTAAAATGTTTTTTTTTGGGACAAGTGCTGAGTCACCCCCACATTTTTGATCTTATTTTCCAAAGTTTTGTTTTTGTTTTTTCGCCGGTCTGGCCAAGGGGACGCCCGTGCCAGATTGGGTAGGACTGCATAGGTTGATTCACTTTCCTCCTATGCAAATCCCAAAGATTACTCGGCTCGGGGCTGGATTTCATTCCGCCGAGGCCACTCGGTTGTCCGGCTCGGGGCTGGATTTCATTCCGCCGAGACCTCTGTGTACCACTGGCTCGGGGTCGGGTTACGTCCCACCGAGTCAGCACTTTTGGACTGGAGAGGCGTCATTCCCCCAGATCCAAATGCTTTTTTTAGCTCGGGGTCGGGTTACGTCCCACCGAGTCAAACCCTCCGGACCGGGGTCAGGACATCCCCACAGGACCAAGTGTTTCTCTCAGCTCAGGGTCGGGTTACGTCCCACCGAGTCTACCTCTTTGGACTGGGTACGTAACATTCTCCCAGGTCCAAATGTCTTTCTCAGCTCGGGGTCGGGGTACGTCCCACCGAGTCAGCTCTTTGGACTGGGGACGTAACATTCACTCAGGTTCAAGTGCCTCTCTTCACTCTGGGTCGGGTTACGTCCCATCGAGTCTACCTCTTTGGACTGGGGAAGTAACATTCCCCCAGGTCCAAGTGCCTTTCTCAGCTCGGGGTCGAGGTACGTCCCACCGAGTCAGCCCTTCGGACTGGGGACGTAACATTCCATCAGGTTCAAGTGCCTCTCTTCATTCGGGGTCGGGTTACGTCCCACCAAATCAGCCATTCGGACTGGAGACGTAATATTCCCCCAGGTCCAAGTGCCTCTCTTCATTCGGGGTCGGGTTGCGTCCCACCGAGTCAGTTATTCGGACTGGGGACATAACATTCCCCCAGGTCCGAGCATCTCTCACAGCTCGAGACATGATCACATGCCACCGAGCACATCATCGTTAGCTCAGAGGCAAAATTTTCTCCTCACAATCGAGATTGGATCAGTCATGGGTCAGGACCTCTAAATCTATGGTACAAATATTACAGAGGAGGAGTCATTTTTAGTTTGGACAACAAGAGGAACTTCATCTCCTGATGGAACGACCCAAGTAAGCAATTTGCTTTGAGGTGGAGAATCGTTCTGAATAGGGTCATCATCTCCAATAACCGAGGATATGAAGATAGAAACAGAATACTTATTTGATGGCGAATGCAATTTCTCTGTGATTTATGGAACGACCACCAGCAAGACGATCAACACACCATCTTTTTTTATAGTTCCCGGCACCAACTTGCATACTCGTTGGAACCGAGAACTAGGGGACATATGTTGATGGTGTTTTTAGGCACTATGTTATTTAAGCAGCACAACATGGGTAAAAAAGGTAATTCACTTCTCAGTTAAGATTATTAATGCCGACCCGAGCACATGAGTGTTATAAAGCCAACATGTAGAGACCGAACACTTTATTATCGATATTTGAGCACTTGAGTTCAGATGACCGAGTAATTATCAGATCGGCATAATCATTCTCATTTCAAAAGACTATCATGACCGACCTCATGAAGACTGACCAGATAGCGAGATATGCTCCAGAAGATGACACCCTATTCTTGCGGATAAAACGACAAGTTATCCTATTTTCATGGGGAAAATTGGTGAGACAGAGTCCTAGTAGGATAAAGAAAGTAAATGTAGTTTTGATTAGGAATCCTTATGGGAAAAGAAAATAGTTTTGACTAGGAATCCTTATGGGAAAATGGAATAGTTTCAACTAGGAAATTCTTGTAGGAGAAGGAATATGATTTCTACACTATTATAAATAGAAGGGTAGAGTGTGCATAAGGAACAAGAAGTGGAGAACATTGAGAGTTGAGATCAGAATCATTACCATCAGACTTGTTAACACAAAACAGAGCAGAGAAACATATTTCAGTAATAAAAGCATTATTCTGTTCGTGTCTGTGGACGTAGGTTGGATCTAGCCAGCCGAACCACGTTAAAACTCCTTGTTGATTGGTGTATTTATCTGTCTTTTGCTAAATTTGCTTTTGGTTTCCCATTAACCGAACAAATTCACTATTGAGGGAGGATTGTCTCGGGAGTAATATTCTCATATTACCCTGAGACCAAAATCAGCCGTCAACAAGTATATTATAAATTATCATGCATATTTGTGATTACTTATGTACTTTCAAACTTGATGTACCAGTGTCATGCATAATATGATTTAAGTCTGAAATTAATAATTAATAATAGTATGTAGAGAACAAACAAAGACCAGCACTTTGTTTGTGATTTAGCTACAATTGTGGTACATTCCATAAAAGTATAACGATATTGATACGAGATTGTTCATGTGGTGACATGAGAATGAAGACACATTGTATGATACGATCATATAAGACTAGATCGAGACAAAAATGAATTTATTTTAATATCCGTTAAACAAAGAAATTCTTATAAGTAAACTAGATGCTCGTGTTAGCTTGATACACTATAAAAAGTCATAATATAATTAGGAAATTAGATGACCCAATTATAAACTCACATGCATAACTATAAATTATGATAAATTATTAATGTGATTAATAATTAATTTTGAATCACATTTGAAAACTATATTAAATAGTTTAATATAAAGTTTTTAATACATATAATTATGAGATAATCAAATATAAAAATTTAAATGATTAAATTTTTATTAATTTATTTATTAATCTTTGATTAAATAATTATGGAATTTAATTTCAAAATAAATACCTAATATTAGATATCATTGTGTTTAATTAATTAAGTGAAAAATGAGGTGGCCGAAAGTCTTAAAACCAAGTGTTAGGGAGTTAATTTTATAATTTGATTATAATTAATTAACATAATCTCTAAGTATAAAAGTTTAACATGATCTCTTTTATTAAATATAAGAGATGTCAAAAAGAAACTCTAGCCAACATCTTATATATATAGAAAAGTCAAAGTGCAATGATTACTCTTTTAAACGTTTAAAGAAAATTATTGTAAGTTATTAAAAACTCACATTATGATTTTTATGCCGAGATATAACACATAAAATTGAATGAAAATTTCATCATCTCCTTCTTGTTCATTTACGTAGACCCGGCCAAGGTTCTGGTTAGAACCGGGTTGGAACTCTAGGGTTCCAACCCCCAATGGCAAAAAAAAAGGGGGAATTCCCAAATTACCTTTAATAATGGTAATAAAACGGTTAATTTTAGGTATCATAAAAATATTATAAAAATGTACAACTATGAGTCATTTTTCATTATTTCAACACATCAATAATAGTCGTGATCCTAATGATATTGTTTTGTTTGAAACTATTAATGTTATGAAACGAAAATGGTTGCATTATTTTAGAGACATTCTTTTACTTTATCTTATTGCTGCTATTTTTTTTATCATAGATTTAAATTAGAAGGTTTGAATAGTGTCTTATCCGCTTACTATGAATATTTAGGAATATTAGATGAAATTGATATAACAAGAATAATAGTTAAAATAAAAATTGATTTAATAGAGTTATTTAATGATTATGTTAGAAGATATAACTTGCAATCAGTAGGGCAATCTAATAGTAGCGAAACTACCGTAATTCAATAAAGACTTAGCGCAAGTGATCATTGGTTATTATAACGAAATAAAAAACAAAGGGATAACACGACTAATAACCCGGAATTAGATAATTATTTATCTTTAAATTTTGAGTTTTCAACTGAAAGTTTAGTTAGTAAAAATTTTCAAATCCTTGAATGGTGGAACCGACATCAAAATGTATACCTTGTATTATCAATTATGACTAAAGAGATATTGGCAGTACTTGTTTACACCTTTGCGGTTGAGCAAGCCTTCAGCATAAGAGGCAATATATTGGAAGTCAGACGGTATTCATTACATACAAGCACTCTATAAGCAACAACATGTGTGGATGATTGGACCCGAGCTGATATGAGGCAACAAGAAGATGCCCCTGATGAATTTGAAGACTTGTTCGATAATGCATCTGCAAGTGCAAGCGGAACTGAAGCTGAAGGATCAACATACACTGATGATGATTGATAATTAAATAATTGTAAAATTACAATGGGGAAATATCTTTAAAATGTAATGGAACTACGTGAACATTGATTCCTTTCACCCATGGAGGATACGTAAGCAACTTAAGTTTTTCAAAATTTAAGTTCAAGCTCTTTAATTTAATATATAATTTTTTAATTTTTTTAGATAAAAATTTTATTTGTAATTTAATGTAATTATGTAATATAAGTTTATTATATAAATTCAAATTCATAATTTTAATTTATATTAATTTATCAATCTTAATTTTTTATTTTCAATAAAGTTAAAAAAACCTGAATGGAACCTGAACCAGAATGGTTCGGGTTCCGGTTCGGGTTCCACATTCGTGGAAATGGGAATCGTCCGGGTCTACACTCACGATGGTTAGCTAAATTTCAGCCCACTATACTTGCGCAAATATGGGTTAAGGGATTTTGATTTCTACTGAAAAATCTGGGGTTGCAGTGGATTGATTGATGATTGTTTTAGGATTGATTTGGTTGTATAAAATCATTCCTAAAAAGGCTATAAAGATTGGGCAAACAACATGGATAACTACTGTCCAGATTTTCCATTGTTTGCACAATTAGCAGTAGTTTGGCATGTTTTTTGGTGCATAAACTATCCATATCTGCTAAACTAATTCTAGATATATGAGATAGTCTTGACAGTAGTTCGGTTATGAATCGAAAAAAGGACTGGAATCGAATTGAGTCAGGTCTGAAATCAAAGCGGTCAACGGTTCAGCAGTTCGAAACTGAACCAGAACGTTGAAGAATAAGCGGTTGAATATAACCGAATCTGAATCGCAAGAAAAAAATCAACGAACCAAATCATATAAAACTGAATCGACGAATCGAATCGCATGATCTGAACAGACGAACCGAATCGTAAGAACCAACGAACTGAATTGTGAATCGGTTCCTATGGAACCATTGCATTTGCAATTATTATATAGTGATTATTTATTCGACTTAATCGAGGGAACTCAAGTAACGACAACTAAAACATGTGACAACGAGTAGCATATTAGGAATTAAACTCAATTTCAATTGCGATTGTTATATAGAGAGTTTGAATTATGTATATTTCATACAATAAAATAAATTTTGTCAAATCCAAAATTTTATCAAATCTTTCCTCTGAGAATATCTAGTAACGAGATCAAATAACCTTCAAAGTAATTAACACAACTCAAATTCAAGTTCTTGAATAAGTCAGACTCACAGTATGTGTTAAGGGTTGGTCATAGTTCAATTCTTGAGTAAGTTAACTTGGTGATTTCGCCTTAAAAATTATGATCGAATGGGTCAAACGATTCTAAATATCTTAAAAGTGCTATATATATGCCTGTTATGCTCTATATGGTACAACTTTTCTCTATTTTTTAAAATTTTTTTCTCATATGTCTTTAAGGTAGAATATCATCATGGTGGTCTCAACACTCGCCAATAGGTAGCTTCACACTTATTGGTTATAAATGATCTATTTTTGTTCTCTTTTCATTTTTTTCATTTTTTTCATTATTTTTTTTTGTTTTCTCATTTTTTCAACCAAATTTTTTAATTTCTAGTCATACCATATATTATAAATAATTACAAACAAAGACAAATATCTAAACAACGGTCATTCATCGTCAAAAAAATTTATCAACTAGTCACTTTGTCAACTACATAGGCTATTACTGTTAGAAACCTACTTTTAAGTGCTTAGAGTTTAACCTAGATCACCTATTGAAGGAATTAGATAACAGTCAATTGCGAACTTATCGTTTCTAAGATTTCGTCATAAAACATACGAACTCATCATTAGACTTATTGATGACACATCATACCTAAGATGTAGTGTTCTTCATGTATATTCGCCTTGAAGGCTTCATATATCATTGCTTCATCATCCACTTGGTTTGTCTGTTTTTCTGTTCTCACTTCCACTGGCTCCTCTACAGAGGGTATGACTATTCTTTTTGCGGCAATTCCAAGATTTCCACATTTGGTCTAATTCTCACACGAGAAGAAACGTCAAAATAATTTATGCACTTATGAATTTCTTTGTCTAGCTCTTTATTAGACATCTGCATAATACATGATTCAAGATTGTCAATTTTGTGATGTAGAGTAAATGTATCTGTGGACAACAGAACCTGGGCGACGCATGCTGTCCTAGGCTCGCGGCCTAGTCGGGAGTACGGAGTAGCCACGGGGGACTAAACCGGAGAATAATGGAGTCGCCACCCGGTGTGAACCGGGAAAATGAGATTTAAGGCCGCACTCACCCCTCGCAAGGGAAGACCTCAAACCGTTGGGTTCGGAATGGTCCCTTACTCATGTCACTTGTAATGAAAGGATTTATATAATAATTTAAACAAGCTGAAGTAACACTTATTTCTAAGGGTATCATGCTTCTAAATTCACATTTATAAAATAAAATATGCGCCTAAATATACATGTATTTCACATATAAGATTGCATGCTTAGAAGTACATTAAATCAACAAACAGACAATTTCATTGGCATGTTGTATTCATGGAAACGCAAGCACATACTAACCACACAAGCACACATAAAGGCGAATCAAATGATGGTGAACATGTGATTTCATAGACATATCATAAACAAATAGCCATTACATGTCCATGCACAAATAAAAGGGTCAACTAAGTACATAATGCAAAAAGACGCTTAGGGATGCAATTAGGCATTAAAGTGAGCATGCTATGACGTGGTGCAAAAGAAGATAGATATAGACACAGACGCACATATGATGAAAATGACTCAATTCAGTGTATTCGCGTTCGTGTAGCGTTCGTAAACGCGTTCGAACGGTAAACAGAAGGATCGCGTTCGTATAGCGTTTGATAACGCGTTCGAACGGGATCAGACAGAAAACATGCATTCGTGCGGCGTTTCGGAACGCGTTCGAACGAGGTTATAGCAGTGACCTCCAAAATGCAGTAAACAACATGACACATACATGAACATATGAATATATGACTTCTCGTACATAACAACATATTAAGGGGCGCGGGAAATCATTGTAGCAAATGTAGTTTTCAAGCATTTTCATCCCTCAAAGTGGAGGACCCTTGATCTCACTTGATAAGCCCATGCGCAATGCAATATGATGCATGAATTTTCAAAAAGACGTTATGAAGCGAATAACTAAATAAAAGAGGCGCGGCAAAGTACTACCGTAAAGGTGGCCTTTTAGGCTCTTCGTCTCTCAAAGAGAGGACCTTTAGACCAACATACTAAGCCCATGCGCAATGTGATATGATGCATGGTCATGTAAGAAGACGTCATACTAAACAACAAAATAAAGGGGCGCGGCGAAGTACTGCCGTAAAGGTGGCCTTTTGGGGCTCTTTGTCTCTCAAAGAGAGGACCTTTAGACCAACATACTAAGCCCATGCGAGTCACATCACAATACATGAAATAAAGACAATAAAAGTGTAGGACTTCATATGCCTGATTGAACGTACATTCAACCCAAACACACTTCGTCCGGCGCGGCGAAGTAGTGTCACAAAGGTGGCCTTTTAGGCTCTTCGTCTCTCAAAGAGGGGACCTTTGGACTAACTCACTAAGCCCATGCGCTCGATCGCATCATGCATACAAAAATAAAGACAATCATATCAAACTTAGTATGCCCGATTGAACATATCTTACATCCAACCGAACACACATCAACCGGCGCGGCAAAGCATCGTGGTAAAGGATTTTAACCCCTCCAAATAGGGAACCTTTAATCCGACTTACTAAGCCCATGCGCTCGATCGCATCACAACATAAATAAATAACATGCGGAAATTAAAAGACGGAATAATAAAGTGCGAATAATCAAAATAACATAAAGCGAAATATGCGCCATTTACTCAAGTGGTACGTGGAGTTGTATCCCAAGTATAGACCGCACTACCGTCCATTCGGAATCGGCTACAGAATTTAAGTCTGGGTTTCCATCCTATATACCACGAGAGACGACGTATTTTCCGTTTTAATCAATGGCCACAACACACATCACATGCAAACAATATTCAATAAATAATTTAAAACACAATTAAAAGAATCAATAAAAATCGAATATAATAAAAAAAGAAAACAAGTGTGAAAGGTACCCTTAGGTCTAACCTTTTAAGTCGTCTTCCGGACTCGCGTTTACAACCGTCGGAAGGGCTATCACTCCGCAACTTTTCTGGTTCACTGGTTTGCGTTTTACCTCGCTGTTTCGCTGCTTTCACTCCGTTTTGCTGCTATCTCACTGCCGTTTCGCTGCTCACTGTTTCAGGTACATTTAGGGACTGTTTTGTACGGTTTTGGGACTGTTTTGGGGTATTTTCGGGGACTGGTTTACTCACTGTTTTGGGGTGATTTGTTCATTGGTTCTGTGTCGGTTTAGGGGCTGGTTTCTTCTCGGTATAGGGGGCTATTTGGGGACAGATTTGATTTTTGAAGTTGAGGGGCTGCTGTTTTGGAAGGGTTTCGGGAGCAGTTTCTGGTCACTGTTTTGAGCAGTTTGCTGGCTGTTTTGGTGAGGGATAAGGGGTGATTTGGTGCAATTTCAGGGGTGTAAAGGGGCTGGTTTCAGGCGTTAAGATTGGCTGGTTTCAGGGGCAGTAACATGGGTTAATGGAGGGATGGTTAGGCGTGAGGTTGTTGAGTGTTGAGGGGGTTTTTAGGCGTGTTTGAAGGGTCAGTACATGAGTTAATGGGGGCTGGTTGTGAGAGTGTTTATTGGCGTGAATGAGTGGCTTACGTGAGAGGGGACTCTTGATGTGTGGATCCGTGAGGGTTAAGGGTTGTTGAAGGTGGCTAAGTGTGAAGTGTTTGAGGCGTTGAGGGGGTTTTTAGGCGTGTTTGAAGGGGGCAATGGTGTGATGAAGCAGTTTGTGTGCGTTGAAGGGTTATGGGGGGTGGTTGTAGGTGCTTTGGATTCGACTATGGAGGGTGGTGGCTTGTTATTTTCGTGCTTACAATGGGCGTCAATGGGAAGGCTTTTTTTTGTGTATATGCGTGAACTAGAGGAGATGAAGAGGCTTGGTGAAGGGTGGTTTATATAGAAGATGTCTAGGATTTCACCTTGTCTCACAAGGAAGAGATTTGGTTTCCAAATAAGGAGAGATGGGAAAGGCATATACAAGATTTGAGGGGGGACAAAATATTTTAATTTAGGAAGTCAACTAATTTAAATTGGTGTATATCTTACTGAATTAGGAAGTCAAATATTTGATTGGTTTTAATTGGTTAGAATTGATTTTAATTAGGCAAATCTTATTTTTAGTTTTAGTATATAATACATTTGATATATTTATATTAGGCATGATTTTATTTTATGTTTTATTTAATTGGTAAATGATTTAAATATTTTATTTAATGTTTAATATTTATTTATTTAATTTGGGATGTGTTTTATGGGCTTTGGGGGGCTAAATGGGCTGAGGTGTGAGGCTAGCAGCAAAACCAGAATTACCGGCTCCGTTCGAACGCCTCCTCGCACGCGGCACGAACGTCCGCAATCTGCACGAGGTTCGAACGAAGTAACGAACGCAGCACCAACGAAGACAGTGAACTTGTGGAATGAACTTGATGACATACTTTTCCGAATTTCCCCTTCTGACCTCCGTTTCCCGCAATATCCTTAGCTAAAAAGGTAGTGCCTCCAATTGAGACTCATCATCGGGTTTCACATGCGAAAATGCAATGCCTACAGTCGCCCCCACTTTGATGGGACTTGTGCAGTGTGTGACTTTGAACAATCCTATCAAAGTTATGCAATGCATTTTTACTTACCTGGCTCGGCTGCCACCTCAAGTTGAGTTGATACTGCAGTGGATCTCGATCCTGGGACGCGTCCCAATAACTGCAACTGACAACGGGGGCACCTCGACGCTGGGCACCTCGACCCAACACCGCTGACTATAGGGACCTCGCCCTCGAACTGATGATGTAGTGGGCACCTCGACCCTGGGCTCCTCGACCCAACACGCTGACTATAGGGACCTCGCCCTCGAACTGATGATGTAGTGGGCACCTCGACCCTGGGCACCTCGACCCGGAACTACAACTAACGGCGGGGGCACCTCGACCCTGGGCACCTCGACCCAACACCGCTGACTATAGGGACCTCGCCCTCGAACTGATGATGTAGTGGGCACCTCGACCCTGGGCACCTCGACCCAACACCGCTGACTATAGGGACTTCGCCCTCGAACTGATGATGTAGTGGGCACCTCGACCCTGGGCACCTCGACCAGGAACTACAACTGACAACCGGGGCACCTCGACCCTGGGCACCTCGACCAACACCGCTGACTATAGGGACCTCGCCCTCGAACTGATGATGTAGTGGGCACCTCGACCCTGGGCACCTCGACCCGGAACTACAACTGACAACGGGGGCACCTCGACCCTGGGCACCTCGACCCAACACCGCTGACTATAGGGACCTCGCCCTCGAACTGATGATGTAATGTGGAGCCTCGCTCCTCAGCCGATATGGGGCTCGCCCCCGAGCTGATATAATGTGACATGGAGCCTCGCTCCTCAGCTGATACGGGCCTCGCCCCCAAGCTGACATGAAGTGATGTGGAGCCTTGCTCCTCAGCCGATATGGGCCTTGCTCTTTTCCTTCTTCATCACCTGTTTACACAAAACAGCACAAACACAAAAAGATGCAATATAGGTTACGTGTATGCATGTATGCATGAGTTTCCTCGTTCCGTTGGGTTAGGTCTTCCACTGGCGACCAAGTCTTCTTAAGCAAAGTACAGCTTCAGCCTGTCGACATTGATTGGTTCTGTGAATCATTTCCTCGAGATCTGACAACTTCACTGCTCCATTTCCCATGACTCTCTGAACGATGTAGGGTCCTTCCCAGTTCGGTCTAAATTTCCCTCTCGGATCTGTCGTCGACGGCCTCGACTGCTTAAGTACTAAATTACCCTTTCTGATCTTGGTGGGGCGTACTTTCTTGTTGAATGCCCGGGCTAGTCTCTTCTGATACAACTGCATGTGATACAAAGACTTCGTTCTCTTCTCATCCAACAGTGCTAACTGATCAAACCTCTGTGCGGCCCATTCATGTTCCGGTAATTTTGCCTCTGCTAATACCCTCAGAGACTGTATTTCCATTTCTATTGGCAATACTGCTTCCATTCCATAGACTAAGCAGTAAGGTGTGGACCCTGTTGCTGTTCTTACTGAAGTTCTGTACCCCCACAAAGCATACGGTAATTTCTCGGCCCAATCTCTGCAATTCTCTGTCATCTTAGCTAAAATTGTCTTTATAGTCTTGTTGGCTGCCTCAACTGCCCCATTTGCCTGCGGCCTGTACGGTGATGACTTGTGGTGGCCTATCTCATACCTCTGTAACATTGCCTTCGTCTCCCCTTGAAACTGGACCCCGTTGTCTGTCACTACATGATGCGGCATACCATACCGACAAACGAGGTTCCGAGCTATGAACATTGCCATCTGTTTCGCTGTAACATTACGGAATGATTCGGCTTCCACCCACTTTGAGAAGTAATCTACTGCCACCACTATGAAGCGATGTCCATTTGATGCATTTGGTCGAATTTCCCCAATCATATCAATCCCCCATGCTGAGAAAGGCCACGGCTCTGACAACCCGTGCAATTCTGTGTGCGGTAAGTGATTCAAATTACCATGTGCTTGACAGTCATGACAGTGATTTACCATCTTCGCGCAGTCTGCTTCCATGGTTGACCAATAAAACCTTCTCTCACTATCTTGCGGGACAGATTCAACCCGTTCATGTGCGGACAACATACCCCGGCGTGTATTTCTTCCATTACATGCTGAGCTTCTTCCTTTCTTAAACACTTCAACTGAATACCGTTTGCTTGCCTCTTGTACAGTTCCCCTTTCAAAGTCACATACTGGGAAGCTAACTTCTGAATGGCTATTCTGTCTTTTCTGCCCGCCCCTTCCGGGAATTCACCATGTTCCAGATACCTCTGAATGTCATAATACCAAGGTTTACCGTCGTCAACCTCAACTTCCAGAATTCTTTCTATCTCATAAGCAGGTTTACTTGCTGTTGTCAGTACCAACGGTCTCATCACTAACTTCTCTGGATTTTCCCAAGTCGCTGCTAGTGTAGCCAATGCGTCTGCCATCTGATTCTCTTCTCTCGGTAGGTGCTGAAACTTACACTCGGGGATAACCTGTGCCAATTTTCTGAGGTGAAAAAGGTAAGGTTTCAACCGTTCTTCCTTCAATTCCCATTCTCCTCGCATCTGCTGGACTACCAACATAGAATCTCCGTAGATTTCAACACTTCGGCCTTCAAGGCTATCAATGCTGTCAAACCAAAAGCACATGCCTCATACTCAGCCATGTTGTTAGTCACCCTGAATGTCAATCTCTTGGCCAAAGGCAAAGTCTCTCCCTCGGGGGTCACTATCACGATCCCGATTCCAGCTCCCTTGTTAATTCACTGCTCCGTCAAAGTACATCTTCCATCTCTGAACTGTTATTGCTTGGATCTCTTCGTCTGGAAACTCAAACTTATACTGATCCCCCTCAACAGGTTACAATGCCAGAAACTCCGCTACTGCTCGTCCCTTGATCACTTTGGAGGTGATATACTCAATGTCAAACTCTGTCAACAATACCAACCATCGGCCCAGTTTTCCCACTAGTGAAGGCACTGAATGAAGATATTTCAGAGGATTCTCCTTTGCCACTACCTGGATCTTGTATGACTGGAAATAATGCCGCAACTTTCTGGAAGCCCATACCACTGCAAGACATATCTTCTCAACTTCCTGATACCGAGCCTCATACGGAAGCAGCTTCTTACTCAGATAATACACTGCATGTTCTACCCCTGTCTCATCTGCCTGTACCATCATACCCCCCAATGCTTCTGATTCTATAGCCAAATACAATATCAAAGGTCTGCCCGGTCTCGGAGGTTTCAATACAGGTGGCTTTACCAAGTACTCTCTGATTCTGTCGAAGGCGGTCTGACACTGTTCATTCCATCTCACTGGCTGATCTTTTCTCAACAGTTTGAAGATAGGCTCACATACCGATGTCAGCTTGGCAATAAACCGACTGATGTACTGAATCTTCCCAAGAATGCTCTGACTCCTTTTCTGTCTTCGGTGCAAGCATTTCTGTGATTGCCTTGATCTTTTCGGAGTCTACCTCTATTCCGCCCATTCCCACTGTATGACCAAGCAATTTCCCTGATGTCACCCCAAACACACATTTCTTGGGGTTAAGCCGCAGGTTATATCTGTCAACTCTCTGAAGGAACCTTTCCAATGCCTCAATATGCCCAACTCTTGTCTCTGATTTCACCATCATGTCATCCACATACACCTCAATCTCTTTGTGCATCGGGTCATGGAAAAGTGTAGTGGCCATCCGTTGATAAGTGGCTCCTGCATTCTTAAGCCCAAATGGCATTACCTTGTAACAATAAGTACCCCACTCGGTAACAAATGCAGTCTTGTGTTTATCTTCCTCAGCCATGAGAACCTGATTGTAACCTGAAAACCCATCTGCAAATGAATACATAGCGGATAGAGCCGCGCTATCAACCAGAACATCTATATGCGGCAAATGGAAATCATCTTTCGGACAAGCTTTATTGAGATCTCTGTAGTCTACACACATTCTGACCTTCCCATCTTTCTTCGGCACCGGTACTATGTTAGCCAACCATTCAGGATACTTACCACTTCCAAGAACCCCACGTCTATCTGCTTCTTAACTTCCTCTCTGACTTTCTCAGCCCATTCCGGTCTCATTCGTCGAAGTTTCTGCTTCACTGGCCTCATATTCGGATAAGTTGGTATTGTGTGCTGGGCAATGTTTCTGTCTACCCCAGACATGTCCTCATAGGACCAAGCAAATACTTTGGCATATCTGACCAACACTTCTTCTAGTTTCTCTCTCTCTTCGGAGGTTACTTCACTTGCAATCAAAATTTCTTTGGGGTTCTCAAGTGTGCCCAAGTTAAATGCAATAGTTTTGGCTGAACTGATGTCAAATATGCTTGATTCATGCAGAGTGAATGGAATGACTCAGGCAAGTAAGCAAAAGAAATGTCTTTATTATTGGATAATGCGGAAGTACATTCAAATAAGTCAGGAAGGTAAATGTCTTCATCATCTATAGACACTTCTTCCTTTGCAATCAGGTCTTCCTCAGGCTTCTCTCCTCCTCTTCCAGAGTCAGGCTCTCTAACTTCATTAATTTTCTTCTTCCCAAATCTCTGTTTCCACAGCTTTCCCAGTCAGTGGTTTCTCACCCAACAAATCCTGGAAGATCTCAAACCCAGGTACCACAATCCCATTGACTTTCACAGGTTCAGGCTCTCCTTGATACCCTGAAGCTTTCACAAAGCACTCCATCAGTCTCAGGCCCTTTTTCTTGACCTTTGGCTTTTTTCTCGTCAGATTTGTACCCCAAACCTTTCCGAGTAGTCTGTCCTCTGAAATCCGGCAATTTCGAACCTTTACCTGGCTCAAACTTCATCTTCTCCATAATCCTAGCCACCCTAGGATCCACCCATTCCTCAAAAGTAGCTGACACCTGAAACCTCGTGAAAGGTTGTATCTCCAAGGCGGCCACGACATTCTAACTCTAACTCAGCCCGGATGGTAACAACTTCTCCCTCATCTCATACGGGAATTTGATCATCTGATGCAAAGTGGAAGGCACGCCCCCAAGTTTGTGAAACCAAGGCCTTCCCAACAATAAGGCAAAAGTGGCTGGGATGTCCAGCACTGTGAATTCAAACTCATCTTCAATTGGTCCTACCTTGACCATAGCCACAAAGGTACCCTCAACTCCCCGCTTACTGTCATCGTAAGCTTTAATAGTCATGCTGGAGGGGTCCAAGTCTGTTGTTTTCATACCCAATCTTGCCAGAATTTTCAACGGGCACACATTGATGGACGAACCGTCATCCACCATCACACATGAAGTTTTCTTGACCCTCACCTCGGCCCTGATAAATAGAGGCCTGTTATGATTTCTCCCCTCCGCCGGGAGTTCATCCTCAGAAAAGGATATCTGCAAAGCTTCTTTCTGAACCGACCCAACAAACATTGCGGGGTTGGCATCCTCCGGTACCACAATCTTGCTCAATGCCTCAACCATGGCTTGCCTATGCTCCCGAGATGCACATAACAGTTCCCAGATACTGACTTGTGCTCTAGTCTTCCTCAATTGCCTCAGCACTACATCCCCTTCAGTATTTTCTGCAGTCTCAACCACTTCTCTACCATCTGTTAAAGCTTCCTTACCCTTTTCCGCCATATCATTGTAAAAACGACCGCTACGTGTCATTCCCCTTACTTCTTCCTCCTCATCACTGCTAGAGAAATCAAGCCAAAAGTTTTTCCCCTGCTCAAACTCATCCTCACTAGTGCTATCCCAGATTCCCAGGCAAAAGGCTTGAGGGTGAAAGGTTTTCAGGACAAGGTCTTCTGGGAGGCCAGAATTGATCATATAGGCTGGTGGTGGTACGGCACGGTAGTTGGGTAAGGGTTTCTGTGTGTGTCAGGCTGTTCTGTTTCTGGGTTGGGTATTTTCTTGGAGTATATTAGGTCTTGGATTTCATGGCGGAGTCGGGCGCAATTGTCGGTGTCATGGCCTTTTTGTTGGTGGAAGTGGCAGTAAAGGCTTAGGTTATAATGTGATGGTAGGGGATTGGGTAATGGTTTGGTATCCAAGGGTTTTAAAAGCCCTTGCCTCTTCAATTTTTCTAGCACCTTAGACAAGGGCCTTCCCAAGTTGGAAAACTGCCTGTTCCGGATAGCAGCAACTTCAGCGGAAACGGGCTTTGTTCCCGATGTTCCCCCAATGGGCCTCCTGTTCAGACCATAGAATTTTCTATTCTCGGCCTCTTCTTCCTCAATATCCATGACAGTTTCCCTCAACTGCCGAAAGTCTGCAATCATGGAGGTCATCCTCCTCAACTTGCCATAAATAGAGGGCTTGGTGCCCTTGATAATCATCTTGATCTGATCCTTCTCCGAAGGCCTAGTCTGCATTTTCAATAACTGACCCCTCCACCGGTCCCCATACTCCTTAAAACTCTCCTCCGCTTTCTGCTTAACATTCTCCAGATCACGGAGTGACAGATCGATCTCCAAGTCGGTGACATATTGCTTCAGGAAAGCATCGGCTAACTCCCTCCAATCTTCATTTACTTTCTTATCCAAACTGTGGTACCACACCACGGGAGCTCCTTCCAGTGACATTCCAAACATTTTCTGTACCTAGGTGAGATAAGCCAACTGAACTCATGACTGATACAAACTGTCGGAGATGCACCCTCGGATCCCCATTCCCGTTGAACTTAGCCATATCCGGCATCTTGAACTGTGCAGGCAACTGTTCCTCAAAAGTCAATGTGTCATAATCCAGCAAATCCTCATTCTTACCCCTCATCTTGTGGGTAACCGACTCAACCTGATCCCGAAGTTTCTGTAACTCTGTCTGAGACCCAGATACTCTGCCGCTGCATACTCTGCCATATCATCATCAAAAGCGGGGATATCATCCCCCAATCTGTTCGGAGATTCCTCTTGCCTCACATCCCCAGAATGAACCCCGGCACGAGACCCAGCTATACCAGCCATAGCAGTAGTCAAAGCCTGCAACTGTTCAGTGATCTTGGCGAGACCATTCTCTAACTGATCCATACGGGACACCTCATTATCGGATTCACTCATACTTGTTCTTTTAGTGAGTCTGGTTCCTTCTCTAACCCAAACGGTATCTATGGTGTCTTTTAAGACACAGAGGATGTTAACAAGGTATATGCATGCATGATATGCATAAGAAGTATATAACATATTTTAAATCAAATAAAATTCTCAAACAAATCAGCCTATTATCATTTTAGAAGCTTTTGGGACAACTGTCATAAGGGTGAACCCGTCCCGGTTTAAATGGCCCAACGAGTTCATGTCTTATGGCAAAGAGCCCAACTAAATCCAAATGATAATATTCCGAAAACAAGCACAAGGTGGCCCACCAACACTTAGACGCCTTTGGCCCAATAGTCATGGAATACATCCTTGTCTCAGTTTAAATGGCCCAACAAGCCCATATCCCATGACAAATGGTCCAAATGGATCCTAACGATGATGTTCCCAAACATAAGCATAGAAGGGAGATAATGCAAACATAACATTATAATTTTTACATAATGGCCCATCAGCATTTCAGAAGCCTTGGGCCTAATAGTCATACAGTACGAACTTGCCCCAGTTTAAATGGCCCAGCAAGCCCGCATTTCTGACAATAGTCCAACTGCATCCAAATGAGGATGGTCCATAAGCACATTCTCAAGGGAATAATTGTTACTTTAACCATACAAACCAGTCTATGGGTGGATTTGCAAGAGTATGGACAAAGGCTCTCACTGGCGAAGGATAGCCCACAACTAGGTCTCCCCACTCAAGGGTTCAAGCGACCAAGTGAGCGTATCCCTTTTTATACACTAAGGTACGTGCCAATGAGCTATGGTGTGTGACGGACTGTCAAATGGATTTCCCGTTGTAGATTCCCGAGGGAAGGTGGAGCGAGGCTCACTTAAATACCCAAGCCTCTTAGGCTCTTATCGCTTGTTGTCAGGAATAAACAACGAGTCATCCAAATTAGTCCATCACAAAGGCTACGAGTAGATGGCCATATAGGTGTCCTCACAGCTTTTCCTTCTAGAAAGGTAGTGAGTGAAAAAAGACACCAAACCATCACCTAGCCTCAAAGTGCCCTTGATTAAACCCCCACTTTATCCATTATAGACATGGTCAATTAAAACATAAATCCAAACATTACAAGACAATATTTCGGGGCCAACTTTCTATCCCCAGTGGAGTCGCCAGACTGTGGACAACAGAACCTGGGCGACGCATGCTGTCATAGGCTCGCGGCCTAGTCGGGAGTACGGAGTAGCCACGGGGGACTAAACCGGAGAATAATGGAGTCGCCATCCGATGTGAACCGGGAAAATGAGATTTAAGGCCGCACTCACCCCTCGCAAAGGGAAGACCTCAAACCGTTGGGTTCGGAATGGTCCCTTACTCATGTCACTTGTAATGAAAGGATTTATATAATAATTTAAACAAGCTGAAGTAACACTTATTTCTAAGGGTATCATGCTTCTAAATTCACATTTATAAAATAAAATATGCGCCTAAATATACATGTATTTCACATATAAGATTGCATGCTTAGAAGTACATTAAATCAACAAACAGACAATTTCATTGGCATGTTGTATTCATGGAAACGCAAGCACATATTAACCACACAAGCACACATAAAGGCGAATCAAATGATGGTGAACATGTGATTTCATAGACATATCATAAACAAATAGCCATTACATGTCCATGCACAAATAAAAGGGTCAACTAAGTACATAATGCAAAAAGACGCTTAGGGATGCAATTAGGCATTAAAGTGAGCATGCTATGACGTGGTGCAAAAGAAGATAGATATAGACACAGACGCACATATGATGAAAATGACTCAATTCAGTGTATTCGCGTTCGTGTAGCGTTCGTAAATGCGTTCGAACGGTAAACAGAAGGATCGCGTTCGTATAGCGTTTGATAACGCGTTCGAACGGGATCAGACAGAAAACATGCGTTCGTGCGGCGTTTCGGAACGCGTTCGAACGAGGTTATAGCAGTGACCTCCAAAATGCAGTAAACAACATGACACATACATGAACATATGAATATATGACTTCTCGTACATAACAACATATTAAGGGGCGCGGCAAATCATTGTAGCAAAGGTAGCTTTCAAGCATTTTCATCCCTCAAAGTGGAGGACCCTTGATCTCACTTGATAAGCCCATGCGCAATGCAATATGATGCATGAATTTTCAGAAAGACGTTATGAAGCGAATAACTAAATAAAAGAGGCGCGGCAAAGTACTGCCGTAAAGGTGGCCTTTTAGGCTCTTCGTCTCTCAAAGAGAGGACCTTTAGACCAACATACTAAGCCCATGCCCAATGTGATATGATGCATGGTCATGTAAGAATACGTCATACTAAACAACAAAATAAAGGGGCGCGGCGAAGTACTGCCGTAAAGGTGGCCTTTTAGGGCTCTTTGTCTCTCAAAGAGAGGACCTTTAGACCAACATACTAAGCCCATGCGCGTCACATCACAATACATGAAATAAAGACAATAAAAGTGTAGGACTTCATATGCCTGATTGAACGTACATTCAACCCTAACACACTTCGTCCGGCGCGGCGAAGTAGTAGTGTCACAAAGGTGGCCTTTTAGGCTATTCGTCTCTCAAAGAGGGGACTTTTGGACTAACTCACTAAGCCCATGCGCTCGATCGCATCATGCATACAAAAATAAAGACAATCATATCAAACTTAGTATGCCCGATTGAACATATCTTACATCCAACCGAACACACATCAACCGGCGCGGCAAAGCATCGTGGTAAAGGATTTTAACCCCTCCAAATAGGGAACCTTTAATCCGACTTACTAAGCCCATGCGCTCGATCGCATCACAACATAAATAAATAACATGCGGAAATTAAAAGACGGAATAATAAAGTGCGAATAATCAAAATATCATAAAGCGAAATATGCGCCATTTACTCAAGTGGTACGTGGAGTTGTATCCCAAGTACAGACCGCACTACCGTCCATTCGGAATCGGCTACGGAATTTACGTCTGAGTTTCCATCCTATATACCACGAGAGACGGCGTATTTTCCGTTTTAATCAATGGCCACAACACACATCACATGCAAACAATATTCAATAAATAATTTAAAACACAATTAAAAGAATCAATAAAAAATCGAATAAATAATAAAAAAAGAAAACAAGTGTGAAAGGTACCCTCAGGTCTAACCTTTTAAGTCGTCTTCCGGACTCGCGTTTACAACCGTCGGAAGGGCTATCACTCCGTAACTTTTCTGGTTCACTGGTTTGCGTTTTACCTCGCTGTTTCGCTGCTTTCACTCCGTTTTACTGCTATCTCGCTGTCGTTTCGCTGCTCACTGTTTCAGGTACATTTAGGGACTGTTTTGTACGATTTTGGGACTGTTTTGGGGTATTTTCGGGGACTGGTTTACTCACTGTTTTGGGGTGATTTGTTCATTGGTTCTGTGTCGGTTTAGGGGCTGGTTTCTTCTCGGTATAGGGGGCTATTTGGGGACAGATTTGATTTTTGAAGTTGAGGGGCTGCTGTTTTGGAAGGGTTTCGGGAGCAGTTTCTGGTCACTGTTTTGAGCAGTTTGCTGGCTGTTTTGGTGAGGGATAAGGGGCTGATTTGGTGCAATTTCAGGGGTGTAAAGGGGCTGGTTTCAGGCGTTAAGATTGGCTGGTTTCAGGGGCAGTAACATGGGTTAATGGATGGATGGTTAGGCGTGAGGTTGTTGAGTGTTGAGGGGGTTTTTAGGCGTGTTTGAAGGGTCAGTACGTGAGTTAATGGGGGCTGGTTGTGAGAGTGTTTATTGGCGTGAATGAGTGGCTTACGTGAGAGGGGACTCTTGATGTGTGGATCCGTGAGGGTTAAGGGTTGTTGAAGGTGGCTAAGCGTGAAGTGTTTGAGGCGTTGAGGGGGTTTTTAGGCGTGTTTGAAGGGGGCAATGGTGTGTGATGAAGCAGTTTGTGTGCGTTGAAGGGTTATGGGGGGTGGTTGTAGGTGCTTTGGATTCGACTATGGAGGGTGGTGGCTTGTTGTTTTTTCGTGCTTACAATGGGCGTCAATGGGAAGGCTTTTTTTTGTGTATATGCGTGAACTAGAGGAGATGAAGAGGCTTGGTGAAGGGTGGTTTATATAGAAGATGTCTAGGGTTTCACCTTGTCTCACAAGGAAGAGATTTGGTTTCCAAATAAGGAGAGATGGGAAAGGCATATACAAGATTTGAGGGGGGACAAAATATTTTAATTTAGGAAGTCAACTAATTTAAATTGGTGTATATCTTACTGAATTAGGAAGTCAAATATTTGATTGGTTTTAATTGGTTAGAATTGATTTTAATTAGGCAAATCTTATTTTTAGTTTTAGTATATAATACATTTGATATATTTATATTAGGCATGATTTTATTTTATGTTTTATTTAATTGGTAAATGATTTAAATATTTTATTTAATGTTTAATATTTATTTATTTAATTTGGGATGTGTTTTATGGGCTTTGGGGGGCTAAATGGGCTGAGGTGTGAGGCTAGCAGCAAAACCAGAATTACCGGCTCCGTTCGAACGCCTCCTCGCACGCGGCACGAACGTCCGCAATCTGCACGAGGTTCGAACGAAGTAACGAACGCAGCACCAACGAAGACAGTGAACTTGTGGAATGAACTTGATGACATACTTTTCCGAATTTCCCCTTCTGACCTCCGTTTCCCGCAATATCCTTAGCTAAAAAGGTAGTGCCTCCAATTGAGACTCATCATCGGGTTTCACATGCGAAAATGCAATGCCTACAGTATCTTAAATGACATTATTTGCGAAGTTTATTCTAAGGCACTCATCATCTTCTTCATACTGGATGACTGAGATGATATTGCAGAATTCTTTCCCTTCTGTCATGAGGTTGTCATCTGTGTTGCTTGGGAAAACTCATTGGGGCCTTTTGTTGAGGTTTTGGGCGAAGGGCGCAGCAGAAGCGCGGTTCGGGCGAAATCATAATTTCAAAACCTTTTCAAATTACCAAATAAATTATTCAATATCTAATATGAATAATTTATTCATATTTCATTTAAACCTATTTATTCGATATCAAATAACGACATAAATATGTATGCAATGTCGCGAAACTTTTACGAAAAATATTTTTCCGCAAAATGACACAAAACACATTTTTGACCGAACCGACCACCCAACACTTATGAGGACTGCCCAAGTCAGCTCCAATAGTGTTAGGGCAGTTCATGAGCTGCCCAAACAGTGACAAACTCACTGTTTGGACAGCCGTCACCCGGTTGGCTCAAAAGTCACCCGGTAATGCCGTTTTTCGCCATTTTCTCTTATTTCAACTCCGAAACACTTTTCGGTAATTGTTCCAACTCCCAAAACACATCCAATACATTCATAACACATTATTTTCATCAGAAAATTTCCAGTTTATTCAGATCTGATCCAGAAAATGAAAATCCCAATTTTCATGCTTTAAATCCAAATTTTTAAGATTAAATCAATTAATCAAAACACCAACCAAAGTCACCATACATGAAGCACCCAAGAACAATTCTAGGTGTTACAAGAGTGGTCATAACACTCTAAAATGGTAACATGTCATCAAATGAACAAATTGGACCAAAATTACAATAATTCCATCCAAAACTACTTCACACATGCATCAACACTTCCAATTCATCATCAACAACCAAAAGCCCCAATTTTTCAGAATTGAAGGAACCCTAGAACCTTTCTAAATCATCAAGAAACAAAAAACTAAATTTCCAAGCTTAGGGTTTTGAAGAATTACCTTAAATCTCCTAAATTCTTAGCATTTTTTTTTCTTGATATTCCTTCATTTCTTCATGGTTTCTTCAAACCAAGATTGAGAGCTTTATTTTGGTGTTTGGTCGGCCATTGATGATGAATAAAATGAAGAAGAAAATATTTCCCTTTTTAAATTGCATTGCCGTCATTTAGGGGTATTATGATCATTTTTTGCAATTTAATCTAATTAAATTATATTAAGCTTTTTGGTGGCCAATCAAATTCACACACATTTAGCTTAATAAAAACATGACATATGTTCAAATAATAATTAAACACATTTCATAACAATTATGAAATTTTTTATCAATTAATTATTCAAATATTTAACAATTAAATATCTAAATAATTAATTAATATAATTATTATTATATATGTATTTTATATACATTAAATAACAAATACATATATTAATGGCATGTGTCAAAATCTCATTTGACAAATAATTAATATGTATCAAATTAAATTTTGTATCAAATACAAATACATATTAATTATTGTTGACCAAAAATGCCCTTATGCATGTGTTATCGTTTAACCGATTAAACGATTCGAATTAAATCATTTAATCCGATGAAATATTATGGATAATCCGTATTATTCATATCGCGTTACCCAAGTGCTCAACGAGTATACTTCATATTGTGGGACTCTCTAAGTTTATGTTTATCTGTCACAAAATCTAATTTCGTGTTCATAATTCACCCACTCATGAATTACGACGACCACAGATAATCTCGCTAAACTACGCAAGCCGAGGTCATTGTATACGTATAATCTCTCCATCACAGGCTATCCATATTATACATGGGATATAGATGAGAACGTCAAATCTGTTCGGTATAATATAGTCGACTTTTAATTTACGATCTCTAAATAACACTCTGAACTTATTTCCGAAGTTATACCACAGCCATGGATTTACTAGATCGTAAACATGTGAGGACGCCTATGCCCTGTACACAAGACTAACATATCCTATCTTGATACTCACTGGATATCATAAGCATCAGTCCACACCCAACGAACAGACGGAGGCCCGATCTAAGTAGATCGGTGACGTGACTGCCATCAAAGTATGAAGGATAACTCATATATCCCACTGTGGTATCTCAAGTCGAATGACCACTATGCTCGCTCAACTCGAGAATATTTCTATTGACGTTGGTGTACCATATATTAGAAAATCTTCAGTGAGTCGTTCAGTGTCTTATCAAATAAACACCTACATGTCTATACGAATCTACCGATACTCATGGTTCACTAGGATAAACCATCGGACCAAGTCACGATATACGACATTTACTGGTCTCAGTGGATTTTACTAACCAACCCGTGTTAGTAAATCATGACCAGAAACTTTATTTAAGGCTATACATCTTATAGTGTGATTCACAATGTCAATTACAAATTACGTTGTAACTACGCACTACATTGTAAATCCTATGGTCTTTGTCTAATATACATGTATCACTAATTCAGTTTCAATTTAATCGTAATTGAATATCCAATCGTAATTAGATCGAATACGTGTATAAAAGACAATGGGTGCTACCATAAAATTAGTAATATTATGGAAAATAGAATTGCTCATATTTATGAATCATACATAAATACGATCCGGATTGGCACTCTGAGCACCAACCCTAACACTTTTGACTTTGATTAATCGCAAACATTCCGATTTGGGTTTCCAGTGCTCGTGGTAGGGCTGGTTGACTTTGTACCAACGCTTCTAATTTGACAGTGTTCTTTGCGTTGTCTATGTTCTGCTAAGCCATATGCCTCAGTAATTCCTCCACATAAGAGCTGTAGCTATTTGAATAGTGGTTGTGGCTTTATTTGTTGCAGTTATTATAATTAACAGACTTTTCATGTGGAGTGTAAGGCTCCCCATTCTATACTCTCACACACCCTAGCACTTATCGCTCCAGCATTGTTCACAACCTGCATACTTAGGATCTTTAGATATTTGCATATTTGGTATAACTTGGCTTTCACATGTGTGTTTGGCTCTAACTCATGGACTGCTGCTGCTCGCTACTGTATACTTCTTTCATTTGGCCATAAGGAGTTGTTATTAGTTATATCTTCCAATAGATCTCATGCTACATTCTCATATTTGGCCATCATCGCACTTCTAGCCGATGCATCTACTGTGGTTTTCATTATGCCATTAATCTCATTGCAAAAGGTATGAACTTGAAGCTATTTTTCAATGTCAAAGTGTGGGCATTTGCGAAACAGGTCTTTGAATCTCTCTCTCATTTCTTATAAGAACTCTAAATCATATTGTGTAAATGATGTGATGTCATTATGCAGCTTTACTGTTATGGCGGGAGGAAAATACTTGGCAATGAACTTGGTGGTCAAGTATATCCATATGATGATGGATCATACTGGCAGTGACTAGAGCCATCATTTAGCTATATCTTTCAATGAATATGGGAAAACTCGTAAGCGAACTGCTTCTTCTGTCCATTTGTTGTTGTTCCAATAGATATCATGCTACATTTTCATATTTGGCCATTAGCGCACTTCTAGCCGCTGCATCTACTGTGGTTTTCATTATGCCATTAATCTCATTGCAAAAGGTATGAACTTGAAGCTATTTTTCAATGTTAAAGTGTGGGCATTTGCGAAACAGGTCTTTGAATCTCTCTATCATCTCTTATAAGAACTCTAAATCATATTGTGTAAATGATGTGATGTCATTACGCAGCTTTGCTGTTCTGGCGGGAGGATATACTTGGCAATGAACTTGGTGGTCAAGTATGTCCATATGATGATGAATCATGCTGGCAGTGACTAGAGCCATCATTTAGCTCTATCTTTCAATGAATATGGGAAAACTCGTAAGCGAACTGCTTCTTCTGTCCATTTGTTGGAGTTGGTGCTTGGAATATCAATCCGGGTAATGTATTGTACATTATATTTTATTATTTATTAATAAAATAAATACATTTTCATTTCAACCATGTTAATGATAATTAATGTCATAATGCATATAAGTTCGATATATAAATATACTGAGAATGACATCGACCTTAGAATAGTCATGTAGTAGTATTGAATGTGGCTGAAGGCTTATATGATGACGTTTTTGGACTTAGAGAGTCTCACAATATGAAGTGTAATCGTTGAGAATTTGGGTAGTCGATAATGTTTGATAATAAATAATCCTTGGTATTATAATTATCAATTAAAATAATTAAATGTTATTGGATAACATTAATTATTTATTTTGACCTAATTGGATTAATCCAAAATCACACAATTGTAATTTTATAAATATCTTTACCATTGGATGATATTTTGGTAATTAAAAAATATGTAATTATAGATGTATTTGGCTTAATTTAATTGGATTAAACCAAAGTGGTAGACAATGAAATAATCAATTGGTTGAACTTTGTCTAGATGTAATTTAATTAAATCAAAGTGGTAGACAATGCACTAATCAATTGGTTAAATTTTTTCTAGATTTAAGTGAACTAAATCAAAGTGGTAGACAACTGTGATTACTCACACATAATTATGCATATTTAGACAAATTTGATTAAGCTCATCTAAAAGTTGATTAAAACTTTTATTAATTAAAAATTACATAAGCTTCACTATAAAAGACAAACTTAAACAAGTTTTTAAGCAAGCAAGCATTAAGACAAAACATAAGAAAAATTAGCCTAAAGAAGTGTTTAGAGAAGTTTTAGAAGTTATCTACATTTTTAAATAAGGAGGAGAGTATTATATCTTTAGTTCAAACTTACTAGGTAAGTTTGATTTTTTCTAATAAACTATGTTGTTGTTTTTTTTTTTTTTTTTTTGGTATTTGATACATAATAATATAGCTTGAAATTGAAATTAGGCTAATAAAAATTTGCGTAAGTATGTTTTTGAAGAATAAACACAATATGTTTGTGATTGAGTCAAAAATGTTTATGTTAGACATGAACTTAAAATTTGGGTTTGGAACTCTAGATAAAAACTTAGAGTTATGACTACCATTCTAAAATTAATTGATCACTTTTAAGTGACCCAGAATTGTTCACGAGTCACTTCATTATAGGATTCTAATTTGATTTGTGTTTTGGATTCAAAATTTACGCATATGCGTATTTAGAATAAATTTATATTTTTGTAAAAATATTTGATATTTTGAAAAATATGATTTTGTTCTATAACATATGTTGATGTTGATTTTGATGTTAAAAATTAGTTTTGAGCGTTTGAAAGTGTTTAGAGAAGATTATAAGCAAATTGGGTAAAAAAAACCAATTTACACAAGCTCTCTGTTTCCAGGGAGCTGATGCTTTCAAAGTTAACAAATAAAAAAAATTTATTTAGCGCGCGTACTGTAAAGCGCAGTACGTACGCGCACTGGCACGCGCGTCTCGCTTGCATGCGCTGAGATTTGTTTATGTTCGTTTTTGAGTTTTCGGACTTCGATTCAGTCTCAGTTTTTTCCTATACATTCGTAATGAAATATAATATTCCATTAAATTATTTAAAAAATTCACTCATACTTGATATCCATGGGTTAGACCCACTTCCGCTGCACAGAGCACTGATCCGACCATAGAGCCGTCCCAGCAGAAAATACTGCAGATTTTTAGGAAGTTGCGCATGTGGGCATAAGGATCATCATTCGGGCCACCCCCAAATTGCACTGATTGTTGTATCATCTGAATACAAGTTTTGATATCACATGCATTGGCCTGAAGGGGTGGTGGGACGATACTTGATATAAGTCAATCAATAATTGGTATCGTCCTGTCTCGAATTGAGATTGTTGCTGCTACGTCCAGTGGTTCAAACTGTTGTCGTTCATGATGCCTACAATTAAAGAAAAACAAAAAAAAAGAGAAAAAAAAAAGAATAAATATTTAACTAAGCAAATAGAACAAAGTGTTGTCCTAATATTAATAAAGAAAAATAAAATAAATCACCGACAACGACCACAATGTTGCTAATAGGGGTGGGCGCGGTTCGGTTTTTTTTAAAAACCGAACCAAACCATATTTTACGGTCCGGTTTTTTTGTCTTTAAAACCAAACCATTAAATAACGGTTTGGTTCGGATTGAAAATTTTTTAAACCAACGGTTTACGGATTGGTTCGGTTCGGTTTACGGATTATTAATGTATGATAAACAATCGACAATGCAAGGAATATATATTAATTAATATATTAAAACGATCACCATCGATAATTCAAAACAGTTCAAAAGCCAACTAAGCAGTAAGCACAAAGCAATTCATATATATAGATGAAGATTTAAAATTCATCAAACTAGACCAAAACTAATTCTGATGCTTCATGGATCCACCATTGTTCATTTGCAGTTATCAACATGTACAGCTACAACTTGTTTGATGCCAGCAGATTCAATAGCTAAACGGAACTCCAATAAAATCTGTAAAAAGAAAAAAAAATATATTAAAGTATGAAGATACAAAATCGACACTAAACTAATACAATCCAAAAATATGACAACTATTCCATTAATAAAGTCCAGATAAGAAACTAAAAATCATCTTGAGTCAAGTGATACCTCACAATCACTCCACAACAGAGAAGTTCCAATCCATAATATCTACCAATATACCTCACAATCACCCCACAACAGAGAAGTTCCAACAAATTTACCAAAGCGACTGCACAAGTATCAAATTTAGGAAAAAAAATCAATGTGAAAACTTAATTATGATGGGATACCTTTCACTTATGGACTCTGCGGATAATCCCCTGTTGAGCAAATGATTTTAGGACTTGAGAGCAAATTCTAAAAGGCAGAAGAAGAGAAATATTAGTGCCATCAAAATGATCCAATTTGAACACCTCTAGATTGAACATCTTGTTGAAGGCAGATTCCACCAATCAATTTAATTCAATTTGATATAATAACATACTATTTGGAATAAATAACTTGAAAATGTGAAATTCATTTACAAATGAATTGCATGTGGAATTCATTTGCAAATGAATTTTCATGTTCGTATGCTATAATTTAAAACATGTAATTTAATTGAATTCTATATAATTATGTTTGGAATAAATTCATAATTGAAAATTCATTTATCTTTATTTTTTAATGTACCCCTAATTTAATGATCTTATAAAAATAAGTAAGAAACACTAAGCCATCAAAACCAACATTTTATTTTTACAAAAAGAAAAATATCATTTTTCCAATATGATTATTTTGCTCAAAGCAACACAGCGCTCAAGGTAGAAGTATAAAATAGGAATCTAGAAAATTATTCAACGGTGAGTATATTGCAGTATTAGTATACAACTCCCATAAAATTGTCTGTACGCAATGAAACCTATGCTCTTAAACAAATCTGAAAAAAAAGAAATCGAAGACAAAAAAAATTTCGAATAGAGATTTACCTGCAAGTGATCAGTGAACTTTCATCATAAACCCAACTTCCATTCAACAAAAAACGAAAAATTTAGGAGCAGTAGAGAGAGATTAAGCTGTGAAGAAAAATTTAGGGTTAGACTTAGGACTTGAGAGTGATGAATGATGGTTGTGCGGCAGAGAGAGTTTTTGAGATGTGAGGGCAAGCAAATTTAGGGTTTTTATTTTTATTAAAGAGGCGGCAGAGAGAGTATTTTAGGTGAGGGAAAATTTAGGGTTTTTATATTTATTAAAACGGTTCGGTTCGGTTTAACAGGTGCGGTTCGGATTCTCACCTAAACCGAACCGTAAACCGTTTGGTGTGGGTCAATCCGAACCGCAAACCGAACCGTTCGAAAAAAAACCGTAAATTCGGTTCGGTTTGGTTCGGTTTGCGGTCTGGTTCGGTTCGGACGGTTTTTTTGCCCACCCCTAGTTGCTAATTCATCGAGTGCTGGTTTATTGAGGTTGTACCCTACTTACATTTTTACTCTATTTTATATATATTATCTTAATTAGTAATATAATATGTTTATAGTTTAAACTTCGTTAATCCATTCCCATTAGTTCGAAAAGTCATCAATCCACTCCTAGCCGTTATTATTATTATTTTTTTGTTATTTATGGGCAACCATCCAAATAAAACGGGAAAACTAATTCATGTGATGATTTAATGTGTAGTCAAATTTATACCATAAATTAAACTTAGACAATTAACATTATTTACATAGTAATTATAAACTTTATGCATACAATTTTTTAGAAGAGAAACTTTACTAATTATTGGTCAAATTGGCTAGAATTATAAATCATACCATATTAGGCGTAAAAATAAATAGAAAGTTTCATATGAGAACAAAAAAATCAATTGTAGAGCTACGCATAATATAAATTAGGCATTGGCATCGGATCAGATCGGGTCAGATCCGATCCGATTATATTGGATTAAATCGGATCAGATCTGACTCCTCGAATCCGATCAAATCGTGTTTGGTTGGTTCATCGAATTTCAGATCGGATCAGATAAATTTGATAACTATCGGATCGAATCATATTTTATCTGATTTGATAACGAATATGAATCTGATTTGATAACTGATTCGAATATGCTTTGATAATAAATCTGATAGTAGATTCGATTCGATGAAAAATCCGATTCGATAATGGATCCGATTCAAAAAATTGATCTGAAAATTTGAAAATTCATATCAATTTTATCGAATCGGATATGATAAATTCAAATTCAAATCATTCTTATCAAATCGGATCTGTTATCAAATCAGATCCGTTATGAAATCGAATCCACTATCAGATTCATTATCAAATCGGATGCTCTATCAGATTCAGATCTGTTGTCAAATCGAATTTATCTGATTCGTTAAGATTTCAAATCGGATCGAATAAATCTGATTCGATTCAATAATTATCCGGTCAAATCCGATCCGATTCGATAAGGACTCAAAATCCTATTGAGTCAAACAAGTCCACTCTTACCGAATCAAATCGGATTCGGATTCAGTCCGATCCGATTCGAATCCGATAATACCACCCTTAATATAAATATCAACAATGAAAGTTTTACAACATTTTGTATGATATTTTGTACAACTGAATTTTTTTTTTTAATAACTTAAAGCAATGCATAATTAATGATTGAAGATTATTTATTAAGTCACACTTCTAAAGTTCTAATGTTTCTTTCATTGGACCTTGTCCTAATCTAATATTGTAAACACTATTGGAATATAAAGATATATTTTACAGTGTAATGGACGGTGTCTAATGTCCACATTTTTTTTTTGAAAATATTAGAATTCAAATCATCCGATTCGAATTTAACCGGAACATGTAAAATTCGTTATTGTATAAAATTTTTATAAGAACTATATTATTTAGATTCGAACTTATAATTTGAGTAAACAAATCTTAAATCATATGTTATCAAACCACATTGAGATGTCTAATGTATACATTCTCCTACACAAACTTCCATTTCTGTCCCCGCTCAAAAATTGAAAAGACAACAAAGCCCTTCTGTAAGTCTTGTGTTATAAGAACTTCCGTTGAAAATGATGCGAAGCTTCCGATTCAATTGACAGTTGGAAATGGCAAAACCGAAACTAAAAAATTATCAAACACACACCAAAACGCAACTCACTTTTATTTAGTCTTATTAAATCTGAAAAATATAACTGATCTAAGCACGAGAAAATTTTTGTGTTTGTTTCTCGAGAAAAAAAAGTAGTAGTAGTAGAAGAAGAAGAATAAGAAGAAATAAAAAATGGAGAGGTTCATAGACGACTTACCGCCTATGGATCTGATGCGGTCGGAGAAGATGACGTTTGTTCAGCTAATCATTCCTGTTGAGTCTGCTCACCGAACCGTTTCGTATTTAGGCGAACTCGGTCTCTTGCAGTTTCGTGATGTAAGTGTTTTGTTTCGACTCAAGATCCGACGACGTCGTTTTGAAATTGTGTTGTATGAATACGTGAATTGTTTGAATTTGTTTTGTTTTCGTTAGTGATTTTTAGTTTGTTTGGTTGCTGAGAAAATGGAGGAGAGAAATGGAAAAATTTGGAGTTTGAGGTTTCATGTAATAGACTAATAGTTGTTGGTTGCCTTTTCTGTCATTAGTATGTCAGATCCGCCTAGGTTCCACTGATTACATTTGAACTGAAGTAGTATAGTTCTCATGTTTGTTTGCTGAGAAAATGGAGTGACCGAAAGAACAGAAATGAAATTTCCATGCTTGTTAGATAAGTGTTAGGTTCATTTAAGTGGAAGAATTTATGATTTGGATCTTACATTTTCAACACCAGTAGGTGAACTATTGGTTTTTCAATTTGATGAGCCTTTGAATTTATTAACAGGTTTCAGTTAAACCTTAATCTCCATCCTGGTTTATATGGAACGTGTTAGCTTTGCTGGATATGGGTAAGATATGAGAGGTGTAGGTTTCAAGAGAAGGTACATAATTTTATGGTTGTATTTAACTAGGATATGTAAATGATTATTTCCAAATTGCATAAAGGTAGAGGTGGCCACGGTTCCGGAACCGGAACTGAAATTTTTTGGTTCGGTGGAACCAGACGGTTCCAGCTGTTCGAACCGGAACCGTTGGAACCGTTCGGTTCTAGCGGTTCTACGGTGGAACCGTTTTAATTTTTTTAAAAAAAATTCATTATTAAAAGTAAAAAAAAGAACCGGAATGGAACCGGAACCGTTCGGTTCGGTTCCGGTTCCGGTTCCACGTAAGTGTGGAACCGGGATCTGGCCGGTTCGGTTCCTTTATATGAAAATTTGAATGTTAAGTGTTGCGTTCAGAATCCAGATGCATGCCTTACAGCCTTAGTATGGCTGAAGGTCCTTACTTTTGTAATCAATGAGACTGCATTTTCTCTAGGATGTGTGATTTGAGTATTATGTACTAATCAAAATTGAATTTTACTAATCTGTGTATTGGGCAGTATGATATATAGTATAACTGCAGTTTATTTACATTTAGACTCACTGGGCTTTCAATGTATCCATGGAAAGTTAGTATTAATTTGGGTCAGTTGGCATATTGGATTCTATTTAAGAAATCTTGGACTGTAACTTGAGGCTTGGGGCAGAGAAGAGATTGGTATTTCAGAAGACAACATTTTTAGTTTATCATGGAGTATTTGAAAAATATGAATTATGCATGGTTTTGATGGGATTATAGACACAAGATTTCATCCGACTTAAGTCTGTTTCTCTTTATCTTTATTCTTTTTCCATCTTTTTTGGGTTTCCATTTTTCGGAGAAAGTTTTTGTATACCTCATTTGAGGTGGATTTTTTGTTTTGTTTATTTCATTAAGTTAATTTGCTTATTTTAAAGTGGTGTGTTGTGGAATATTTTTTTCCCATTTAAAAATTTATTAGCTTGAAGCTAATATGTTAAAATGTGTTTTGTGCTTGCTCTTGTAGTTTTGAAACAGATACATTATCATTTTGTTTCTTTTTGCAGTTGAATTCTGATAAAAGCCCTTTTCAGCGAACATTTGTTAATCAGGTACCTATTGAATTCTATCAGAGCTATTGCTCAATCTCACAAATATTTATGTACTTGTAATATAAGCATGTTAGCAAGGTTCGAAAACTCGGTATGCGGAGCGAGGGGATTTCGTGTTTGAGGCGAGACGGACAGCCTCGTGGCAGTCGGGGCGGCAACCTCAATCTGAACACCAAAAAAATAAAAGCATAAAAAGTTATTTGATAGAGAATAATGAATTAATTTGTTACAACATTTGATCTCTGCAAATAAAGTAATCCCCAAATCCAAGAAAAATCCCAACAAGTTTCGGCAAAAGATGGAATTGATGATTGAAAAGAATTGAAGATAGATTGATGATTTAGGGTTTGGGTTTTTTTTTTTGTTTTGGAAGTGATAAAAAGGATAAAAGAGGGGCTGAAATCATGACAGAATGTCCCGATATCTGTTATTGAATTTGGACATATATTCAACATAAGATGGTTAACTTATCGATATAAGATGTGATAAAATATGAATATCATAAATTTATTTTGTTTCGTTTATTTCCTTACATTAACGCATCAGGGATCGACCTGCCCGGACAGGTTGCAATGGGTCAAGGAGGCAGCGCCTCTCGTGGGGGCTTGGGGGCAACGCCTTGAAAGAGAAACAAAAATTAAACAACAAAAATAATCGAATTTGGTGTCTTTTGGTGCCAAAAGACATGACTTTGGGAGTCAAACTCTCGACAGCATCCCTATATATATATATATATATCGGGGTGTTTGAGTCGATCCTCCTCGCGACGCCCTGATTTGAGGTGGCACGCCTCACGTCGTCGAGGTGCCCCTCACCAAAAACGATCGCGAGGCGGCCACCGCGAGGCGGCTGAGGTGCCGCCTCATTTCGATTTTTTGAACCATGCATGTTAGTTGGTATTGTATTCAGTTACTTGTTTATCCATATCCATATATGTTTGTATCTGCAGATTTTTATGTTTCCAGTGATCCAGTCTCTTGATGCTATTTCTTTCAGTTTCTGTATGCCTTTTGTTGATGTTAAACTAGTTCACGGTACCCCTCAATCATAAAATGTTTGTAATGCCAAAAGATATGACAGATTCAGAATATTTTAAATAATTTTTGAAGAGGTTGAAGAATTCGAACCATTTGAAAATTTTCCACATCGTATTTAAAGCTTAGTTTACCTTGGGGTCAAAAACTTATCCAATCACAATAACTTTGATATGTTGTAATTGAGAATTGCATTGCCTTGTATTATGATGTTTGAGTCTTTTGACTCTTGACAGGTAAAGCGATGCGGGGAGATGTCCAGAAAGTTACGATTTTTCAAAGAGCAAATCAACAAAGCCGGTCTTTTGTCTTCTGTGCATCCTGTTTCGGGACCTGTTCTTGAGTTGGAGGAATTAGAGGTTCATATATGCACTACTCCTCTTATCTTGTTGATAACATGCTCATGGTTTGCAGATATAACTATTTGTTTAGTGGAGGCATCGACTGGTAGCTACTTCATCTTGCTTGGGAAATCATACAATACGTTTTATGTGTTTTTTTGTACCAATTTCAGATACGACTTGCTGAACATGAGCATGAGCTGATTGAAACGAACTCGAATGGTGAGAAGCTTCGACAAACATATAATGAGCTCCTAGAGTTCAAAATGGTTTTGCAAAAGGTATTCTTTTTGGCTGTTTACTTCCATTTATGGTAATATAATAAATTTGGCATCCTAGTTTCCTACAGGTGCATACATGTTTATCTTTCTTATCTCTATTTGGCCCCGGCTACCCTCAACACCGTGTACCATTGCTAATATTGCTAAAGCATACTTGATTTACCCTGTTGGGAATGATAGCAACAGTAGTACCACTAAGTTATTGGGTTGGTTGACTATCTGTTTCTTCTAGAATTGATTACAAACACTGAACAAGATAAAAGTGCTTTGGTAGGGTTTAGCTACTGAAATATATATGTTCATTTTCAATTTAGCATGGGCAGGCACCAGGCGATGTGTTTGAATGCTTTCTTTTTTGATAGGATGGTTTCTAGGAAGAAGCTCTAGTATCCACAGTTTCTGCATTGGGGGCTAGCCAAAAATTGTTTGACAGTTCACAAATACTTAGGTGATCCACTGACGGTCTTTGACCTGTTTGGCTGATGCAGGAATTCATTCTGGGTCATGATATATCCTTAATTATATTTATGTGAACTCAAGTTCAAATGTCTCTAACAAAAGCTAATCTATTTTAAAATGATAAAATTATAACTTTGCTCTAAACTTTTAACAAGTGACGCTCTCTATGCCCTTTCGACGGTTCTACCTTATGGGGCAATTTCAGGCTGGCAGCTTTCTTGTATCAAGTAATAATGGACATGCAGTTGCTGAGGAAACAGAATTAAGTGAGAATGTGTACTCAATGACTGATTACAACGATACAACATCGTTACTCGAACAAGTATTTGCTTATTTTGCAATGTTGCCTTTGCATTGTTTTCTTGTAAGAGATTTATCCGATGGTTTTATTTATTATAGATAATTCATTATGCAGGATATAAGGGCTGGCCCGTCAAATCAGTCTGGTCTGAGATTTATCAGCGGGATTATTTGCAAGTCCAAAGTTCTTAGATTTGAGAGAATGTTGTTTCGTGCTACAAGGGGCAATATGCTTTTCAATCAGGCACCCGCCGATGAAGAGATTATGGATCCTCTAACAACTGAAATGGTTTTCATCTCTCCCATTTCTATAACTGTTATAATTTTAACATATTTTTCTCACTCATTTTGCGTTTTCCCACCTTTTTTGATAAGAAGATTTATTTGGTCACTTCAATAAATAGTTATTAATCATCTGGTTTTTGACTTTTTTGTATTCACATTGCAGGTGGAGAAGACCATATTTGTAGTATTTTTCTCAGGGGAGCAGGCAAGAACAAAGATTTTGAAAATTTGTGAAGCTTTTGGGGCAAATTGTTATCCTGTTCCTGAAGATTTAACTAAACAGAGGCAAATTATTGGAGAAGTGAGCATGTTTTTGGCTAAGCTGGCTAGATTTCATTTCATTCCATTCATTGATAAACATTCTCTGCTCAATTTGACTTTTAATTTTTTCCCCTTGAATGGTTTTACATACAGGATTATTTGGAAATCCTTACTGAATATAACTCAAATTAGTATAATTTTGCTTATATTGGTAGCGTTTTATTAGAGTTACAGTGAACACACTGCAACTTTATATGTGAAAATAAAGAGAGAGGGTTGCACTGAATATTTGTTATTTTTGTTATTTTGTTGATATAAGCTTTTATTTGCAGGTTTTATCACGCCTTTCTGAATTGGAAGCGACGTTGGATGCTGGTATTCGCCACCGAAACAAGGCCCTTACTTCCATTGGATTTCATCTAACAAAATGGATGAATATGGTGAGATAAAGCTTTTTGTTTGTTTGTTTGTCTTCTGTTTAGCTGTGAACATATCGTATTATAGAATATGTAGTTCACATATGATGTCTGCATGACAATTGTTTTGGGTGTTTTATGATAGTGATAACTAAATCCTGATCCTGTTGATCCTATTGACTGCATTTTTGCAGGTAAGAAGAGAGAAGGCTGTATATGATACATTGAATATGCTGAATTTCGATGTTACTAAAAAATGTCTTGTTGGAGAGGGCTGGTGTCCTATTTTTGCAAAAACTCAGGTAATTTAGTATGCCTCATGAATTTTTATTTACAGATCTACTCACCCTAGTTAGTTCACTATTGTTTTGCATGTTTTCTGAAGAGAATGTCAGCAAAATTATTTTGAATCAGAATTTGATTTATCATCGAACAGATTCAAGAGGTGCTCCAACGTGCAACATTTGATAGCAACTCGCAAGTGGGCACAATATTTCACATAATGGATTCCATGGAATCACCTCCTACATATTTTAGAACAAACTGTTTCACAAATGCTTTTCAAGAAATTGTTGACGCATATGGGTGAGTTACTACCCAGCTCTCACATTTCCCCCCTTTTTATTTGGAAAAGACTGTATTTCAACTGCAACACCATGCAACTTGTATTTGGCTAATGAGATTCGTGTGTGTTATTTTTCTTTCACATAATCATTTTCCTGTTATAATTATCTTTGCTGGTATGTAATTTTAAGTGTTTGACAGGTCTACTTGGTGAACAAGAAACTCAATAAAGGATAATACATTTTATTTTTTTGTTGGTTATGTCATCAGTTCTGACCACAGTGGGAACTTATTGTTTGAAATTGGGTACTCTGTGTCCAAACTACTGGAATTGATTTGAAAACTAATATAAAATCTTTTGCTGGTGATGATGCCTGATTGCATGTATCAGTTTAAAGCTAATTGGCTAGATGAATTGATGAAGCCTGGTTCCATGTTCAATCTCGTACTTGGTGCTACATATTGGTCAATTGATTCAATTAAACTAATTGTATTGATTGTATGAGATAGCTCATAGCTGGCTGATGAGTTCCGTCACTTTATTTTTACTCAATAGAACAGATTGGATTGCTAATTCAAAACTTTGTTTGACAGTGTTGCTAGATATCAAGAGGCAAATCCTGCAGTATACACTTGTATTACATTTCCATTTCTTTTTGCGGTGATGTTTGGGGATTGGGGTCATGGAATATGCTTGTTGTTGGGAGCATTAGTCCTGATAGCGCGGGAAAGGAAGCTCAGTAATCAGGTATTTGCTGCCAAGTCTTTCATTAGAAGCTTGAAAGGATGTGTTAAATCAGAGTAAAGTATACTTGGCTTGTGATATGAATTATGTGGTTCACAGTCTGTAAAAACCTGTTTCAAAATGTTTATTCGGCCTTGTTTCAAGTCAGTGAATCTGTGAATGCATCAATGACTAAGATTAATTATTATCACTTGTTATGATTTTGCTGTTGTCTTTTATCTTTTGGAATATATTTTGATATTAGTTCCAAGCTAAAGATGTTCCTACCTCATCACTATGTTGTGATTGTT
The DNA here is from genome assembly GCA_019454045.1 of Zanthoxylum bungeanum. Taxonomy (NCBI): domain Eukaryota; kingdom Viridiplantae; phylum Streptophyta; class Magnoliopsida; order Sapindales; family Rutaceae; genus Zanthoxylum; species Zanthoxylum bungeanum. The sequence goes on from SKCR01026490.1 coordinate 392,936, forward strand.
ACATACTACATAACTGCAGAATAATATTGAACAAATTTAGATGCATGACTGGTCCCTTGAGTACTTCAGTTAATAACAATTTGCATATTTTATGTTGCTTATGTTTCACCCTGACATGAAATACTTGCATTGCAATAAGTTGATTTTGGGTAGTTTGTATGTAGAAACTTGGAAGCTTTATGGAGATGCTATTTGGTGGGCGCTATGTACTCCTTTTGATGTCGCTCTTTTCAGTTTACTGTGGGCTGATTTACAATGAATTTTTCTCCGTTCCTTTTCACATTTTTGGTAGGTCTGCTTATGGATGCCGAGACACTACTTGCAGGCATGTGCTATTTATATCTTTCGTTCCTTTTAATTTTAAGCAATTTTCAGATGCTAGTTCGCAACATGCTTAATCTTTTAGTACTTTATCTGAAGCTCTTATTTGTTCATATGTTGTCTAGGACTTCGATTGGCTTAAAACGATCAATTATATTTTTTGGGGCAGCTCTAGCATTTTTTTTTTTTGGTTCTGTGCATTGGATTTTTGGCATAAAAGTGCTTCTCTAGGATAGACTGGTGTTAATCTGTTTATTTACATTGCATATTTGATATATCAGGACAAAAAGGAACTAAAGGTTGTACTGTTGTCATCTTTATACTGTGCTTGAGAGAAAATTTTGGCCTTCATCAATCAATATTTTGATTGAACCACCAGAAACTAAAGGTTGTACAACACTTATATGAATTATTATAGAGTTCAATAAGATTACGATATTACATATAGTCATATGCCTTGAAATATAATTTAATCAATGTAGAAGTTTATTAGTTACCTAGTACTTTCAACACTCCATTTTATTGTAACTATTTCATTGTACTTTTCCTCGTGTAGTTATTTTGCTCCATGATTGCATATTTTCTGTTTTGTTTGCTCTTATCAGTGATGCCCACACTGCTGGTTTAATCAAATATCGAGATCCATATCCATTTGGTGTTGATCCTAGTTGGCGTGGAAGCCGTTCAGAACTGCCATTTTTGAACTCTCTCAAAATGAAATTGTCTATCTTGTTGGGTGTGGCTCAGATGAACCTTGGAATTATATTAAGTTATTTCGATGCCCACTTTTTTGGCAGCTCACTGGATATAAGGTTTCTGTCTTTCGACCATTCTATTCCTCCGACAATATTCCCTGCTTCTTCTTTCAATTGCTGCTCTTTATTCAAAGGCAAGAAACTAATATAATTTTAAATCTTGGTGCTAGGTATCAGTTTGTGCCACAGATTATCTTTCTTAACAGTCTTTTTGGGTATCTTTCGCTTCTCATATCATCAAGTGGTGCACTGGTTCTCAGGCAGATCTTTATCATGTAATGATATACATGTTTTTGAGTCCTACTGATGATCTTGGTGAGAATGAGTTGTTCTGGGGCCAGAGACCACTTCAGGCATGATCTCTACTCTTTCATCAATTTGTGGGTTGCGTATATGTACAGTGACATTTTTATTTTTCTTTTTCTTTTTTCAGTTTTAAATCTAATCAATTGATAATTGATTTTTGCAGATTATATTGTTGCTTTTGGCTATGGTCGCAGTTCCATGGATGCTCTTTCCAAAACCTTTTATTTTAAAAAAGCTTCATACAGAGGTACCATGGTTCTTGCCTTGTGGAATTGTCTTATATGTTTCCTCGAAAGCTTTTTGCCAACTTTTGAACGTCAATAACTATAGTCTCATAACTATATCTCATATTTACGGGTCTTTTTCTTCTCTCTTACATAAAATATCTTGACTCCCCTGTTATTATTAGTTGAAGCATCAGATTGTCCAACTTAATGGTGATGTTCAACTTAATGACCACATATAATTATACATATATAATCTCATCTCTCTCTTCTTTTAGTGTGTATCATTGATAGATCTCTTCTATTGTCTTCTTCAGAATACATATTTATGATACCCTTTTAAAATACTTGTTCCAACCCCAGCTTTCAAATTGTTTATCCATCCAATCTTCAATGAAATGGAAGAGTATTACTGAGTGTGCATGTGCCTAATTTGTCAGCATTCTAGTAATTTTTTTTGTCAATTGTAAAAATGATATAGTGAGAATATTGAGGAACTAGTTTTAGTGGCTGCTCATCTCCACTCATGAAATTTCTTTTCGGTCTCTTTTAGATTTTCTTGATCTTTTAGCTTTTACATATTCGACTTATCTCTAAGACTTTCAGTTTTTCCTTGGTGTTATTTTCTAGAGATTTCAAGGTCGCGCCTATGGGATACTTGGCACCTCTGAGATGGATCTTGAAGTGGAACCTGATTCTGCACGACAACATCACGGGGACTTCAACTTCAGTGAGATATTTGTGCACCAAATGATACACTCCATAGAGTTTGTTCTGGGTGCAGTCTCTAACACAGCTTCATACCTTCGACTTTGGGCTTTGAGGTACAGCTATGAATAATCTTGAGTTTAACATAGGTCTGTTATAATGCAGCTTCTTAATTGATATCTATCACTGCTATTGCAGCTTGGCGCACTCTGAATTGTCAACTGTTTTCTATGAGAAAGTCCTCCTCCTTGCCTGGGGGTAAGTTTTTATATTTTTCGTTGTGGCACACTGTTTTTCTGATTTTCCCCCTCCTTAGTTTTAATAATTTACGTTCTCAAAAAAATTGAAAGTATATTGATATTGATCTGGATTCTGTCAGTTAAAGAGTTCTATGGTCACTGAAGCCCAGAAACAAAGGGTCTATGGTGTGCTTGTCAGAAACTAGAAAGTGTTTCTATGGAAAGATTATTTTACATTCCTGTCTGACAGTTCACGTTCACGCTCCATTATTTGATTGGGCTCACAAAACTGATAAAGTTTTGAAATCTCTATTATCTTTTCTTTTTAATTCAAGTACCCCTATTGTTCAAATGTGCTTGTAGTCTGGCCCTAGACAAAGTTGACTTGCAAATTGGGGGAAATATCTGAATACAGCATTAGAAATTAAATCATATATTTGGTCTCGTCATTTGACGGACTGTGAAAAACTGAGATAGGAATCACAAAGTCAATGAGCTGTACTTGTACTGATGTCGTGCATATACTTATATAAGCAGTAATTATTGCAGGTACGACAACCTTGTTATCCGGTTAGTGGGGCTGGCAGTTTTTGCCTTTGCCACTGCTTTCATATTGCTAATGATGGAGACTCTCAGTGCTTTCTTACATGCATTACGTCTTCATTGGGTGGAATTCCAAAACAAGTTCTACCATGGAGACGGCTACAAGTTTAGACCTTTCTCTTTTGCCTTAATAAATGATGAGGATTAGATTTATCATGTCTTTCTGTTTCTGGATTTTTGGGATAAAGAAGCAGAGGCGAAAATACGTTCCAAGATGGAAGATACCCCATTTTGGATGACAGAGGATATATGCTCGTAACTCTGATTTAGGAACATTGAATCATGGCTCATATTCTCTGGAGGTTTTGGTACAAAAGAATTTCTGCTTCAGTCAGGTTTGTATTTTTTATTTTTATTACTATTCTTTTGCGCGGAGGAGAAAAAGAAAAGAGAAAAGAGAAGCGGGAGAGTTATTACTGTAAAGATGAGCTAGGAAATCGTTATACCGTGTAGCTTTTTTGGACTGGGAATTAGATCTATAAATTTTTACACAAACACACATGTTCTTGTAGACTCCCTGGGTGTCAAGGAAGCTCATATCAGTCAATCATACGAGGACTTTCATCAGCAGTACAATGAAGAACACAAGGAACAGAGTAGGCAGTATATACCAGATTGCCTCACCACAAATCCTAGTCAGCAAATATTGTTAGAGAGTTAGTTAGAAGTGTAGAATTTGTTAGATTTTGTAACTAAGCATAATGACTGATATACTTGTGTATATAATGTGAACGTGTGACCAAAACAGTATGTAATTCTCATTTTACAGCTGAAGTATTTTCTCTGAAGTTTCTTGTTGATTTTCTTGCTAAACAAACAAGATTGTTTCTTAAACACACTTTGTAACTTGGTATCAGAGCTAGGAGCTCATTCATCATGACTAATACACATCACAATGTTAATCTTGCTTCATCATCTGATAATCTTTCTCCTTCACAACGAACTGCCATTGCTCACAATCAAGCAGCAGTCACAAATCTCTCATTTACCTTTAACAACCCAATCAAACTCGACAGATCAAATTATCTGCTATGGAGGACTCAGGTGTTGGCTTCAATTCGTGGTAACAGATTGGAGAAGTTCATTAATGGAAGCATCCAAGCACCACCACAGTTCATCTCAAGACGATCTGAATCAAGAGATGAAGAATCAAGTCAAGTGATTGAAAATCCAGAATATCAGATCTGGATTTCACAAGATCAGATTCTCCTTGGTTGGCTTCTTTCGTCAATGAGTGAAGGTATTCTTAGTTTTGTCTTGAATTTTAACAATTCCTATGATGTTTGGCAATCCCTAGCTAAGCAATTTGGAACTCAATCTCAAGCTAAAGTAATGAACCTTAGATCACAGCTCACCTCAACCAAGAAAGAGGCATTGAGCATCTCTGATTACTGCTTGAAAATGAAAAATATCAGTGATAACCTAGCTGCTGCAGGCAGTCCAATTTCTGAAAAGGATCTAATAATGCATATCTTAGATGGCCTAGATACCAGCTATATTGCACCTGCAACATTCATTACAGCTAAGACCAGTACTGATGTTATGAATTTTGATGATGCATATGCTATGTTACTAAGTCATGAGGCTAGGTTGGAAAGGGATCAACAATCTGTTGGGAATATTGTAAGAGGTAACTTTGAAGCTCATTATGCTAGAGGAGGATTTAGGAAGAACTTCAGGAGTGGAAGTAATAATAACTCTAATAATGGTGGATGGAACAATACCAGTAGCTGGAATAACTCAGGTGGTAATAGAGGTGCTCAGTATGGCTCTTCCAATGGAGGAAATCAAGGACACTATAATGGTAATTGGAACAACAATCATGGAAACAATTTCAGAGGGAGAGGACAAGTGAACTCAGGACAATTTGCAAACAATTTCAGTGGCAATATGAAGCCTCCCCAAAGTAACTATTTGAATAATTCCAAGCCCACTTGCCAGATTTGCCATAAAATTGGCCATACTGCAAATATCTGCTGGGATCTTGGAGAATTCATATCCTCTGGTGCTTACAGATCACCACCTAACAGAAGAAACAAAGCAGCTTTCCTAGCTAATATGAATGAAATGGCAAATTTTCCAGCAGATGAAAATTGGTATCTTGACAGTGGAGCCACTCACCATTTGACCAACAACATGGAGAACCTACAACTGGCTGAACCTTTCTCAGGTAATCACAAACTTACAGTTGGAAATGGAGCTTGCCTTGATATTACACATGTTGGTAAGAGTATCCTGAAAACACCTCATTATAAACATTTGTTGTGGCTTAATAACATATTGCTTGTACCTTTTATCACCAAAAATCTCATCAGTATCTCCAAACTAACAAAGGATAATGCTGTGCTTGTTGAATTTTCTCATGGCTTGTGTTTTGTGAAGGAAAAGGAGACGGGGAAAATTCTCCTGCAGGGCAAAGCTGAAAATGGTCTGTATAAGCTTGTTTTACTCAATAAAAATCAGAAATACTCTCTTCCTCAAAGCCATCTCACTCAAGTTCAACCACACTTTCCTTTATCAATGTTGTCTGTTATGTCTTCTTTGAATAATAAAACCATTTGTCTGTTGAACTCTATGAATTGTATTGATAACAATTCAGGTTACACTGTTTTACACAGAAGACTAGGTCATCCTAATTCTTCAATTCTTCAATACATTGTTAATTCTTGTTCTGATTTCTCTTCTCTCAACAAGTGTTTACAACATGAATTTTGTGATGACTGCCAAGTTGGTAAAATGCACAGGCTGCACTTTCCATCTACTGAAACCAAAACAAAACATCCTCTTGAAATCATACACTCTGATCTATGGGGTCCTGCTCCCATTTTGTCTATAAATGGATACAAGTACTATCTCAGTCTTGTGGATGATTACACTAGACACACCTGGATACTTCCCTTGAAATTGAAATCAGAAGCACTAAGCATGTTTAAAGCCTTCAAACTGCAAGTTGAAAATCAGTTCAATAGAACCATCAAAATCCTACAGTCTGATTGGGGTGGGGAGTTTAGAGTATTTGAAAAATTCCTAAGTGAAAATGGTATCTTATTTAGACACTCTTGTCCTTACACACATAACCAAAATGGTCTTGTAGAAAGAAAACACAGACACATAGTTGAGATGGGTTTAACACTTCTGTCACATGCCAAATTGCCTTTAAAATTTTGGTGGGAAGCCTTTCATTCTTCAGTTTATATCCTCAATAGGTTACCTACACCAATACTTAATATGAAAAGTCCCTTTGAGTGTCTCTATCAACAAAAACCCAACTACAAATTTTTGAAATGCTTTGGTTGTGCCTGTTTTCCATTTCTAAGGGAGTATAATGTTCACAAGTTTAACTTTCATTCTTGTAAATGTGTATTTTTAGGCTACAGCCCTTATCATAAAGGGTATAAATGCCTACATCCTTCTGGCAAAATCTACATCTCCAGTCATGTTCTCTTTGATGAAACCAGCTTTCCATATACTGACCAATCCTTCAAATCCTCTGTTGACCAGTCTTTACCTTCTTTAGAAAATTTCTGTTATCCTTCACTCCAGCTCCATAATACTTATATTCATTCCCTTTGTAATGACCATATAGAAGCAAGACCTGCAGGCACTGAATTCTCCTCAACCCCTGTACCTGATCATCATAATCAAGTGAGAGAACCACCACAAGTCAGTACCATTCCTTTCAACACATCACAACCTTCAACCTCAAATCCATCAAACATTTCCCCAGAAACACAATCACCAGAAACATCATCTTTTGCTCCTCAAAACACATCTCTTCCCAGACCTTCCATGACTCATAACACCCATCCTATGACCACAAGAGCAAAATCTGGAATATTCAAACCTAAGGCCTTTCTAGCTACTAATGTTACCAAAGAACCATCTTCAGTTAAAGAAGCCATGACTTCACCTCAGTGGAAACAAGCAATGCAGAGTGAATATGATGCATTACTCAAAAATAACACATGGACATTGGTTCCTCCATCCACAAGCTACAAATTGGTGGGTTGCAAATGGGTTTTCAGAACCAAATATAATACAGATGGGTCAGTTGCTAAAAATAAAGCAAGGTTGGTAGCAAAAGGCTTTCATCAAACAGCTGGGATTGATTTTTTAGAAACTTTCAGTCCAGTGGTCAAAATTTGCACTGTTAGAATGGTGTTAAGCTTGGCAGTAATGAACAGTTGGAGTGTAAGGCAAATAGATGTTAATAATGCCTTTCTAAATGGTGATCTTATAGAGAATGTTTACATGACTCAGCCTGAAGGTTTTGAAAACAGTGACAGACCTGATCATGTATGTAAGCTGCAAAAGGCATTATATGGACTGAAACAGGCTCCACGAGCCTGGTATGATAAGCTGAAAGGATGTCTGCTGCAATGGGACTTTCTCAATTCCAAAGCAGATAGTTCTCTATTTATTAAGCATACTAAAGATACTATTATTATAGTTTTAGTATATGTGGATGATATCCTAGTCACTGGCCCTGCATCTGCTGCTTTAGAAGCCTTTATTACACAGCTGAACAAAGTATTTGCTCTCAAAGACTTAGGATTGTTAGCTTACTTTCTTGGTATTGAAGTGTGCTACACAGGAGAAGGAATGCACTTGTCACAGACCAAGTACATTACTGATCTTCTCAGTAAAGTCTCCATGTTAAACTGCAAAGGGTGTGACACTCCCTTCAGCACAGGACATAAACTTCAACTAAATGCAGATGGTTTTCTTGGTCAGCAATTCACTGATGCATCGACCTATCGAAGCATTGTAGGAGGGTTACAATATGTTACACTTACCAGACCAGATATAGCTTACTCAGTGCATAAGCTAAGTCAGTATTTAGGTGCTCCAACTTTGCAGCATTGGTTGGCTTGTAAGAAAGTATTGAGATACTTACAAACAACTAAAACATATGGTCTGCAGTTGATCAAAGATGGGAAACTAGAACTTCAAGGATACACAGATGCAGACTGGGCTTGTGATCTAGATGACAGAAGATCCATAGGAGCTTACTGCATTTATCTGGGGAATAATCTGATTTCCTGGTCTTCAAAGAAGCAACCAATGGTTTCTAGATCCAGTACTGAGAGTGAGTATAGGTCACTGTCAAATGCAAGTGCTGAATTAGCATGGTTGCAATCCTTGTTCAATGAGTTCAAGTTTCTGCCCATTCCTACTCCCATATTATGGTGTGACAATGAAAGTGCTGCAGCTATTGCAAAGAATCCTGTACAACATTCCAAAACCAAACATATTGAAATTGACATCCACTTTGTAAGAGATAAAGTTTTGAACAAAGAACTAGAAGTCCGATATATTCCTTCTGAGGAACAAATTGCTGATGCTCTCACAAAACCCTTGACATATCCTCAGTTCAATTATTTAAGAGGCAAGCTTAATGTCTATCCTAGACCCTTAAGCTTGAGGGGGGATGTCAAGGAAGCTCATATCAGTCAATCATACGAGGACTTTCATCAGCAGTACAATGAAGAACACAAGGAACAGAGTAGGCAGTATATACCAGATTGCCTCACCACAAATCCTAGTCAGCAAATATTGTTAGAGAGTTAGTTAGAAGTGTAGAATTTGTTAGATTTTGTAACTAAGCATAATGACTGATATACTTGTGTATATAATGTGAACGTGTGACCAAAACAGTATGTAATTCTCATTTTACAGCTGAAGTATTTTCTCTGAAGTTTCTTGTTGATTTTCTTGCTAAACAAACAAGATTGTTTCTTAAACACACTTTGTAACTCTGGGAATTTGAGCCTTTTGTAAGCCTTCATATTTTATTCATGTATCTAATTTATTCGGGGCTATTAGCACATGGCTGGCAGTTGGGAATAGATGGACTTTCCATAGGACCAATTTTAAATACGGGATTTATCACAATATCGATTTGACAATTATACAGCTTATTTACAGAGAATTTGAAGTAGAATAATTTCATTTACATCTTCAGCTTCATCTGTTAACATAGACATGCTCAATGTAATTGTTGTTGTCATTGATAGAATTTGTTTTATATCTCCAGCAGGTGGCCATTTTGGGGGAGTATTGAAAGAAAGAAGAATTGGCATTGTGGCCAAATATGCCACCCTAAAGCCAGTAACAAAAAGAATCACATTATATATTTCTTCAACTTAAGACACTAAAAAATATATATTGAATTTTTGAGTTTATAAAATAAGGGTTGTCTTAAATTTATACTTTATCAAAATTGTTTTAAATGTGCTGGCCATGTGCATTTTGGTATTTTTAAGTCACGCAAATGTGTACTCTCTCACTCTCAATGTTTTTTTTTTTTTTTTTGAATCGTTGGAAATTCAGGGACAAGCTTAGGCGGAGCATGTAAATTTTCGACTGTCTTAGGTTCATATAAGAAACGCATTCTCTGGATTCGAATCCAAGACCGAGATCCTGAATCATACACCATCAAGCCACGTCCCTCACTCAATGTTATTAAAATAGTAGGCGGTAGGCGTATGGTGGGGGAGCGCCTAGGCTTTCTAGGTGCTTCTTAGAAGGATACGATGGGTGGTGTTATGGGGTTTTTACTTTTTATTCAAAAATTGGAAAAAAAAAAGAATTAGATTTGGGAAAAAAAACATACTAACCCGTCTAAAATCGCTTAGCTGATCATCTAAACCTACCTGGCCCGTCTAAAACTACCTAGGCAACCGCCTAGAACTGCCTAGGCGGCCGTGTAGAATCGCCTAGAACTGTCTAGGTCTCTTACACCGTATAGGAAACGTTTTCAGACATAATCAGAACAATCTAACACCGCTTAAGTCAAAATTGGAAAAAAAAAGAATTAGATTTGGAAAAAAAAATGTACTAACCCGTCTAAAATCGCTTAGCCGATCATCTAGATTCACCTGGCCCGCCTAAAACTACCTAGGCGGCCGTCTAGAAACCGCCTAGAATTGCCTAGGCGGTCGTGTAGAATCGCCTAGAACTGTCTAGTTCTCTTACACCGTACATGAAATATTTTCATACATAATCAGAACAATCTAACACCGCCTAACGCCTAGGGTCTGCTCGAACTCTTTTTTTAGAACAATACTTGCCCTTAAATGGACGAAATGATAATGGAATGAACTTCTCCTATTGATTATCCCATTTTATATTCTCGTTCTTTCGATATAATTTTAAATGTTTGTTTGCATTTTTTTTTTTTTTTTTTTATTTATTTATTGTGATGTAGTTGTTATGGTAGGTTGATATTTTTGAGCTCTCGTATATTATTGTTAGATTATCATTAGTAGACAACTGAACATGAGCTTGATATCCTAAGTTCAATATATGCTGACTTGTTAGACAAACGTGTTAGCAACCGTCTTTATGGTCATCATCGACCTGTGATCCTCTTGCATATATCTTATAAAAGCTCGTGACTTGAAGTCATGCAATTTAAAATCTTGTATTATCCTTAAAATTTCATCACATCTCGCTAAAATCTCATCTCATTCATCTAAAAATCATGTCTTATCCTGTTCCATCTCGTTTTTAAATCGGAACACAAAAATATGTCACAAATCCTGTCCCGTTTGGGATCTTGTTGGGATGAGACGGAGAAAATTATATTTCATACTAATAATTAGAACCGGCCACCGGTCGGTTCGATTCGGTTTCGAATCGGAACCGGGCCGGACGGTTCCTGTTCGGTTCTGATTATTATTTTTTAATTAATTTAAAAAATTGAAAATTCATTTCAAAAAATAGAAAGATGATATTATTAATATTACCAAATATAAATAATAAAAAATTATTACATTAAATTAAAAATAAAAGAGTTTGAACTTAAATTTATAAAAACTTAAACTGCCTATGTACACTCTTGGGGTGAGAGGAATTAAAGCTCATATAATTCCATTACATTTTTTAGATAGTTAACCTCATTATAATTATTTACTCATCATCATTATATGTTTCTGTTGTTGATCTTTCAGCTCTCGTTCCGCTTGCAGTTGCAGATGCATTGTCGAACAAGTCTTCAAAATCATCGGGGGTATCTTCTTATTGTCTTAGATCAGTTCTGATATAATCATCGACACATGTGGTTGCTTCTAAGGTGTTTGGATGTAATGGAGACTTTCTCGCTTCCAAAATATTACCTCATAAGCTAAAGACTTGTTCAACCGCAACAGTGGAACTAGATGCTACCAGTACCTCTTTAGCAATAATCGATAAAATATAATAGACATTTTGATATCGGTTCCACCAATCAAGCATTTGAAATTTTTTACCTACAACACTTTCAGTAGGAAACTCAAAATTTATTGATAAATAATTATCTAATTACGGGTTGTTAGTCGTGGTTTCCTTTTGTTTTATATTTAGTCGTAGTAACCAACAATCACATATGCTAAGTTTTGAATCTGGTATGGGTTGGCTACTAAATTAAGCTATTGATTGCAAGTTGTATATAGTGACATAATCATAAAATAATTCTATTAAATCATTTTTTACTCCATCTATTATTTTTCTAATGTTAATTTCGTAAAAATACATAGTAAGTTTGTAAGTCACCATTCAAACTTTATAATTTAAATCTAGGTTAAAAAAACTATAGAAATAAGATAAAGTAATGAAATGTTTTTAAAATAAGTCAATCATTTTCTCTTCAGGAATAGCTTCAAATAAATTAATATCATTAACATTTAAACTTTCAGCATGCACATATAGAGTATCAACAATATTCAAACATTCAACACGAAATATATTTGTTATTGGATAATAAACACCATTAAAAATATTTGTTGCATCATTAAAAACTTTTAAAATATCTAAAATTCTTTCACTAACATCCTATTAACTAGGAAAAAGTGTTATTTGTTTACTATGTTGGAAAAAAATTACATAATACATCTTTATAAACAAAAGTTTGAGTTAAGAGAAAATAAGTTGAATTTCAACGAGTTGAGACATATCGTGAAAATTTTATTGGTTTAACACATTTAATTTACAAAACTTGGTCAATTCTCTCATAACATTAGAATATGACCAAATACAATTAAGTGCAATCTTAATAGAATTAATGTGAATTTCTAATTCAGTCAAACCATCTTGAACACATAAATTAAGGATATAACATGTGCAACGAACATGAAAAAATCGGCCCCCCAAATTTGGTTGGCATATTTCTTTTAATTTTCTAATTGATGCAGTATTTGCATATGAATTGTCAAAACCATTTATTAAAATTTTACCTAATAAATCATATTTATGAAAAATTACTCTAATTATTTTATAAATATTATGAGCAGTATATTGCTCATCAAAAACTCTAAATGCAATTAGTCATTTTTGCATGTTCCATAATACATCAATCCAATGACAAGTCACACCAACGTATGAGTGTGTTTGCCAATGATCACTCCAAATATCAAAACAAATAGAAATAAGATCTTTAATATATTTAAATAATTCATTTAAAATAATTTTACCATATTTGTATAATTTAAACATTTATCATTTTGTTGTATTTCTAGACATTTTACAGGCATGAGGATTTAAAGGATTTATTTGTAATAATTTTTATAATAACTATTTTTATTTAGTTTATATTATTTTTATTTTCTTATAATTGTTAATAACTAATACTATTTTTTTTTTCAATATTCGTTTAGTTATATTTAATGTATGATATAATAATAATGGTTAGGATTACATTAGGGCAAATTTAGAAAAGTATTATAAAAAAACTTAGGAATTAGAGATAATCAGGTATTATGAAAATAGAGAGGATAAATAGAGTAGATTGTAAAGTGAAAACCTTGAATTTTTTTTTTTGATAGACATGGTAAATTTACATACACATCGATTAATCTTCGGGATCTATATTCTGTCTCATCAGAAGTTTCTCAACAAATATCAAGAAAACATAATCCAAAAAAATACATATATTAAGATTCGAACGTTAAACCTAAAATAAAACAAACCAATCAAATTCAATACCTTTACCACATTATTCCACATTATTGGGGGTTAAAACCTTGCAATTTGACAAAGAGGAATGATAGGTAGACTAACCAGTGCGGTACAAAAGAAACAAGAAAATAAAGATAAAAAAAAAACTTTGTCGAATAAAATGTGGACGAATTTGAAGAGAAGTAAAGATGGGTTTATGGATATTTACAGAAGGGAGATGGGTTTGTTTCGCCCCAGAAACGTAGCTCGCAGATTCTCTGCTTCAGAGGTTTCATTTTCTTTTTCTTTTTTTTCTTTTTTTTGGGATTTCTTCAGTGATTACTATGTTTTTTTACACTGATAATTAAGAAACCTTGGTTTGATTTAGGCAGAGTCAAATTCAGTTTCCATTGTAAGAGTTGTTAAGCTCAATAAAGTTTGGATTTTTCCCCCATTTTGTAAAATTGGATTTTTTTTTAGTGATATATAAGTTGATCAAAAATAGAATTTTCTAGTATCATGGGTTTGATCAGTTTATATGGATTGATTTTGTTGGATTAACAAAGTGGAGCAATTGATGGCTTTATCAACACACTGTCTAGGATCAATTTTTAACACAAGTTTTAGACCATAGATTGGCTTTGTAGTATCTACTTTGTGTATACAATGATCCCGTTTGTTAATTAAGTGCACTTCCCTTCATTGAGGATAAATTGTGATGACTTTTTTTTTTTTTTATCTAAAAGAGAATTCTCTTTAATGAAGGTTAGCGCAATGGGCAAATTTTAATTTACTATTTGTTTGGTCACGGGTTCTAACTCTGGAAACAGTCTCTCGGTGAAAAACTGGGTGATTTTCCAGCCTTGTGCGTTTGGTGCGACTTCAATAGATGTAATGTTGTATAGATATGAGCTTTGCTTTGGCCACTGTCGATGTATTTTGAGCAATGGTGTATTTCCAACTCAGTTAAGTTAATTGCAACTTTACGGATCAACACGGTTAGAAATGGTTGGGGTATTATTTTAATTTTTCTTTTTGGTCCAGGTGCTTATGAAGCGAATCAATCTTTGCGGGAGGTTACATGGTCACAAGGGTTGTGTGAATGCAGTAGAATTCAACTCCACCGGTGACTTTCTTGTTTCGGGTTCTGATGACAAACTTGTTATATTTTGGGATTGGAAAGATAGGAGTGAGAATTTCTCATATTTATCTGGCCACCTTGGTAACATATTCCAAACACGAATTATGCCTTTCACTGATGATCGAAAGGTAGTAACTTCTTCTGCTGATGGCCAAGTAAGTATGACCTTAGATGCTTTCACACTTCCTTGTCACGTATCTGCTGGATTCTCTGTTCTTGATTTTGCATTTGGTTTAGTGTTAGTTCTAAGGTTTTCTTAAACATTTTGGGCTTCTTAGTGTGATTTACTGTAATATTTACTCGTATTCAATGCACTTCAATTGCTTTGGACTCCCTAATGTAAAATTCTATCACGATTAAGCTATTTCTTTTAAAAAAGAACCATCAATAAAAGAAAGAAAGCTTACTACATAAATTTGTTTACGTGAAAATCAAAAATTGAGATTTCTTTAACTACTTTAATGATACCATTTGATCTTTAAATTTTCATACATATGATCAAAATTAATATAGCATTTAGCATTCTGGATCTTACCCTGACCTCTTTTTACAATGCTTCTGCATACTGCATGTTTCGGTTTCTTTTAGGTGAGGCTTGGCCAAATCTTTGAGGATGGACGGATTGATACAAAGATGTTGGGGAACCACCAAGGCCGTGTACACAAGCTAGCTGTGGAGCCAGGAAGTCCCTACATAATTTATAGCTGTGGAGAAGATGGTTTTGTTCAACATGTTGGTCAATCTTGTTATATGAATCTTGTAAAGCCTCTCATTCCTTTTTATTGGTTTCAGAGTTACTTTTTCTTTTTATGTTGCAGTTTGATCTCCGAAGTGATAGTGCAACACAGCTTTTCTATTGCTCTTCATTCACAGAAAACAGCAAGCATCCTATGAACAGCATAAGTTTGAATTCCATTATAATTGACCCAAGAAATCCCAATTACTTTGCCGTAGGAGGCTCTGATGAATATGCACGTGTCTATGACATACGAAAATGCCATTGGTATTCACCAATTAGTTCAGATACTCCTGTGGACACGTTTTGTCCCCGTCATCTGATTGGTAGAAACAATGTTCAGATCACTGGATTGGCCTATTCTAACACAAGTGAACTGCTCATCTCTTACAACGATGAGCTCATATACCTGTTTGAGAAGAACATCGGATTGGGGCCTTCACCAATGTCTATCCTTCCTGAAGATTTTCAGAAACGTGAAGAGCCACAGGTTTATTCTGGTCATAGAAATTCAAAAACAATTAAAGGAGTGAATTTCTTTGGCCCGAATGATGAATATGTCATGAGTGGGTCTGACTGTGGTCATATATTCATTTGGAAGAAGAAGGGAGGTAAGCTTGTGCGTTTAATGATAGGTGATCGACATATAGTAAATCAGCTTGAGCCTCATCCACACATTCCAATGTTTGCTACCTGTGGAATTGAAAAGAGTGTAAAGCTCTGGGCACCTATAGCAGATGATTTTCCTCCATTGCCTGACAACGCGGAAAAGGTACGACTCTGTTCCCTTCCTATGTTAGATACGGACTTTACTATGGATCTGATTCTGGATGTCTTAATTCTTATGTTCTCGTGTTTCCTTTTATGTTTGCGAACAGATTATAGAGGGTAATACGCAGGGCAGCGAAGATCATTCACGAATCACGCTTACTCCTGATGTTATCGCGCACATTCTTAGGAGGCTGCAAAGGCAGCAAGCATTGGCATACAGGGAAAGGAGATATAATGCAGCTGATGTTGAAAGTGATGAAGAGGAAGGAGATGGTGATGCCTCTTCTGAAGGTGGAAACCAAAGAGAGTGCAACATTAGCTAGAGAGTTTGTAGTTTATTCATTAGAATCCAATTTTGGTTTATATCTCCATTTACTTAAAAATAGATTGTATATGAATAAATTTACAAACTTCTGGAGTTAGAATCATGGAAACTGGGGGTGGACGAAAAAAAAACTGAAACTAAAAATCCGAGTAAAAATGTAAAATTAAAAAAAATAAAAAATAAAAACCGAACCGAACCGAACCTATTCAGCAAAAAATTTTATTTTGAAAGTAATTGTTTGATTTTTTTAATAAAAAAATCCCAACTGAACCAAATTAATTGAATAATTTGATTTTATTATTTTTTTTATTCTTAAATCATATTTTTTTATTTAATATTTTATGTTTGTTATATTATTAATTTGTTTGGTGTTTAGTGATGATTAATTTAATGAAATGTTTTTTTTTTTTTTTTTTTTGTTTCTTTTTTATTTCTTACTTCTTAAATTATCAAAATTATAAAATCTAAATACATGTTAGATTTAATGTATGTTAATTTTTTAATTTTTATTTTGTAGTAAAAAAACTTCAAAAAACCGAATTGAATCGATAATTAAAAATATTTATAATTTTTTTAAAAAAGAACAAAAACAGAACGATTATTTTTTTTTAAAAAAAATGAATAATTATTGTTGTAAATTCCTCAAATTCATTAAATATGATATGTATATGTATTTATATATATTTGGAATTCCCAAGGGGTGTATGGGAGGTTACAATCCTTGGAGGGTTGCAACCCACCCCAAGGGGTGCCCTATTGGCACCCCTCCATGCCTTATATAAGAAGGCTTTTATTCCAAATGAAAATACAGAAAATATACAATTAATATCCAAGAATGAAAAAGGCATTGTGTTTTGTTTTCTTTGTTTTGAGAGAGAGATCCACCATTGGATCCAAGTTCATACACTTGTTAAGGAGTGCTCCTTGAACAAGAAGAATCCAAGTAATCCTGGGAGAACGTTGGCAAAACGAATCCGTAAAGCACCCGTGACGGAGCCAATAAGTTCTTAAGGACAGAGATCATCTCGACTTGGACAATTCTGTGATCTCCATTTTCTGGTTTGTTTTAATGGTTTTCTGGTTTTAGGGTTTCATGCATCTAGATCTACTTTTGTTGTTTTGATCTGTTTGATTGCAAGTTATATTACTGTTTGATGACACCATATTTTACCAACAATCTTAAGAACTTATTGTATCGTGTTATTAGATAGTAATTTGCATGTTAGGGTTTGAATATTTTCTGGAAAATACGAACTGTGCATGAAAAACCCGTAGGGCGTTCGAACGCCCAACGCACGCGAAGGCTAAAAATTGAATTCTCGTAAGAACGTTCGAACGCGTCTTCAAACGCACCTCGAACGCAAGCCTTCTGCCTTAGAACGTTCGAACGCGTACTAAACGCAACTCGAACGCAAACTCTCTGGAATCATTCCGTTCGAACGCGTATCAAACGCTACTCGAACGTGAACTCTCTGGAACACTTCGTTCGAACGCGTTATCAAACGCAACACGAACGACACACACTGGACAGTCTCGTTCGAACGTAGATACGAACGCGACACTAACGAAAATCCTGTAATTCTTAGAAACTGCAAACTTAAATAATATTAACTTGGTTAGTCATATACTGTTAACACATTAATCTTGGTAGTATAGATTTAAGTTATTATTAGGTTGTTCAATTATCACAAGCATACACATAGTGATAAAGTTGAAATTGATTGGTTGTTGCATAATTGGTTGAGAATTTAAAGTGTAATTTGCACAAGTAATTCCATCCAATCTTGATTGACATTTATATATCTACACTTATCGTAATAATTGTGCTATTGGAAGAGTGTAAATCTGGGTTGTGAATTGCTAAAAGATCCTATTGGAAAAGGTGTTTGAAGAATATTCGTTCGTCAATTTTCTTAAGAATCTTTAGTTTAAAATTCAATGACTTGTGTTTATTGGAACTTTCGTCCATTAGAACAACAAGTGACTACCTAGTACATCACTTGAACAAGATCATTCGTTGATCGTTGTGCAATTCGTCTTTCGTAGACTGATTGAACCCTGTTGAATTTCCAGTTACAAATGGCTAGCGGAAATATCAAAGAATACCGGTCTCTCACGGAGAAAAGCCGGAGAAATTTGGTAGGGCAAATTTCAAACAGTGGCAGAGCAAAATGCTGTTCTACCTGACAACTCTCCAGTTGGCTAAATTCCTCAAAGATCCTCCGGGTCCTGTGGAGGGTGAATCTGAATTGGCCAAGGAAGAGCGAGAACAGACTTGGATGTCTGGAGACTTCTTATGCAAGAACTACCTTTGGGGTGGTCTTGACAATACCCTGTACAATGTGTACCAAGGCATGACTTCTGCGAAGTTCTCTGGGAATCTCTCGAGAAGAAGTACAAAACCGAAGATGCCGGACAAAAGAAATTTGTCGTGGGTAGGTTCCTGGACTACAAGATGGTAGTTTCAAGGACGGTGATGTCTCAGTTGGGTGAACAAAATAGATCATTCATGAAATACTGGTGAAGGAATGAATGAAACTCTGTGAGACGTTTCAAGTTGCCACCATAATTGAAAAGTTGCCTCCATCATGGAAGGATTTCAGGAGCTATCTGCAACACAGAAAGAAGCAGATGAGCCTTGAAGACCTTGGAGTTCGATTGAGAATCGAACAGGACAACATGATGTCCGGAAAGGCCAGCTACAAGACTATGGAGTCTAAGGCCAACATCTTTGAGGATGTAAATGGTAGCAAGAAAAGAAAGAACAGTGAAGCTGATTCTTCCCAAGCGAACAAGAAGTTCAATGGGAAGTGCTACAACTGTGAAAAGAGCGGTCATATGACAAAGGACTGCAGAAACAAGATATCTCAGGACAATGGCAGGATATATGAGGCTTATGTCACTGAAGATGAGCAGTTAACTGATGAGATTTCAGAAATGAATCTCTCAACAGTGGTAACTGAGGCCAACTTGGTTGGGAATCCGAGAGAATGATGGGTAGACTCGGGCTACTCGTCATATCTGTGCTGATAGCAAGATGTTTTCCTCGTATCAGAAAGGTCGATGGCGGCGATCATCTGACAATGGGAAACTCGTCTACCTCTAGAGTGGTTGGACAAGGCACAGTAGTTCTGAAAATGATATCCGGAACGGAGCTTACATATAATAATGTTTGCATGTTCCAGATATTCGGAAGAACTCGGTCTCGGGTTTGTATTTGTTTCTGACAAGATTGTATTGACCAGAAATGATGTCTATGTAGGAAAATGATACCTCGCTGAGGGTCTTTTCAATGACTGTCAATTGTGCTATTAATAAAGCTGAAACTTCTGCTTATATTATTGAGTCACAAAATGTATGGCATGGGAGGTTAGGACATGTTAATTATGATACATTAATTAACATGGACCTTATACCTAAATTTGCATTGATAGCCAACATGAGTGTGAGGCATGTGTTGAAGCAAAAATACATAGAACATCATAGAACGAAGTTCTGAACCCTTGGAACTTGTACACATTGACGTATGTGACATGAATTTTGTGCAAACAAGAGGCGGTAAAAAGTACTTTGTCACTTTTATCGATGAAAGCACAAGATTCAGTTAAGTGTATTTGCTGAGGAGCATAGCTGAAGCTATTGAGAGCTTTATACACTGAGAACGAAGTTGCAAATCAACTTGGCAAGGAAATCAAAAGAATCAGGAGTGATAGAAGTGGTGAATACGTTTCATCATTCGGTGAATATTGTTCTGTGCACGGAATTATTCACGAAACCATTGCTCCGTATTCTCCTCAACAAAATGGGATTGCTGAGTGCAAAGACCGAACGTTGAAGGAAATGATGAATGCCATGTTGACTAGTTCTGGTTTACCTCAGAACTTGTGGGGGAAAGCCCTGCTTTCCGCGAACTACGTTCTGAACAAGCTTCCTCACAGAAGATTGGACAAGACACCATATGAGTTGTGGAAAGGTTATGTACCTTCCTACAAATATCTGAAAATGTGGGGGTGTCTTGCCAATTGCCAAGGTGATGGCTCCTAAACCTAAGAAGGTGGAATAGGACCCAAAACTGTTGACTGTATATTCTTCGGATATGCTTGCAACAGTAGTGCGTATCGATTCTTGGTACACAAGTATGAGATTCCTGACATCAATCTGAATGTGATGATTGAGTCAAGGAATGCAATATTTTTGAAGAGACATTTCCTTGTAAGGAAAGACAAAGAAGAGAGTCTCTCAAAAAGAGCTGTTGATACTGTCAAGGACAGTGATCATGTTGACCAAGAGTCAGATCCGATTTTCTGACATATTTGTTAGAAAATGAGCCTCGAAGCTATAAAGAAGCAATGTCTTCTTTGGAGGCACCTCTGTGGAAAGAGGCGATTATCAGTGAGATTGATTCAATCCTACAGAACCATACTTGGGAGTTGGTTGATCTTCCTCCAGGTTGTAAGCCACTGGGCTACAAATGGAAAGATGAAAATGGATGGATCAATAGATAAGTACAAGGCGAGGTTTGTCATAAAAGATTATAGACAGAAAGAAGGCCTTGTTTACTTTGACACCTATCCACCAGTGATTCGTATCACATTAGTAGAATGCTTATAGCCTTAGCAGCTATATTTGGTCTTGAAATACATCAAAATGATGTAAAGACGTCATTCTTGAATGGTGAATTGGATGAAGAGACTTACATGGAACAACCAGAAGGGTTTAATGTTCCTGGATAAGAACAGAAGGTGTGCAAACTTGTAAAATCCTTGTACGGATTAAAACAAGCACCTAGACAATGACATGAGAACATTGACAAAGAGATGTTGTCAAGTGGGTTTAAAACCGATGAGTGTGATAAGTGTATATACACCAAATCAACTCAAGAATGATATGTCATTGTATGTCTCTATGTAGACGATATGCTGATAATTGGTAATAATCATGAGTTGATTCAGTTTACCAAGAAAGTGTTAACCAGCAAATTTGATATGAAAGATTTGGGAGTAGCTAACCTAACTCTTCCTCTATCAAAGAATACTGGCTTAAGCATATCGCAATTAGAGTATTCAAGGATCATCGGAAGTCTGATGTATCTCACGAATTGCACACGAACTGATATCGCTCAAGCTGTGAATAGGCTTAGCAGATATACTAGCAATCCAGGACATAACCACTGGAAAAGCCATAGTAAGTGTTTTGAGGTATAAGAAACTTCAAAATATGGGCTACATTACGAGAGATATCCTGCTGTTCTAGAGGGATACAGCGATGCTGGATATCTGATATAGTGGATTCCAAATCTACGGTTGGATTTGTTTTCACACTTGGTAATGCAGCCGTGTCATGGAAATCCTCGAGGCAAACATGTGTTGCCCGGTCTACTATGGAATCAGAGTTCATAGCATTAGACAAAACAGCGGAAGAAGCAGAATGGCTTAGAAACTTCCTGGAGGATATTCCTAGTTGGGCCAAACCGGTGCCAACGATTAGCATACATTGTGAAAGCCAATCGGCTATTGGGAGAGCCCAAAATACAATGTATAATGGTAAGTCTCGACACATACGTCGGAGACATAATACCATAGGTCAACTGCTCTCAAGTGGCATAATATCGATCGATTATGTTGAGTCGAAGGAAACCTAGCGGATCCACTAACTAAAGGTTTACCTCGAGAGCAAGTTGAGAAGTCATCGAGGGGAATGGGCTTGAAGCCTATAATCTAAGAATTGTCACTGTGGAAACCCAACCTAGTTGACTGGAGATCCCAAGATCTAGGTTCAAAAGGGACAACTGAAACTTTGTGCAATTCAAAACAAGCACTGAAGAGTTTCGTACTCTTTCCCATTCCGATAATGACGCTGAGTGCTGTCTGTCATTGGTTAGGATAAGCTAAGGCTTTTAATGATCACTATATTAGGAGATGAGTCCTAATGGGGGTAAAGACAGATTACCTCTTCATAGTAGATCACCTATTTCAAGTAAGAAGTGAGGCCGCTTCCATGGGAACCTTTAAAGGCGGGTTACCCTAAAGTGCTTGATGAATCCAGGACCGTTGTTCAGGGCCAAAAATGAACACAACCGTAGAACGGGAAAATGGTCGAATTAAAGCTGTGTGTTGGCAATTGTCTTGGTTTACACCAACGGCAGAACAGTTCAAGACTATGGGTCACTGGTTTGCCAAGTAAATCCGATTGTCACTCACTAGGAAAGGTTCAAGGCGAAAGCTACCTATTTCGATGCAGCTTTAGCTCACGGTATCTCTCTCACGTGCCTGAATGAATATTTGAAGAATTGTGGGGGATTGTTGTAAATTCCTCAAATTCATTAAATATGATATGTATATGTATTTATATATATTTGGAATTCCCAAGGGGTGTATGGGAGGTTACAATCCTTGGAGGGTTGCAACCCACCCCAAGGGGTGCCCTATTGGCACCCCTCCATGCCTTATATAAGAAGGCTTTTATTCCAAATGAAAATACAGAAAATATACAATTAATATCCAAGAATGGAAAAGGCATTGTGTTTTGTTTTCTTTGTTTTGAGAGAGAGATCCACCATTTGGATCCAAGTTCATACACTTGTTAAGGAGTGCTCCTTGAACAAGAAGAATCCAAGTAATCCTGGAGAACGTTGGCAAAACGAATCCGTAAAGCACCCGTGACGGAGCCAATAAGTTCTTAAGGACAGAGATCATCTCGACTTGGACAATTCTGTGATCTCCATTTTCTGGTTTGTTTTAATGGTTTTCTGGTTTTAGGGTTTCATGCATCTAGATCTACTTTTGTTGTTTTGATCTGTTTGATTGCAAGTTATATTACTGTTTGATGACACAATGTTTACCAACAATTATAATTATAAATATTATTATTTTTATATCGAATTGAATGGTAACCATCTCTAATGGAAACAGTTTTTCTGAGAAAAATAGAAGTAAGACCGGATATATTAACACTTTCCCCAAGTCCGTTGATGCTGAGGTGGCGAAAGACTCATGTATTTGATGGTTTTGACTTTTGATTAGGGAGGATAGAAATCCGGGATGGAGGCACTCAAGGATCTTTCCCTTGGGAGGGGATCATGGTGAAAAATTGAAAAAATTAACATCGAGGACGGGAAAAATTTAATATCCATTTTTTTATTTGAGGAAGAGACGAAGATTAAATAAAAGCATCATCCCCTCCCCATTACCCATTTAAGTTTTTATTTATTTATTTTTAATTTTTTTAATAAATATGTTCGAATTTCTATTTACAAATTTTATATAGATTAAATAAAAAATATCTTAATATTTATAAAAAAAAATATATATAAATTATAAATAGTAGAAGGGATTAAATGAAATAATTATATAAATAATCAATTTTTAATGTGGAATCCATTATTTTATTAAGTTACAGTTCAAATAAAAAGATAGAAAATATAAATTTGAATCTTCTATATAAATTGTGATTTGTGTAATAGATATTATCAATTTTTTGAATACGTATGATTGATTTCTGAATAAAGTAATAGTTCAACTAATATATTTTTTAATGATTTAAATTTATTTATTATTCAGTATTCGGTACCCATCAGGAATCCCTTTTATTAGTCAAGAATTCTAATCCCCTCCCTTTAAACAACTATAAGGGATCATAGATATTTAAAAATTATCGGGAACGGATACAAAAAATCACTGTCACTCCATTGAAATTCTAATAACACTGCCCTTTAGTTGTGCATGCTGCCCTGAGTTTCTCAAAGCATTTTTCTGTTTGTAAAGTCACATAAAAAATAACACAAATATATAAAAAGACAAACAAAATTTAATTAAAAGATAAATAATTTTACTTATTTTTTTTAGTATGTTTGTGTTATTTTTTGTACTAAAGAGAAACAGAATGGCTTAGACTATCTTTGAACTTGCTAGGTTACTAGAATGAATCAAAACTCTGCTCATACAAATCAAAATTTCAATCATTTTGCAGGTCTCTGTGTCACTTTTATTATCTACTTGGTTGATTTCCTACCAATTTAGACAGAGTTTTAATGATAGGAAGGTGGTTTCATGCATGGGCTGTTTGGGTAAATATCTCGATTGGGACCACTTTGTTGATATCCGAAAGATGAGTGATCTTCGAAATTTCGAAAATGTTCAATTTCTTTCTCAAAAATTCAATTTCCCAATAAACCAAATATATCTCAATTTTTTATATATTGATATATATATTTATATAAATAACATATATATATATTTTATTTTATTAATTAAATTTTTTATT
This sequence comes from Zanthoxylum bungeanum, assembly GCA_019454045.1. NCBI lineage: Eukaryota > Viridiplantae > Streptophyta > Magnoliopsida > Sapindales > Rutaceae > Zanthoxylum > Zanthoxylum bungeanum. Next base: position 417,242 of record SKCR01026490.1, read on the forward strand.
TTATAATTTTATAATTTTTTTAATTTATATTTTTTGCTTTTTATATATATATTCTTTTTTATTTGTTTAATAAATATTGCAAATTTCATATTTATTATTATTTATTTTGTGTTTATTTATTCATTTAATTTTTGTGATTCTTTTTTTAATTTATTTAACACTACTTATATATTAAAAAAATATTCCATGTATATTAGAAAAATATATATTTAAAAAATAGTACAAATAACAACATAAAAAGTTACTCTTAAAAATATAAAAACATAAATTTTAATTTATTTTATAAATTAATTTTTTTTGCTTAATTTTTTTTGCTTAAATTAATTAAATAAAAATGAATCAAAAAAATAAATGAATAACTCTGAAATCTGAAATTTTATTAACAAAAATCAAAAAATTATAAAATAAAATAAAAAAAATTAATAAAATGGCAAAGGGAGTTATAATTAGTATATAATTATTTTTAAATTAATATATGAAAATATATAAATTTTACCATGTATAATAATTGAGTGAGTGATTAACACAAATGGAGGAGTATTGTGGTAAAATCACAAGGGGGAGTGGCAGGGAGGGGGAGGAGTAATTTCCTATCGGAAATTTATTTTTTATCTTTTAGTCTCTGATTGGGATTACAAGCAAAACTCCATTTTATCATTTATATTACAAGCAAAACTCCATATTATATTAAGAACTGGATGAGATGAATTGTCTTACGTCATCTTCTTTAACTCCAAGAATCCTCAGGCAAAAAATTTGAGGATGAACCTTGGTGTAAAGGTAAGGTCACAAGTTCGAGCAGCAGAAACAATCTATTTATAAAAAAAAATAAAGATAAGACTGTGTACGTATTGAATTTTCCCTGTATCTTATGTGTTGGACCATCCTCCTCCTCATTCTTTTTTTTTTTTTTTTTTTTTTTTTTTTTGAAAATGATGGAATCCCGCCACCAAACCACCCATTCTGGGCCGCGGCGCAGGTAAAACCACCGGCTGTCCCAGGCTCTTACAAGAAGTGCACCCCCTGGATTCGAACCTCCTCCTCATTCTTTATTTTTATACAATTCTCCGCTAAAAATAAATTCATGCATTCGACAACAGATCCTATTATTTTTTCTGAACGAAAATAAGCCGTCAACAGTAATTAACACTTTCTTTCTTGGTCATATTCTCTACAAATAGCAAATATTCCAAAGAGACAGAGATTATCAGGAAGAATGAAAGATTTTGCTGTTGGATGTACTTGATACAAAAGAATGGGAAACTAAAATGACTTACTTTCTGGGTCAATCATCACCTGTGCAGCTCATTATCATCAAGAATCCATTCGCAAACGGGCAATAATATGTATACGGGTATATAATATGTTGAGTTTTATTAAATATAATTATTATTTATTTAGTTTTTTTTTTTTATTATTTTCACGCTCGCGAGTCGCGACAATATATTATTGGGTTGTTGTATGGGTGATGTAATATAATTTTTTTTTTCTGTTTTATCAGATTGCATGATATCAATATCACAAAATTTATAATAACATAAAATTGACTTCCTTTCATCAAATTCGGTCAGAATAGCAATTTGAATATTAAATGATTTAATAGTAGTAACCGAAATAATTATATTCGAACAATGAAATGAATGTAGGTTGAAGGAGTTGTCTTTCATTGCCGTTATTGATAAGAAAACATTTAAAGATTTTATGAACAATCATATTACAATTTACATTCCTCACCCTTCTTCTCCTTATTGGATTCTAACAAGTCTTCACCAATCCTAGAAACAGCCTCAGGTTTTACACCATTAAAACACTAACTTCACTTTCTTCTTTATCTTGATTTTCACGCGTCTTGAGTACATATTGAATCCTCCGCAGAACCCACAGTGTGGGAAGCCCTCGTGTCTAGATCATCCTTTCTCAAATACCCATCTGAAAAAAAAAAAAAAAAAACCAAAAGGCCAAATCAACTGGGGTTGGATTCTGACATGTCAAAGAAAATTGTAGCCTTTTGGAGGTGGCTTGAAACTAGAGGCTACAGAGATTTTGAATACAACTCACTAAACCTAACAGAGTCATCATTACAAGTGCTCTCAGGATTAGCAATCGAGTCCACATTGTGCCTTAGTTGTTTAGATCAAGAATCTCTTTTACATGTTAATGATCTTCCATTAATGAGTAAAGTTAGTGGCAGAGAGCTCTCTTTAGAATTTGTTTTCGAGAACAAAGAGGATGCCAAAACAGAGGTGGTATATCATGTGCCGGTTGTGGGGCTCACCTGCTGTGAGAGAGATGGCATATACACCCGGCATATGATATAATTTTCGGCCAAAACAGATGTAATAAAGATTGTTAGAGATGTGTGTGACAGAGCTTTTATTGACTTGGTACCCACGAATCATCAAGTTCAGGTTCTTGAGCCTTCTGTTGATCAATTACTTCAACCCCAAGTCAATATTCTTAGGCAAGAAGGTAATGGAAACCGTTGTTCAAATCGACATGTTAATTAGAGAAAATCTTCTATGCAACAGTGGTACCACGTCATCAATGCAACAAGTCAATCATCCACTGCCACGCGTGCTAAAAAATTAAAAAAACAACTAAAAAATAGGTGAATAAACTCTACATGTCATTTTTTAATTCGCTTGTGGTACCACGTCACTCATACCACTGTTGCACCAAAGAATCTCTCTGTTAATGAGGCTGATATTGATCGAACTTTGTTTGCAACTTTCTCTAAAGGCCACCCCATTAGAAGAGAAAGAACTTTTTGAGTTTTTTATTAGGTAAATATTTTGAGAGAATGTCCTCTAGGTCTTTTATTTTTTTTTATAATTGACCATTAGATCCCTAATATTTTCATAATTACCCTGTTTATAATTAGCATAAATCTAGAAACTCGACCAAGATTTAGGATGAAATTTTTTTGAGTTTTTTATTAGGTAAATATTTTGAGAGAATGTCCTCTAGGTCCTTAATTTTTTTCATAATTATCTCTTAGGTCCTTTATTTTTTTCATGATTGACCATTAAATCCCTATTATTTTCATAATTACCATGTTTATGGTTAGCATAAATCTAGAAACTCGACCAAGATTTAGGATGAAAAATCGACCCATTAAAAATTTCAATTACGATTCGGGATGATTTTTCGTTCCGATTAAAAAAAAAAACTGGTCGGGTTTCAGAAAATTTTTTCGTCTCAATTCATAATAAGAACAAAACCACCACAGGGACCTGATGAGTAATTATGCCAACAAAAAAATTGGCGATCCATGAGTCATTTTTCCTATATTATTTGTTTCTATGAATGAAAGCAGGAGATATGGAGAAAATTGTGTAGAGGATATTCAGATGGGTAACTGCCGCGGTGATCAGTCTCTCTATGCTCGTGTGATCGTCCGGGCGCCGGCATACATTACACTAATTCTGGGAGAGAATGAAGCAATGCAGTTCAATATTCATAACAAAGATGTAAGAGTCAGAAGATACATTCCAAAACGTGCAGCTTCAGCTTCAGCTTCAGAAAATTAAACTAGGATAGTTTTACATTTAGGAAGTTCCACTTTTGATTTACAAGTTGCTATTATATTTCCTGTGTTTATTACATTTGAAGCTTATACCTTCAATACCTTGTTGAATTTAAATTTACTCATTTCTTGACAGGGTTTGTAATTTCGGAATTTTTTTTTTTTTTGTCTCGATATGAAAGCGGGATGGGATAAAATCACCGTCACATAATTTTTGGCGGGAAGAGATTTTAACGAGATATAATAAGATTTAACAGACGTGATCGGATTTAACGGAATACAAAACCGAGACGATTTTTTATACAGAAAAAAATAACAGGACTAAAATTGATAAATCTCATCCCATTACCATTCCTACCTCCTGTGTTGATGAAAATACCATTTTTTTTTTTACTTTCAATGTAGTCTCTTTATCAAATATTAAAATAGAAAATTGGAATTTAATTGCTTAAAAAAATTTCACATCTCAATTAACAGTAACTGAATAACTGGATAACCATGAAGAGCTAGCTGATCATCCGTTCCATGTTGCCGCCACCTGCTGAAAGTGTCCAAGTAGCAGGTGTAGGACTTCCGAAATGCTCAAGGTTTTACCGCAACTGCACCGTCTCCCCCTCTAAATCTAATTCCAACAGTCAGAAGTTTCACCCGCAACTAAGATGAAGGCAAATCCGCAGCATACGACTCACTTCCCTTAACTAACCTACCCGGACAAGTAAAAGGGAACATGCCAGACAAGGCTCAACGATTGATTGCGCTAAACATTGCTTAGTGAGGACGGAAAAATAGAAGTCTCACTACTCGATTTAGTGTTAAGCAAGAAGAGGAGGTACGAAATGAATGTTCTACTCTACTCTCAGTCATTTCATTTAAATTTCTAGACTTGTTTGGTGCAAGTTGAAAAAATAGACGAAGGAAATTTAACAGTAGATAAGTACAAAGAAGAATGTGTAAACCAAAAATGGCTGATAATTCGCATCTAGTCGAATAAAAGTTTATATTATTAAATCTAAAGGATGATGAATTCATATTATTAAATCTAAAGGATGATGAGTAGCATAGCATTCTAACCAACTGTTCGCAGTTCAACATCATGTGCAACAAAACAAAACCACCAAATTCAACCAACAATCCTGAAATTCAAATCTTCTGATAATTTAAGTATACAAAAGATGAAAGGCACGCCGCATGCAGCAGTTGTTGGCATCATCACCACCATTTACGCTGGGTAATTTAGGCTTCAGCGAATCTGCAACAAAGAGCAAGTAGCACCTATGAGTCAATGACTTGTAACAACAAGAAGTTCTACAAAAAAGAAACAAGTGAAGACGCAATTGAAATTTACCCTAGCTCAGAGAGCTTGAGATGAGCCTCGGCATAGTCAGCGAAAAAAGCATCCTCATCCTGAGAAGGTGAAAAGCGAACATGATAAGCATAATAGCATATTCATTTGAATATAGAAGCAAAAAGTAAATAAGAAAATAATTAACAGAAAATAAAATTAAAAAATACGCACTGCAGCATATTTATCAACAAGAGGGCGGAAAGCAGGGTCACTCAGAAGGGCCTTGTCGGTTGGCAATTGCAGAAGACCTTCCTTCTCACCAGTCAAGAGCTCCCTAATAAATTTCATGCATACTCTTGTCAGATATCTTCCAAAATTTATTCAACAACATAACTTCATTCATGGAACAAAAACAAAGAGTCAAACAATTCGAGAAGGAACATTCCAGGCAGAAAGAGCAGTGAAACATACGTGAAGTAGGAGTTGTCAAAGATGAGAGGGTTGCGGGTCCATGGTCCCTCAAATCCAGACCTCTCCTTGTGGCACCTTCCCTACAAAGTTATTCCAATCAACAAGCCGATCAGAATATAAACAAGGATGCCAACTTTAACATTTTACATCCACATTATTTCAGCACATAATTGAAGACAACAGAGCTTCACACCAGGGTGTGCCCGCCAGAGAGGGCAACAATATCCTTGTCGCTAAGGCCCATTTGACAACCAAAGACAACCCTCAAGTGATCAGAACCTGCAGCAATTAAAGGTTAAGAAACTATCCAAGATGGATCAACGATACAGCTCATCATAGTTCCAAATTCCAATTAAATGACATATAATAAAACAATAGAGTCAATAATACTAACCCTTGGTAGCATCAGGAAGACGACCTTCAGGAGGTGGCTCAGGCTTGTCCTGAGATTAAGAGATGGCCATTTTCAGTGGCATATAATTGCAACAATATAATATTGTGCAATCACAACAGAAACATACAGTACAAACACAAAGAAAATATTTTGGGAAATATTGAAATTCACCTACATTATCATAGGATAAATAGTAAAGTACAAGTATAATGACACAACAAAAGGGATTGTCCATAACCCATAATTGATAACCCAACAAAAAAGGGCGGCCCAAACCACGAGGGCTCCCGCCATTGAAGGGTTTGGGAAGGGCAGATGTATGCAAGCTTACCCCGGCAAGCAAAATGGCTGTTTCCAAATAAAGAAAATGGAAAATAACAACAGTGCAATGAAATCCAGCACTTGGCCACAAACGGCCGTCCAAGTAACAACTACAAATCCAACAAAACAAATTTAGTTGTCCACATAGACAATCAGAGCCATTCAATACCTAACACAATTTCACAAGCAGCAAGTTTTAAGCCACAAAACAAGTTTGCTTAATTCCAATTTTCTCCCAATAACCCAATAAAGCATTTCTAAGGCTAATAAAGTTTTAGAGCAATCAAGCAAAATACCCAAACAAGTTTACTCACATCAATCTTCCAAATTAAATTCAACTGCAATACCTCCAAATAAATTAATAAATACATAAATTAAATTAAATAATTATGGCGCTAGTATTACTGACCTCTCTTCCAGGATGGAATGGAATTTCGGGCCCACCAGTAATCTCAACAGCAACAACACCAGCAAGCTGCGAGGATGAACAAACAATCAGTTAAATAAATTTGAATCGATCATCACAAAATTCAACGATCATCGGTCAACATATACCTGATAAAAGTCAGCGTAGGAGATTGTAGGGAACTGCTCCTTGATCGGCTCCAAAAGCCTAACGGCAATATCGAGACCGTTGTTTGCTCCGTGTGCCAGCTCAGCAGGATGCTTCATGGTCCCGAATGGACCTCCGGTCTTGGTCTTCACATCGTACGTTCCTGCTGAGTGCCACCTGTACAGTACAATAAAAAAAAAAAACAAATCAATATACGTATAAAAAAAGAGAGAGCGTTAAGATTAGCAAATGGGCCGGACTTTGATGCCGGACATTTCAAAGTCCGGCCCATTCGCCAAAACATCGTATACGTACGCGATACGGAGCATGAGTGGAGCGCAGTTCTTCTCGGCGATGAGGCCTCTGAGCTTCCGCTTACATTTCTCCACGGCCTTCTTGTAATCCTCGCTGACAGTCGGGTAACTTTTCGTCATCTTTTCAACTGTATATCAAATCAAATCAAATCAAAAAAAAAAAAAAAAAACTTTACATTTTATTTGGCATTTCCAAAACGACGGTGTATTGAACGGATCTGTGAATGTTAATTACGTTACTGACCTTGAATGAAATGAGAGGAGAGGCAAAGCAATACCCAAAAGAACGAGTGTGATGGGAGCACAAGGTAAATTTTTGAGAGAAATGAGAGTGAAGATAATATAGTGGAGATGAGGAAATAGAATGTTCTAGTAGATTGATCCTACCCGTTGGATTTATCGGATCTTGTGGATTAATATAGGTTAGTCAATGGACGGCTGAGATTAGCTTTTATATTTAGAAATATGGTTTGTTACTGGGGTAGGCGGAAACTAATTAGTCAGTCAAGGTTTACGGGAGGAAACAAATTGTTTTATTTGGCGAACTTTTGCATAAAAAACTAAAAGCCTACTTCAAACGGAGGAAAAAAAAAAAAAATTTTGAAATGACGTAAATGGGCTTAAAAATAAAATAATTCCTTCTTAATCTTGTGAAAATGAAAATAAGAAAAATTAACACATCGTTATGACATTTCGAGAAAAAAAATTTGGTCTACACATGAAATGACCAATTAGTGATTATTTTGATTAATAAATTTTTTTATTCACCACATAACATAATAAGTCGTATAATATATTAGAGTTTATTTAAAGAATTACGATCGTCTTTCTGTTTTTCTCACATTATTTCTCTTAATAGTATCATTTAATGACGCATGACATAAAACGTAATTTTAATTACCAATTTTTTTTGTGTATGTCATATATTATTAGATGATAATATTATATGAGACACGAAAAAATGAGAGTCTCCTTGATTACATTACTGATAGCTGTTAAATTGTAATAAATATAAATTGTAATTTAAAATTTTAGACTTTTTTCATCTTTAAAATTGATGAAACAAATTAATAAGTTCATAAATAAATGCAAATGATTAAAGGCAGTAGGCACAAGACAAATAAGTTAATCGGAATAAAAAACAATGATCGGTATATAAAAATTAACACAAAAAATAGTGTAAAAACTACCCAAAAAAAAACAATTACTTGTTTTTTAGTGTTTTGATGCTAAATTTTATGTAAATATTATTTTTGAAAAAAAAAAACTATTTTATGGTAACAGAAAAAAATAAATATATAAGTCAATTTAAGATCGGATTTATAATTATTATTAATATTATTTTCCTAAAAAACTAGTCGCATTGAATAATTGCGAATATAAGGTTACTAACGTCATTTCAACATCTATGAAAAGCTAAAACCGCTATCCTTAGGTGTGAACGCGTCCATTAACAGAAGATTCCATCGGAGCACCAATTACGTCACCCACCGGTGCACAAAACTTCTTATCACCCGTCAAATCCTATTGGTCATCGAAACGAAAACACACATGTGGGCCACGTGTTTCTGCACAAAAGCAAAAGCTGCATTTTGATTGGTTACATAATTAAATTAAGAACAGTGATGTATTTATGAATACAGAATAAAATATATCAAAAATTATTTAATTAAAAATTATAGTTTAATTATGATTTTAAATTGAAGAATATTCATTCAATATATCTATCATTATTATTAATTTAATTAATAATTTCGCATCACTAATTCGAACGCATTTGGCGTATCACTCAATCAGTGAAATTAATAATTCAATTTTGGCCAACAAAAGTTTAATAATTTCGCAGGATGGACCATTTGGATTATTAACAAATGAATATATACACACACTTTAGAGTATTCGAATATCGCGATAGGACATTATTTTTTTTTTTTATGTACATACACTATTATTTTCAATCATTATAAATTTAGGAAATTTTAAAATTCGAATTTATTTAACACACATGATTTTTTATATCATAACTGGTAGGATGAGAAATCAGATTCATATTTGAATCAACTGATAAGATTGGAGGGCTTTACAGATTTGCTTGAATGTCTTATTTCTGCATAAATTTTTCTATCAGCCTACAATCAATTAAATACAAGTAAAATTGATAAATCTAATAACGGTATATGTGATATATATATATATATCTTATCTCTGCATAAATTTTTATATCAACCTACAATCAATTAAATACAAGTAAAATTTATAAATCTAATAACGGTATATGTGATATATATATATATATTATATATATATGTGTGTGTGTGTGTTGTGTGTGTGTATTGATGGTGTTTTTTAAGCACTATGATATTTAAGCGGTACGGTAGGGGTAAAAGGGTAATTCCCTTCTTGATCGAGACCACTAATGCCGACCCGACCATTCGATGTTGCATACGCCAACGGTAAGGGGCCGAGCACTTGGTGATCAGTGACCGACCACTTAAGATCGGATGACCGGGCATTATCATATCGATAGCAGCATTCTCAGTTCAGATGACCATTGTGACCGACCTCATAAAGACCGACCAGATAGCGAGATATGCTCCAGATGATAAGTTATCATATTCTTATGGGATAAAGAGATAAGTTATCATATTCTTATGGGGTAAGGAGATAAGTTATCCTACTTTCATGGGGAAAGGTTGATGAGTCAGTATCCTAATAGGATATGGGAAATGAAGGTAGTTTTCAACTAGGAATCCTTATGGGAAAATGAATCTGATTTCTACACTATTATAAATATGAGGGTAGAGTGTGCGTAAGAGGCATCAAGATCAAGATCAATATCAATATCATTATCATCAGACTTGTAAACACAAGAGAGATCAGAGAAGCATATCTCAGTAATTAAAACATCGTCCGTTTTGTGCCCGTGGATGTAGGCTGGATCTGATCCGCCGAACCACGTTAAATCTCTTTGTTGATTGGTGTTCCCCCCATAACCAAACAAATTCACTATTGATGGAGGATTGTCTCGGGAGTAAAAAAACCATTACTGCCCCTGAGAACGAAATCTGTCGTGAACAAAATATATATATATATATATATATTATATATATATATATATATATATATATATATATATATATTTATGCTTAACAATAGATCAACGATAAGTAGATAAATAGGATCCACATAGGATAAATATTAATAATTGATTTATGGTACGTTTACGTACTCGTAATCGGAATTAGATGAAATCGAAATGGGCTGAAATGTGAATGATAAATCAGAATCATAATAAATTATTTATTTAGCTATAGGAATCAGAATTGGAATGAAGTAGTATTATCATTGATGTATTTACTTTGTCCAGTAATCATAATGAATTGTTAGCAAGTTACGAAAATATCATTAATTATAATTATATATTAATTTATTACTTATTACTTATTAATTATTTATTAATTTTTAATGCATTAAATTATTAAATATTAAATAATTCTTTTATTAAATTATTGTTTTATTAAAATATTAAATATTAGTATGTTATTAATTATTTATAAATTAAATATTAATTAATTATTACTTTGTTAATTGATGATTAATGTATTAAATTACTAAATATTAATTTATTCTTTTATTAAATTATTCTTTTATTAAAATAATAAATATTATTTTATTATTGATTAATTTTATTTATTATTTATAAATTAAGTATTAATCAATTATTACATTATTAATTAATAATTAATGTATTACTAAATATTAATTTATTCTTTTATTAAATTATTATTTTATTAAAATGATAAATATTATTTTATTATTAATTATTAATAAATTTTATTAATTATTTATAAATTAATATTAATTAATTACCTTATATGCAATATTGTAATTTCTCATTAATAATGGGAATGATATCTCATTCTAATTGGAGTGGTAGGTGTACGTGCCAAATTCAAGGGCAAAACTGTCTTTCACTTCGAACCCAATACCAGGTGAGGCCCAAAGCAATAACTCAGCCCATTAAACGTTAAATCATTTACAAAAAACAAATCCAATAGCTTAGTGACAAACCCCCTTAATTATTCACCGATCGTTTCTCTCTTTTCCAAACAATGAATATATTTCCACATGCACATTATCCTCCTCGCCGAAAGCAGAAACATCAAACATGTGTGAGGCCCCATTGCCGGAAATCACAGCACGTTGTGGGTCCCATATACAGCTCATCTGACAGCTACAAGGATGATTCCTCTAATATATAAAAAGAGACGTAACTCAGCACACAGAGAAATGAGGTCAGAGTTCTCCAATCCAAGCTTCATTTCTCTCTTACATGCTTCTGCTCTCTGACACAAAGCTCACTAAGCACTCAATCCATTTAAACACTTTCCATCGCCCTCACGGCCACCCAAAGAGGTCAAGGTAACATTAAACCTTGCTTTCACATTTTACATATTTACTGCTCATTTCATACTACTGACTTGAGCGTCGGAGTGCCTCCGGCACCCACCACACCGGTGGGTAGTCTACTCCTGCTCACTCTACTTTTGTCTTGCAGGATCGCTAGTGCCCCCAACCTACAAATTCTCGATTGTGGACCTCGGCCGAAATCCAGCATCCACAATGTGGCGCCCACCGTGGGGCCTTAGTGATTCATAGCAAGCAAAGATCTCTCAATCTACGGTTCCTAAAACACAGTCAACCATGGCTTCTAGCAGTGACCAAACTCCAGATCCTGTGACAACCTAGCTGGTCATACTCCAAGAACGATTACGCACCTTAGAAGAAGAGAATCAAGTCATGCAAAGTTTCAATATAACCCTCCAGAAGCAATTGGAGCAAATTTCCTCAACTTCCCGACGGTGCGAGGCTACAGATTACCCCAACAATCCTATCATTCAATCTAATCTCTTGGAAGCATTCAATAATCCGCCACCAAATAATCATCCTCTAAATCACCAAAGAAGTCAACTGACCTCTCCAACTAACGAACCACAAAGAGTAGCCTCCACTATGCGTAAGCAATTGCAGGAGTTCAAAGAGTCAATTCTCTCAAGCCTACCAGATGTCAAGCTATCGATAAGAAAAAGCCGCTCCGGCAAAATCTTGGACACCCCATTTTTGGAGATCATCACCTCCGTAGAGCTACCGAAGAGATTCAGTCCTCCATATATAAAGTTATATGATGGATCAACAGACCCAAACGACCATGTTGTTCATTACAAATATAAAATGATGTCGACAGGTCTAGCCCATCACCAATGGGAGGCTGGAATGTGCAGAGGATTTGGAGAAACATTAGTTGGTCCTGCCCTCACCTGGTTCATCAATCTCCCATTCAGATCCATCAAGTCTTACCAACAGCTAGCAGACAAATTTATGGAGCATTTTGCAAGTTCTTGCAAGCTTGAGAAGACCACCAATAACCTCAATGCCATCCAGCAATAGAGAAGAGAGTCTTTGCGAAGCTACGTGGCTCGCTTCAATAAATAGAGGATAACAATTCCAAATCTCCATAAGTCTACTGCAGTGGAAGCATTCAGAATTGGATTACTTTCAGAAAGTGGACTCTATAAAAAGCTCACTAAATTTCGATGCTACACTATGAATCAAGCCATGGCTCGAGCCCAAATTGAGATCAGGTGGGAGGATGATAAGAGGAATAAAAAGAGAAAGTTCCACCAACCATCACAATGAGAGAATCTCGAATTCCCCCAAGCGACCTAATAATTGATGTGCTAGTAATATATCTCAATAAGGTGTCATTTGATGCAATTAGACCATAAAAAGAGCCATAGGCCACCCCATTGTCACCTTGAAGACATTTATAGCTCCCCAAACAAGTATTCATTGGTTACTAAAAAAAAATTATCCTTCACAAAACTTCAACTTAGAGAGAAACTCATTTGTTCCAATCAACCACATAAACCATCATTCAGCCCAATGAACATACTTCTTCCAGTCGACATGTCAATACCCTCATATCCTCCAACATATCCAATCCACAATAAGTATTCTATAGTAATGTCATTTATTTCAGACTACATGGAAAGATTATCATATTCTCCATATGACAAAGTGGATGCCCATCAACTCAATACTACATGGATGAATTGCCATCAACTATAGACTCAATTCGACTGTAGCCTCATGAACCTCTATTAAGTCCATTCGACCACATTAGATCCATTTCATAGTGGCCTCATAGGCCTCCATCAGGTCCACTCGACCATAGTGTCATGGACTTTCATCAAGTCAATTTGTCCCAACCGACATGCTTTCCAAATGGTAGGATCAATGCACGTCCCTCAGGAGAATACATTTCCAACCATTCACCCCATACGACGATGCAATGAAGACTCAACTTGAGAAGGACATCCCGGTCGACAATACATGAATGAAGACTTGGCAATGTCATCCCACTCGACACTACATATATGCAGAATTGGCATGATGATACTCGAGTCGACATGCATGTGAGGAATTGGCGTGATGCTACTCCAGTCGACATGAGTGTGAGGAATTGGCCTGATGATACTCCAGTTGACATGCATGTGAGGAATTGATGTGAATATGTTCCGTTCGACACTATCAAATAAGCCTATAATTCATTAGACATCGCCATGTGTGTAGCTTGGGATTTCTTGTGGGTCCCAAGCGTGTATATCTTGAAGCTTGGTGTCTGTCCCATTCGACATCTACATGTGTAGCTTGAGACTTGTTGTGAATCCTATGCGTGTATGGCTTGATGCTTGGTGTCTGTCCCATTCGACATTTACATATATAGCTTGGGACTTGTTGTGGATCATATACGTGTATGGTTTGATGCTTGGTGTCTGTCTCATTCGACATCTATATGTGTAGCTTGGGACTTGTTGTGGATCCTATGTGTGTATGGCTTGATGCTTGGTGTCTGTCCCATTCGACATCTACATGTGTAGCTTGGGACTTGTTGTGGATACTATGCGTGTATGGCTTGATGCTTGGTGTCTGTCTCATTCGACATCTACATGTGTAGCTTGGGACTTGTTGTGGATCATATGTGTGTATGGCTTGATGCTTGATGTCTGTCCCATTCGACATCTACATGTGTAGCTTGGGACTTGTTGTGGATACTATGCGTGTATGGCTTGATGCTTGGTGTCTGTCACATTCGACATCTACATGTGTAGCTCGGGACTTGTTGTGGATCCTATACGTGTATGGCCTAATGCTTGGTGTATGTCCCAATCGACATCTACATGTGCGTAGTTTGGGACTTGTTGTGGATCCTATGTATGTAAGGATTGATGTTTGGTGTCTGTCTCATTCGACATCTACATGTGTAGCTTGGGACTTGTTGTGGATCCTATGTGTGTATATCTTGAAGCTTGATGTGTGTCCCATTTTACATCTGCATGTGTGTAGCTTGGGACTTGTTGCGAATCCTATGTGTGTATGGCTTGATGCTTGGTGTCTGTCCCATTCGACATCCACATGTGTAGCTTGGGACTTGTTGTGGATCTTATGCATGTATGACTTGATGCTTGGTCTCTGTCCCAATCGACATCTACATGTGCATAGCTTGGGACTTGTTGTGGATCTTATGCGTGTATGACTTGATGTTTGATGTGTGTCTTATTTGACATCTACATGTGTAGCTCGGGGCTTAAAGAAAAACCCAATCGACACAACACCTCCTTGACTTGAGACTAATTAAGAATTACCTAGTTAACATCTCAACGTGTAGCTTGGGGCGTAACATTGATCCCAATCGACACTACACGTCTGTAGTTTGGGACTTATTGATGATCCCAGCCGACATCATCTAGTATGTAGTTTGGGGATTGTTATAGTTAGTACACTTGCATATCTTGAGACATGATATGAATCCCAGCCGACATCATCTAGTATATAGCTTAGGAATTGTCATAGATACCACACATAGTTATGACTTGAGACTTGATGTTCATCCCAGTCAACATCTACACTCCTATATCTTGGAACTTGTTGATGAACTTATTCGACAATATACCCATTATCCTGACCTTCATCTGGTTCAGTCGACTGGGAACATTCCCTAATGGCTCATGTAGAGTCAAGTTGAAGACCTGGCCTTCATCTGGTCCAGAAGACATTATAGACTCCCTTGGTCATTTGACCCGTAGTATGGGTATTATCCTGACCTTCATCAGGTTCAGTCGACTGGGAACATTCCTCATTGGCTCATGTAGAGTCAAGTTGAAGACTTGGCCTTCATCTGGTCCAAAAGACATTGTAGACTCCCCTGGTCCTTTGACCCGTAGTATGGGGATTATCCTGACCTTCATCTGGTTCAGTCGACTGGGAATATTCCCCAATGGCTCATGTAGAGTCAAGTTGAAGACATGGCCTTCATCTGGTCTATAAGACATTGTAGACTCCCCTGGTCCATTATCCTGACCTTCATCAGGTTCAGTCGACTGGGAACATTCCTCATTGGCTCATGTAGAGTCAAGTTGAAGACCTGGCCTTCATCTGGTCCAGAAGACATTGTAGACTCCCCTGGTCATTTGACCCGTAGTATGGGGATTATCCTGACCTTCATCAGGTTCAGTCGACTGGGAACATTCCTCATTGGCTCATGTAGAGTCAAGTTGAAGACCTGGCCTTCATCTGGTCCAGAAGACATTTTAGACTCACATGGTCCTTTGACCCGTAGTATAGGGATTATCCTGACCTTCATTAGGTTCAGTCGACTGGGGACATCCCCCATGACTCATGTAAAGTCAAAATATGACCTTCATCTGGTCTAGAAAAATTTGAAGACTCCCATGGTCTTTGACCAGTAGTATGGAGATTGTCCTGACCTTCATCTGGTTTAGTCGACTGGGGACATCCCCCATACCTCATATATAGTCAAAATATGACCTTCATCTGGTCTAGAAAAATTTGAAGACTCCCCTGGTCTTTGACCAGTGGTATGGAGATTGTCCTGACCTTCATATGGTTCAGTCGACTGAGGACATCCCCCATGTCTCATGTAGAGTCAAAATATGACATTCATCTAGTCTAGAAAAATTTGAAGACTCCCCTGGTCCTTGACCAGTAGTATGGAGATTGTCCTGACCTTCATCTGGTTCAGTCGACTGAGAATATTCCCCATGGCTCAAGTAGAGTCAATATATGACATTCATCTGGTCTAGAAAAATTTGAAGACTCTGATCATTGATCAGTAGTATGGAGATTTTCCCGACCTTCATCTGGTTCAGTGGACCGATGACATTCCTCATAGACTCATGTCGAGTCAAATTGAAGACCTGGACTATCCTACAGTCCATACGACAATGTCATGTGAAATAAACCTTCATCTGGTTCAGTCGACCAGGGATATCCCCCATAGACTCATATCGAGTCAAATAAAGACATGGACTTCCCTAAGTACATACAACACTGTAGTATGAATAAATTTTCTCATAAACCTTCATATGGTTCAATCAAGTGGGAACATCCTGCATGGCTCTTAAAGAAACAAGTTCAAAACCCAAAATTTTACCTACATATATTTTCATATATTTCGCTTCATACGACATGTTTGACAAATACTCTCCAAGTCAAAGAACTTCTTGACTTAAAGAGTAGAGGACAAACTGTACGTGCCAAATTTGGGCCAAGGGCAAAACCGTCTTTCACTTCGAACCCAATACCAGGTGAGGCCCAAAGCAATAACCCAGCCCATTAAACGTTAAATCATTTACAAAAACAAATCCAATAGCTTAAGGACAAACCCCCTTAATTATTCACCGATCGTTTCTCTCTTTTCCAAACAATGAATATATTTCCACATGCACATTATCCTCCCCGCCGAAAGCAGAAACATCAAACATGTGCGAGGCCCCATTGCCAGAAATCACAGCACGTTGTGGGTCCCATATGCAGCTCATCTGACAGCTACAAGGATGATTCCTTCAATCTATAAAAAGAGACGTAACTCAGCACACAGGAAAGGAGGTCAGAGTTCTCCAATCCAAGCTTCACTTCTCTCCATGTATCTGCTCTCTGACACAAAGCTCCCTGAGCACTCCATCCCTTTAAACACTTTCCACCGCCCTCACGGCCACCCAAAGAGGTCAATGTAACATTAAACCTTGCTTTCACATTTTACATATTTACTGCTTATTTCATACTACTGATTTGGGTGTGGTGGGTGCCTCTGGAACCCACCACACCGGTGGGTAGTCTACTCCCGCTCACTCTACTTTTGTCTTGCAGGAACGCTAGTGCCCCCAACCTACAAATTCTCGATTGTGGACCTCAGCCGAAATCCAGCATCCACAGTAGGAATGAGACTCTCATTGTCCACTCCCAAATATGTGGGTCTTATTATCATTCTTCCATATTTATTATTCTTAAGTAAACACATCATTAAAGTTCAATACAAATTCAATTCAACATTGAATCATAATCTTTTATCGAGGGTTTCATAATTATTCCATTATTGTTATTGTTAATATAAAATTAATATAAAATGTGGAGTGCTAGCAATACTCTCCCACTTGTGAGAGTGTTGCATTATCTATTCTTTACTTGATTGATACTTAACAACTTTTTTTAGTCTCGTAGTGTAGTTAAATTTTGAAAAACATAATAATTCAATAGAAATTACACACACAAATTTAAAAAAAATAATAATTACATGTGTCAATAAAAAAAACGAGAGCGTGCAATGGTCTCTCCAATGGGAGAGTTTTACCAAAACTCCAGGCATAGTGAAAGACAACCACAATATGACCACAACAGATAAATTATTAAAAAAAGTCATAAAACAATAAAAAAAACATCACATTTTAAAAGTTGTGGTTGAAAATTTGATGTTGAAATTAGAAAAATATGATGAAGAAATGATGATTTATAAAATATTTCAATCTATGTTTTACAAGTTTATAGTTTAATGTGTACATTCTCCAGTTTATGTTTTCAGTATGCAGTTCATGTTTACAGTTTTCAAGTTATGTTTTACACGTGTCATGTCTACGTATTCACAATTTACGTTTTCATGTTACAAGTTTACAGTTTATGTTTTCAGCTTGCGTGTCATGATTACAAGTTTTCAGTTGATGTTTTTATGTTTTTCACGTGTAATGTTTATAAGTTTACAATCATGTTTCGCAAATATCATGTTCATATTTACAGCTTTCAACTCATGTCTCTCATGTGTTATGTTTACCGTTTATGTTTTCACGATTATACATTTTCAGTTCATGATTTATATGAATCTCAGTTTAAGTTTTTTAGTAAATAATTTACTAGAACAAGAAATAAAAGGTTTACAAACCACTAGTGGAGTATCGTCTTCTCATGTATGACTATCCCGATTATGCTCAGCTCAGCAGGTTTAATGGCATTTCTGTCAGAGTTGGTGCTTAGAGCGCCAATCCGAATAATGTATTTTACATTATATTTTATTATTTATTAATAAAATAACTATATTTTCATTTCAACATTGACCAATGGTAATGTCATTACGCATATTAAATTGATATATATATATATATATGATGAGAATGACATCGACCTTAGAATAGTCTTGTAGTAATACTGGACACTGAGTGGTCCGACGTTGAGATATTATTACTATTATAAAGTATTCTTAAAGTAGATATTCATAGTCGTTGGTTTTGGAATACGGTCGAATTCCTATAACCTAGAAGACTAGCACATGTCGTATATTGAAATTGGAGTTTCAATGGTTTAACTTGATATACAATGAGCAATGAAAGCTCGTATAGACATGTGGGTATTCGTTGGAGCGAATATTGAATGACTTACATATGATTCTTAATAGTTGAAAGTACACACAACCGTCAATAGGAATCTTCTCGAGTCGAGTAACATATGTAATCCTTTGACTGTAAGATATGATTGATTTTGTGTGTGATTCTTCATACTTTGATGTCATATATGTCAGATACTTTTCATGGTCTAACTGTTAGATTTTCGTTGGGTGTGGATCAATGTACTCGTTAATCAAGTGTGTATCAAGCTAGGATTTGTCGGCCTGTATGTGTACCATAAAGAGTTTAGGTACCCATGTGAATAGGTAACGACTCTTAAGACTTTTTCCAAAGCTGATCACATATGGTGGATCAAAAATATCAGAAATGGTGTTATGATTAGTTGTAAAGAATCGTGGATATGTCGACATGAGATGTGCGCTTCAGAAACTTGACGGTGTAATATATGTTTCCGAAGCACAACTAAGATAGCCTACGACGGACGGATTGTTAGACATATATGATGAACTCTAATTGTATAGTTCAGAAATGTCGTTTGTGTTCTTCGCGAATTCGGAGGTGACCGAATTGCTTATATATAAGCTAGGCTTAATGACTAACGTGTCTAGACTTAGAGAGTCCCACAATATGAAATGTACTCATTGTGCACTTGGGTAGCCGATAATATTTTATAATAAATAATATTTGATATTATAATTATCAACTAAAATAATTAAGTGTTATTGGATAACATTAATTATTTATTTTAATCTAATTGGATTAATCCAAAAATCACACAATGGATTTTTTATAATTTCATAAATATCTCTACCATTGAATGATATTTTGGTAATTAAAAATATATAATTATAGGTGTATTTGGCTTGATTTAATTGGATTAAATCAAAGTGGTAGATAATGAACTAGTCCATTTGTTAAACTTTGTCTTGATTTAATTGGATTAAATCAAATTGGTAGACAAATGTGATTAGTCACTGTAGGACAACAGAAATTGACGACGTTGTTCCAGGCTCGCGGCCTGGTTGGGAGTACAGAGTAGCCCGCGGGGGACTAAACCAGAGAACTAAAAATGGAGTCGCCACCCGATGTGAACCGGGAAAATGATTTAAAGCCGCACTCACCCCTCCAAAGGGAAGACCTCAAACTGTTGGGTTCGGAATGGTCTCTTACTTATGCCACTTGTAATGAAATGATTTGTGCAATAATCTAACCAAGTCTACGCAACATATATTCCCAAGAGTATCATACTCATAAGTTTGCATACAACCTACACCTAAGTTCGCATGCATAAAAGTAAATTGACATAACGGCAAGCACACAATTCATAAACGCATTAAATAGATAAATGCGGAAATATAAATAGATGATAATTTCCTAAGCGTAAATAATGAAATGATATGATTAATCATATAGTGCAAAAGAAATGATCAAAGAAGCAAACATGCATAAAATATGACGAAAAGAAGTCTGTGCACTGTATGTGCGTTCGTGTAGCGTTTGAAAACGCGTTCGAACGGTAAACAGAAAGTTCGCGTTCGTATAGTATTCGGAAACACGTTCGAACGGGGTAAGACCTGATGCATAATAAAACAAAATATATGCGCGTTCGAGTAGCGTTCGTAAACGTGTTCGACCGGAATGAGGCAGAATGCATACGTTCATGTAGCGTTCGTAAACGTGTTCGAACGGAATGAAGCAGAATGCATACGTTCGTGTAGCGTTTGGAAACGCGTTCGAACGAGATTGCCAAAATGGCATTTGAAATGACACAAACACATACATGGATAAATAAATACACGATGTAGGACCTCGTATGCCTGATTGAACATATTTAACATTTAATCGAGCGTATTTCGTCCGGCGCGGCAAAACATTATGGTAAAAGTAGCCTTTAGGCATTTCCCTCGAATGGAGGACCTTTAACCCACCTTAGTTAGCCCATGCGCATTATATTACAATGTATGAATAAAAAAATAAATAATATGGGACCTTGTATGCCCGATTAAACACATTTCCCATTCAATCGAGTGTATTTCGTCCGGCGCAGCAAAACGTCGTAGCAAAGGTAGCCATTGGGCTTTTCATCCCTCAAGGTGGAGGACCTTTAATCCAACTTTATTTACCCATGCGCATTACACTATGATGCATGATTTAACAATGAGATGGCATACAGAAAGCAAATAACGGAATAATAAAAGGCGCGGTGAAATTCATGGTAAATGTAGCCTTTTAGGCTTTTATTCCCTCAAGTAGAGAACCGTTAGACCAATATAATAAGCTCATGCGCATTACATTACAATGCATACAAATAAATAAAACAATGATATGGGACTTCGTATGTCCGATTAAACATATCTCACATTCAATGAAACACACTTCGTCCGGCGCGACAAAACATCGTGGCAAAGGTAGCCCTTAGGCTTTTCATCCCTCAAAACGGAGGACCTTTAATCCAACTTGATTTGCCAATGCGCATTACATTACAATGCATAGATAAGTAACATGCAGAAAGTAAATGGCAGAATAAAAAAATGCGAATAATAGATGAACAAGATTAAATAAAGCGAAACACATGCCGTTTGCTCAAGTAGTATGTAGAGTTGTTTCCCAAGTACAGACCGTACTACCGTCAATTCAGATTCGGCTACGAAATTTACGTCTGGGTTTCCATCCGATATACGACAAGAGACGACACATATGTCATTCATCCAATAGCCATAGCATACATCAATCCACAATACTCATGCAAAATAAAGTAAGAAAATAAATAAAAATAAAGGAGAATAAATTAAAAAAGGGTTCCCTCAGGTCTGACCTCTTAAGTCGTCTCTTGGAAGTGCATTCGCGGTCGTCGAAAGGGTTGATGCTCCGCAACTTTTCCGGTTTACTGGTTCGTTGTTTTTCTTCGCTGTTTCGCTGCTTCAGGCTACTGTTTTACTGGATTTCACTGCTGTTTTTGTTGTATTTTTGGGTCACTTTTTTGCGGTAATATAGTGCAGTTTTAGGCTTATAGTTTGCAGGTTTACTGGACAGTTTTGGCTTGATGTTTGCGGGTTTACTGGACAGTGCAGTTTGGGTATTTTGGGCAGTGTAGTTTCAGATGTTTTGGGCAGTTTTTGGTGGCCTGATGACGTGAAGTTGAGGCTGGTCAGGGAGTATGATCATGCGCTGAAGGCAGGTTGGTCAGGGGGTGATTATGCGCTGAAGGCAGGCTGGTCAGGGGGTGATTATGTGTTTGAAGGGTTGCTAATGGCGTGAAGTGAGTGGCAGTTTGGGCGTGAAGCTTGGTTTATGTGAGTGCTATTTTATGGGTGTTATATGCGTATTAAAGGTTGCCGTGAGGGTTTGTTATGACGCGATAAAGGTGTTTTGGCGTGAATAGCTATGAGGTTATGTTGAAGGCAGTGAGTGGTTTGTGACGTGAATGGAAGCTTGCTGTCAGGGGCTGATGTGTGAATGCTAGGGAAGAGATGAGTGATTTTTGGTTGCGGCAATTGAGGATTCTTGGAGGATATGGGCGTGGTTATTTTCTTTGTATTTTTTTGTGAGAATGAGCTAGGGGTTTCAAGGTTGGGTTTAGGCTTCTTTTTATAGGCAAAGGTTGGGGTTTACCTTTTGTGAATAGGGAAAGGATTTTGTAATTATGTGAAATATCTTTTAATTAGTATGTGATAAGGAAAAGATCTCTTTAATTAGGGATATGATTTTATTTTATTTTATTTGATCTTTTTTAATTAGGGAAGGTAATTTAATTGAATTAGGAAAGCATTTGATGAGATTTGATTTGTATTTTTTAATTGGGGAATGTGATTTGTCTGGATTTTAACATGTGTTTAATGTGTAATTTTGTTTATTTTGGAAGGTGATGGGCGTGGGTTGGTCTCCTTTGGGCGTGATTTTGGTCCATTTTGGTGGGCTTGGTGTGTAGTTTGGTGATGTGTGGGCTTTGTGTGTGACTTGCAGGGGTGTATGCATTACATTTTTGCATGTGAAACCTGATGATGAGTCTCAGTTGGAGGCACTACCTTTTTAAGTTAAGGATATTGCGGGAAACGGATGTCGGAATGGGAAATTCGGAATAAGTATGTCATCAAGTTCATTTCACAAGTTCACTGTTTTCGTTCGTGATGCGTTCGTTACCACGTTCGAACGTCAAACAGATTGCGGGCGTTCGTGCAGCGTTCTAAGAGGCGTTCGAACGGTGTCGGTATTTCTGGTTTTGCTGCTAGGCCCACACGCCCAAGGCCCTTAAATTACACCCAAATTAAATCAAATATTAATTAAATTAAACATTGAATTAAATAAAATAATTAAACCATTTACCAATTAAATAAAACATAAAATATAATCATACCTAATTTAGATAAATCAAATATATTAACTTCCTAACTAAACAAAATCATATACTAAATTAAAAAGATGTCATGCCTAATTAAAGCACTTATAACTAATTTAAAGATATTGACTTCCTAATCTAAATTAATTTGTCCCCCAATCAATCAAATCATTTCCTTGTTTGACACCAAATCCAATCTTTTCCTTGTGAGACAAGGGGAAACCCTAGCCCTTCTCTATATAAACAAGCCCTAACCAAGACATGCACCCCCTTCACAAAACAAAACTCACACGAAAATCACAAAAAGAAACCCTTAACATTACACGCAAATCACAAAAAAAAAATAGCAAACATTTCTCTCCATCTCTCCCTCCATAGCCGAAAACATCACCCTCCTCACCCCTCTATTGCCGAAAATATTACAGCAAAAACACCTTAAAACACCCTCTATATCACCTAAACCAATAACAAAAAACTGTACTTTTATCCTTAAGATAACCACAAAAACTGCACCTAAAACCCCTAAAAAAACACAAAAACAATAGCTTTGAAGACCTGAAACAGTAAGCAGAAAATACAGAGGAAACAGCAGCAAAACGGAGACCAAACAGCAAGCAAAATAGCAAAACAGTGAGCTAAGATGCTAAACCAGTGAACCAGAGAAGTTGATGAGCTTTACCCTTCCGATCTCCGTGAAATGCAAGTCCGAAAGTCGGCAAAAAAAGTTAGACCTGATGGTATTTTCACATTTGTTTTCTGTTTTATTTTTATTATTCATTGAGTATTGTTCGCATGATTGTTAAGTTAAAATGCATGTTGTGGCCCTTGAGTAGATAAATATGCATGGATTATGAAATATTGTATGTTGTGGCCTTAGAATAAAATGAAAGATGTGTCAACTCTCGCGGTATTTCGGATGGAAACACGGACATAAATTTCATAGCCGATTCCGAATGGACGGTAGTATGATCTGTACTCGGGATACAACTCCACGTACCGCTTGAGTAAACGGCACATTATTTTATTTTACGTTGCTTTGATTTATTTATTTTTCGTCATTTAAATTCTGCATGTTACTTGTTTATGCATGATGGGACCGAGCGCATGGGCTTAGTAAGTCGGATTAAAGGTCCCCTATTTGGAGGGGTTAAAACCCTTTACCACGATACTTTGCTGCGTCGGTTGATGTGTGTTCGGTTGAATGTAAGATATGTTCAATCGGGCATACTAAGTTTGATATTGTTGTCTTTATTTTTATATGCATGATGCGACCGAGCGCATGGGCTTAGTAAGTCAGATTAAAGGTTCCTATTTTGAGGGGTTAAAACCATTTACCACGATACTTTGCCGCGCCGGTTGATGTATATTCGGTTGAATGTAAGATGTGTTCAATCGGGTATACGAAGTCCGATATCATTGTCTTTACTTTTTATATATGTATTGTGTTGATTGCGCATGAGCTTAGTAAGTGCGATTAAAGGTCCTCTATTTTGAGAGGTTAAAATCATTTACCACGAGGCTTTGCCGCGCTTTTAGCCCGTTATTATTTATTAGACGTCATCTATTCACCCGTTCATGTATGTGTCATATTGTTTACTGCATTTTGTAGGTCACTGCTGTAACCCCGTTCGAACGTATGTTTTCTGTCTGGTCCCGTTCGAACGCGTTATCAAACGCTATACGAACACGAACCTTCTGTTTACCGTTCGAACGCGTTTACGAACGCTACTCAAATACGAATGCATTTATTTCATCAGGTCTGGTCCCGTTCGAACGCGTTCTCAAACGCTATACGAACGCGAACCTTCTGTTTACCGTTCGAACGCATTTACGAATGCTACACGAACGCGAATACACTGAACTGGGTCATTTTCATCACAGGTCATGCATAATTGTTTCTTAGGTGATTTCTATTATATCATGTAATCAATCACATTATTTGTATCCTTGCGTTTATCTATTTGATGTGTTCATAAGATGGTATTTAAGCATGATTTAGCCTATTCGGTTGTTCATTTTCAAGCGTGATTAGTCATTTATTTTACGTTTCGAATTTGTATTATGTCTAGGTTGTTCTTTGTTTTCCGCATTATATGATAGAAGTATGTCCATGAGATTGTCGTGTGCTATTGCATGATTTCCGTTATGATGATTACTTTCATGCATGTGGATTTAGATGCATGATACTCTTGGAAATAATTGTTACTTAAGCTTGATTAAATTATTACACAAATCCTTTCATTACAAGTGACATAAGTAAGAGACCATTCCGAACCCAACGGTTTGAGGTCTTCCCTTGCGAGGGGTGAGTGCGGCCTTAAATCTCATTTTCCCGGTTCACACCGGGTGGCGACTCCGTTATTCTCTGGCTTAGTCTCTTGTGGCTACTCCATACTCCCGACTAGGCCGCGAGCCTAGAATAACATGCGTCGCCCCAGTTTCTGTGTTCCCACAAGGGGTTTGGACTAAGGGTGTGTTTTAAAATAGAGGTCCAACAAGCGAACCCGAAGCTAAACAAGCGAGTTAAATCCAACAAGATGTCAATGTCTGACTCTTCCCTTCCGACGTCTGTTTCCCGCGACTTCCACAATTTAAAGAGGTAGTGTCTCCATGTGAGACTCATCATAGAGACTTATTTGCAAAAATACAGTGCCTACAGTCGCCCCCACTTTGATGGGACTTGTGCAGTGTGTGACAATGATAATCATATCAAAGTTATGCAATGTATTTTTACTTACCTGGCTCGCCAGCTGCCACCTGGCTTGCATGATGCTTCGAGCTGAGTTGATGAAGCAGTGGGCCTCGACCCTTGGACGCATCCCGGAACTGCAACTGATGATGTAGTGGGTCCTCGACCCTGGGACGCATCCCGGAACTGCTGACAACGAGGGATGCGTTGACGAATCCCAATACCGCTGACAATGTGGGCATCGACCCTGAGACGCATCCCCAAAACGTATGATGATGTGGGTCTCGACCTTGGGACGCATCCCAAAACTGATACTGGTGCAGGCCTCGACCTTGGGACGCATCCCAAAACTGATATTGATGCTGATGTGGGCCTCGACCCCGTGACTCATCTCCAAAACTGATATTTATGCTGATGCAGGCCTCAACCCCGGGACTCATCCCTAAAACTGATATTGATGTGGGTCTCGCCCCCAAACTGATACTAATGTGGGCCTCGCCCCAAACTGATGCTGATGTGGGGCCTCGCCCCCAAACTGATGTTGATGTGGGCCTCGCCCCAAACTGATACTGATGTGGGTGTTGCATATCAACATGATGTATTTGCCTCTCATGAGATAATCATGATGGCTTAAACATTTTTTTCGTCCTCAACGGATGCTTCGTGTTGAAACCATAGAACCTTCAAAGTATTTAATACACCAAAATCCAATCGTCTGCATTAATAATCTGAACTAGACTCCTAGTGTGTGTGTGCCAAGGCTCTTTCGCAGTTTAATCCTTAAGTAAGCCAACTCGATGATTTTGTCTCGGGGAATTGGATCAGTGGGTCTAACTAACCGAGATGTCTTAATCATACTCTGTGATTACTTCATTGTACTCAACATCGTATAGTTTTCTTTTTCTTTTGTCTCTTTCTTTCCTTTCTTTTTATCTTGAACTTTCTTTTTCTTTTTCATTTTCTTTCTTCTTTTCTCTTTCTTTTTCTCTTTTTCCGACACAGCTATCCTTTAAGGTAGCATTTCTCCTCATGGTGGTCCTAATACTCGCCCATGGGTAGCTTCACGCTTATCGGTTATAGGTGGTATATTTTTATCTTTTTCTTTTCAGAGAATTTTTCTTTGTTTCCAACCATATTGTAACATAAGTAAACTAGGATGGACATCTAGGCAAACGATCATTCACTGATCCACCATCTCTTCAACTAGTCATCTCGTTGACCATTCATACTTCTACTGCTAAAATTCCGTAATCGAGTGCTCGTGAGTCTAGGCGAGATCAATCCACTCAGAATACCAGATGAGAGCACATCTCGCACTTATCGTTTCTAAGATTTCACCCTACAACAAATAATTTCATCACCGGACATATGCTTCGCTATCGAGGACTTTTTTTTTTCTCACTCTATTGGAATTCTTCATTTCAACTGCGGGCTTCGCCCCCTGGGGTTCATTCCCGAAAACCGATACTGACGTGGGCCTCAACCCTAGGACTCATCCCCGAAACCAATATTGATGTGGGCCTCAACCTTGGGACTCATCCACGAAACTGATGATCATATATGGGCCTCAACCCTGGGGATCCATTCTTGAAAACTGTTGATATTGTTTTGTTGCTCTCAGCATGCTTGTATTTTGCCGTTTTTCCTTCTTTTCTTCGAGACCTGTGAACACAAACAAAACAACAGAATAAAAACGCGTGCATGTGATCTGTATGTATGCATGTGTGGAGGTACTCCTTGTTCCTGATGGGTTAGACCCTCATTGTGCTCCTTGGCGCCATGTGCCTATGCATGTCTCTGATCGCCCACTGGGTCTGCTTATAGTTCCCTTCTGTCGGTTCTCTTCTGGTGATTATGCAGTTCTCTTTTGTCTGAAACCTGCAAATACAGAACCAACACAAAAATTACAAGTATGTTATATGTATGCATGCATGCATGGATGAATTTCATATCCTGTGGGTTAGGTCTTCTGCCAGTTCTCCCTGTAACTGCTCTGTCTCTTCTTCCTTAGGCGAAATATTGTTTTAGTCTGTCCACGTTGATTGGCTCGGCGAACTCATTCCCTTGTGAGTCTGACAGTCTCACTGCCCCGTTTCTTATTACCTTCTTGACTACGTATGGCCCTTCCCAGTTAGGTCTGAACTTTCCTATCGGGTCCATTGTTAACGGCTTTGACTGCTTAAATACCAGATCCCCCTCTCTGATCTTATTAGGACACACTTTTTATTGAACGCCCGAGCCAATCTCTTTTGGTATAACTGCATATGATGTAAGGACTTCATTCTCTTCTTATCGAGCAATACCAACTATTCAAATCTCTGCGAGGCCCATTCTTGTAACTCTGCTTCTGCTAATACCCTCATGGACTGTATCTCAACTTCCACTGTCAGTACTGTTTCTGTTACCTTTCGAGCTTCTCTTTTTCTTAAACACTTCAGTTGAATGTCATTCGCTTGTCTTTTGTATAGTTCTCCCTTAAAACTCACATATTGAGAAGCCACTTCTGAATGGTTATCTTGTCTTTTCTGCTTGCTTCTTTCGGTAATTCCCTGTGTTCTAAGTATCACTGAATATCATAGTACCAGGGTTGAATGCTTTTGTCAAATATACTCACATCGTGCAGATTGAAATGAAGGGACTCAGGCAGGTAAGCGAAATAAACGTCTTTATTATTATCAAGGAAAAGATTCGAACAAGTAGATGAAGTCAATGTCCTTATTATTAATAAATGCTGGATCACATTTGAATAAGATCAGGGAAACAAACATCTTCATAATTTGCAACTTCGTCTTCCCCCGTCTTCTTCCTTCATTCGACCATCAGATTCTCCAAGTGTAGTAGTTCTTTTTCCCAATTACTTCCCCTTTTTACAACCTCTTTCTCATCACTGTCCGAGAAGTTTTCCCAGAAATTCCCCCTCTGCTCTATTTCACTTTTACCACTACTGTCTCATATCCCCATGCGAGAAGTTTGGTGGTTATGAGTTTGGAGGACAATGCTGTCAGGTAGGCCAGAGTTGATCATGTGGGTGGGTGGAGGTTTTCTGTGCGTGTTGAGTTGCTCTTTTTCTAGGTCTGGTATTTTATGGGAATCAATGAGGTTTTGGATCACATGCCTAAGGCGGGTACAATTGTCGGTTTGGTGGCCTTTTTGCTGATGGAGGTAACAGTAAAGGTTCAGGTTAAGGTAGCGTGGCACATGGTTTGGAAGTGGTTTAGGCTATAAGGGATTTAGGAGTCCTTGCATTTTCAGCTCTTCAAACACCTCTGAAAAAGGTCTACCAAGATTGGAGAATCGTCTGTTTCTGATATGGGCAACCTCAGAGGGAGTGGGCTTGGTCCTTGAAGGTTCTCCAATGGTCTTTCCATTCTGGTTGCACAACTTTATGTTATTGGCTATACGGGGTACGGTGAAACTGGCCACATCATTGGTCAAAACTTACAACTGCTCAGTTAATTTGGTTACTTTGGTCTCCAATTGATCCAGGTGGGATCCATCGTTGACTGACTCGTTCATGTTGGCTGACGGTCTTTTGACGAGTTTTCCTTCTTCCCTAACCCAACGAGTGTCTATGATGGCTTTTAAGATATAGGGTCAACATGATGCGTGTATGCATGAAATGCGTGCGATGTATGGAATATATAAGTCTGCCCATTATCATTTTAAAGCATTCAATCATACTATTGTGCGGTGCAACTTGTCCCAGTTGAAAAATGCCCAACAGGTTTACACTTTTGCGATAACATGGCTAAACAACTTCAAATGATAAGGGGCCTAAACATAAAGTGGCTCATTGGCATTTTAGAAGCTTTTGGCCCAATTGTCATAAGAGGCGAGCTCGTCCCAGTTTAAATGGCCCAACAAGTTCACAACTCATGACGAAAGGTCCAACTGAATCCAAATGATGATGGTCCTAACACAAGAATAACAGAATAGTTTTTATTGGTCCTACAACTACAGTTCGTATGCGGGTTTATAGGGGTATAGGCAAAGGCTCCCGCTGGCGAAGGATTGCCCACAACTAGGACTCCCCACTCAAGGGTTCGAGCGACCAAGTGAGCGCACTTTTTTTATACCGTAAGGTACATGCCAACGAGTTATAGTGCGTGAGTGACTGTCAA
Source organism: Zanthoxylum bungeanum (assembly GCA_019454045.1). NCBI lineage: Eukaryota > Viridiplantae > Streptophyta > Magnoliopsida > Sapindales > Rutaceae > Zanthoxylum > Zanthoxylum bungeanum. Next base: position 447,005 of record SKCR01026490.1, read on the forward strand.
ATGAATTTCCCGTTGTAGATTCCACAGAGGGGGGTGGAGTGAACTCTCTTAAATACCCAAGCCTCTTAGACTCTTATCGCTTGGTGATGGGAATAAACAACGAGTCCTCCAAATTAGTCCATCACAGTAAGCTACGAGTAATGATTATTTATGTGCCTTCACAGCTTTTCCTTATAGAAAGGTAGTTAATGAAGGAATACACAAAACCATTACCTAGCTTTAATAATGTCTTTGATTAAACCATTTCAACCGACGGTAGACACAGTTAACTAAAGCACAAATCACAAACATTACAAGACATTATTTCGAGGCAGATTCTCTATCCCCAGTTGAGTCTCCAGACTGTAGGACAACAGAAATCGGCGATGCTGTTCCAGGCTCGCGGCCTGGTTGGGAGTACGGAGTAGCCCGCAAGGGACTAAACCGGAGAACTAAAAATGGAGTCGCACTCACCCCTCGCAAGGGAAGACCTCAAACTGTTGGGTTCGGAATGGTCCATTACTTATGCCACTTGTAATGAAATGATTTGTGCAATAATCTAACCAAGTCTACGCAACATATATTCCCAATAGTATCATACTTCTAAGTTTGCATACAACCTACACCTAAGTTCTCATGCATAGAAGTAAATTGACATAACGGCAAGCACACAATTCATAAACGCATTAAATAGATAAATACGGAAATATAAATAGATGACAATTTCCTAAGCGTAAATAATGAAATGATATGATTAATCATATAGTGCAAAATAAATGATCAAAGAAGTAAACATGCATGAAATATGACGAAAAGAAGTATGTGCACTGTATGTGCGTTCGTATAACGTTCGGAAACGTGTTCGAATGGGTTAAGACCTGATGCATGATAAAAAAAAATAGATACGCGTTCGTAAACGCTTTCGAACGGAATAAAGCAGAATGCATACATTCGTGTAGCGTTCGTAAACGCGTTCAAACGGAATGAAGCAGAATACATACGTTCGTGTAGCGTTTGGAAACGCGTTCGAACGAGATTGCCAAAATGACATCTGAAATGACACAAACACATACAGGGACAAACAAATACACGATGTAGGACCTCGTATGCCTGATTGAACATATTTCACATTCAATCGAGTGTACTTCGAATGGATGACCTTTAACCAACCTTAGTTAGCCCATGCGCATTAGATTACAATGTATGAATAAACAAATAAATAATATTGGACCTTGTATGCCCGATTAAACACATTTCCCATTCAATCGAGTGTACTTCATCCGGCGCGGTAAAACGTCGTGGCAAAGGTAGCCATTGGGCTTTTCATTCCTCAATGTGGATTACCTTTAATCCAACTTAATTTACCTATGCGCATTACACTATGATGCATGATTTAGCAATGAGATGGCATACAGAAAGCAAATAACGGAATAATAAAAGGCGCGACAAAATGTCATGGTAAAGGTAGCCTTTTAGGCTTTTCTTCCCTCAAGTAGAGAACCTTTAGACCAATATAATAAGCCCATGTTCATTACATTACAATGCATACAAATAAATAAGACAATGATATGGGACTTCGTATGTCCGATTAAACATATCTCACATTCAATCAAACACACTTTGTCCGGCGCGGCAAAACGTCGTGGCAAATGTAGCCCTTAGGCTTTTCATCCCTCAAAACGAAGAACCTTTAATCCAACTTGATTTGCCCATGTGCATTACATTACAATGCATAGATAAGTAACATGCAGAAAGTAAATGGCAGAATAAAAAAATACGAATAGTAGATGAACAAGATTAAATAAAGCGAAACACATGCTGTTTGCTCAAGTAGTACGTGGAGTTATTTCCCAAGTACAGACCGTACTACCGTCCATTCGGATTCGGCTACAAAATTTACGTCTGGGTTTCCATCCGATATACCATAAGAGATGACACATATTCAATTCATCCAATAGCCATAGCATACATCAATCAACAATACTCATGCGAAATAAAGTAAGAAAATATATAAAAATAATGGAGAATAAATAAAAAAGGGTGCCCTCAGGTCTAACCTCTTAAGTCGTCTCTTGGAAGTGCATTCACGGTCTTCGGAAGGGTTGATGCTCTGCAACTTTTCCGGTTTACTGGTTCGTTGTTTTCCTTCGCTGTTTCGCTGCTTCGGGCTACTGTATTACTCGGTTTCGCTGCTGTTTTTATTTTATTTTTTGTCACTGTTTTGCGATAATATAGTGTAGTTTTAGGCTTACGGTTTGCGGGTTTACTGGACAGTTTTGGCTTGCTGTTGTGGGTTTACTGGACGGTACAATTTGGGTATTTTGGGCAGTGCAGTTTTGGGTGTTTTGGGCAGTTTTTGGTGGGCTGATGACGTGAAATTGAGGCTGGTCAGGGAGTATGATCATGCGCTGAAGGCAGGCTGGTCAGGGGGTGATTATGCGCTAAAGGCAGGCTGGTCAGAGGTGATTATGCGTTTGAAGGGTTTCTAATGGCGTGAAGTGAGTGGCAGTTTGGGCGTGAAGCTTGGTTTATGCGAGGGCTATTTTATGGGTGTTATATGCGTATTAAAGGCTGCTGTGAGGGTTTGCTATGACGCGATGAAGGTGTTTTGGCGTGAATAGCTATGGGGCTGTGTTGAAGGCAGTGAGTGGTTTGTGACGTGAATGGAGGCTTGCTGTCAGGGGCTGATGCGTGAATGCTATGGAAGAGATGAGTGATTTTTGGTTGCGGCAATGGAGGATTCTTGGAGGCTATGGGCGTGGTTATTTTCTTTGTGTTTTTTTGTGAGAATGAGCTAGGGGTTTCAAGGTTGGGTTTAGGCTTCTTTTTATAGGCAAAGGTTGGGGTTTACCTTGTATGAATAGGGAAAGGATTTTGTAATTATGGGAAATATCTTTTAATTAGTATGTGATAAGGAAAAGATCTCTTTAATTATGGATATGATTTTATTTTATTTGATTTGATCTTTTTTTAATTATGGAAGGTAATTTAATTGAATTAGGAAAGCATTTGATGAGATTTGATTTGTATTTTTTAATTGGGGAAGGTGATTTGTCTTGATTTTAGAATGTGTTTAATGTGTGATTTTGTTTATTTTGGAAGGTGATGGGCGTGGGTTGGTCTCATTTGGGCGTGAGTTTGGTCAATTTTGGTGGGCTTGGTGTGTGGTTTGGTGATGTGTGGGCTTGGTGTGTGACTTGCGGGGGTTTTGGCTAAGGGTGTGTTTTAAAACAGAGGTCCAACAAGCGAACCCGAAGCTAAACAAGCGAACTAAATCCAACAAGATGTCAATGTCTGACTCTTCCCTTCCGACGTCCGTTTCCCGCGACTTCCACAATTTAACGAGGTAGTGTCTCCATGTGAGACTCGTCATAGGGACTTATATGCAAAAATACAGTGCCTACAGTCACACATATTTAAACAAATTGGATTAAGTCCACTAAAAGTTGATTAGAACTTTTATTAACTAAAAATTGCATAAATTTTGCTATAAAAGGCAAGATTGAACAAGTTTTATTGTGAAAACTAAAACAAACAAGATTTATAAATATTAGTCTGAGTAAAAGAAGTGTTTGGAGAAGTTTTGAAAGTTCTCTACAATATTTCAAAAATAAGAAATAAAACAAACAAGACTTAGAAATATTAGCCTAAGTAAAAGAAGTGTTTGGAGAAGCTTTGGAAGTTCTCTACAACATTTCAACAAGGAGAAATCAAGATTGGATCTTGGAATCAATCTTGCTAATACTGGAATCAAGATTGGATCTTGGAGTCAAGCTTGTTAACTTTGGAAGTTCTCCATAACATTTCAACAAAAAGAAGAAGATTGGATCTTGAAATCAAGTTTGCTAGGTAAGTTTGATATTCTCCAAAGCTATGTTTTCATTAGTGAGTTATCATTAGTGAAACATATAGTGATGTATTATGTATCAGATACATAATAACATATATTGATGTTGAAATTAGGCTAATTAATTGTGTACAGATGTTTTGTAAGTATAAACATAATATGCTTATGATTGTGTCAAAATAATTATGTTGGACATAAACATAAAATTAAAGTTTGGAACTTTAGATAATAGCTTGGAGTTACGGCTTCTATTCTAGAATTATTTAACCACATTTGAGTGACCTAGAATTGTTCACGAGTCATTTCATTGTAGTATTCTATTTTGGTTTGTATTTTGATTCAAAGAAATACATATATATATATATATATTTGTAAAATATGTGTTGAAGTTGGTTTTGAAATTAAAATTATTTTGGGTTATTTTAAAAAGTGTTTAAGTTTTTTTTTTAAGAAAAAATATAAAAAAAAATGACAGTATAATTTCCCAATAGTACTACGTCGCAGTGCAATTTGTTGCGCTGCAACACAACGTAGGAAGTTGCGCAGCAGTGCGCAATATGTTACTGTGCAGACAGCATGCTCTCGGGTCGGGTGACGCGTGCCTTCTCCCGTTTTATCCCGATTTGTTTTTTTCCGGATTCTGATTTATCCCCGATTTTTCCTAAACACTCATAATGAAATATAGTATTTCATTAAAATATTTAAAAATACACACATGCTCAATCATCACGGGTTAGACCCATTTCCACTGTGTGGGGCACCGATCCTAAGGGTCCCACAATCGTCCAAACACTTTCAGTGACCCTCTTAGGCATATTCATGTTCATGTTCTAGTGCGCAACATGTTGTTGTGCAAGCAGCATGCTCTCGGGTCGGGTGACACACGCCCTCTCTGATTTTATCCCGATTTATTTTTTCCGGACTCTGATTTATCTCCGATTTTTCCCTAAACACTCGTAATGGAATATGATATTTCATTAAAATATTTAAAAATTCACATATGCTCATTTACCATGGGTTAGACCCATTTCCGATGCACGGGACACTGATCTGACCTTAAGGGTCCCACAACCGCCTCAACACTTTCAGTAACACTCTTAGGCATATTCATGTTCATGTTCCCCTACTTATGCAGTGTTAGGTCTCACTAAATAGGTTTGACGCCCCCGAGTTACGATACTGGTGAGGTTTTCATGACAAGTTATTTTTCAGCATGTGTTTTTTTAGTATAAGTTTTGGATTCATACGCTTATGTTTTCAGCTCATGTTTACGTCTTCATTCCACGTTTGTGCTTTCAGATTATGATTCATTTTTTAGTTTATGTTTACACGTTATAGTTCGCGGTTCACGACTACAGTAAAAGTTTTCAGTTTACAGACATGTTTATAATTATGTTGTACACTCAAGTCATGTTATCAGATTCATAATTGTAGCTCATGTGTACATTTATAGTTTTTAGTTCATGCTTATATGTTACAATTTCAAGTCATGTTTATAGTTTACAATCATGTCATTGTGTGTACATATTAAGTCATGTCTACATTTTCAAAGTCATGTGGATGTTGTCAGGTCATGTTGAGGTTTTGAGTTCATGTTAACGTCTCAGTTCATGTCACGGTTTATGGGTAATGACATGTTTCTCAATATTTATATTTACATATTACAGTCATGTTATCATGTTTCAATACTCAAGTCATGTTACAATTTACAGACATGTTATAGATTTTCAGTTTATGTTACAACTTTAAAGTCAAGTTTACGGTCAGTAATTGTATTATCATGTTCATAGTCATATGTTATGTTTTCGGCTATTTCAGGTTTGCATTTGCAAATCATGCTTCGATATCAGTTGATGTTTATGATTTCAGTTCATAATCCAGTAGCAATTCATGTTACATATTTCAATCATGTTTACAAGTTCAGGTTAAGTAGTCTACGCATTGTACTTATAGTCATGTTTGCAGCTTTCAGCTCAAGTTTATAGTTTCAAGTCATGGTTGTAGTTTCAAGTCATGTTATAGTTATCAGCTCATGGTCATAGTTTACTCACTGTGTTTACAAATTTTTCACTCATGTCTTAGTTTATGGTTCATGTTTATAGTCACGATATACGATTTACAGTTTAAGTTTTAAGATCCATAGTATGTGATGACAATGTTGTAAGTTTATAATTTCACAAATTTATTTTGAATGTGATCGTTAATTCAAGTCATGTATTTTATGTTTTCACTTTCAGCGTTCACTCACTGAATCATTCATACGACTTACCATTTCACTTTTAGTTTTATGTTGCAGGATTTCGTACATACAGAGAACAAGCTTTGGAGAAGATGAACACCGAGTATAGTCATTAGGAACACAGTATCAAAGGTCCATATATTTGTATATTGTCATGTTATGCCATGTGGCCGAATGTTAACAGTTGTATAAACCATGTTATGTTAGGTATGTTGCATGTAGTCAGTGTGTAATTTTACTTCAGATAATGTATGTGTGATTAATACAAGTACAAGTCAGGAAATGAGCATGACACGTCCCGCATGTATACGTCACGTGGCCGGGGAGATGCTAACGTCGTCTCATACCGTTCACGTCATGGCTAAACTGGGATGTGACATAATCATTCCCAATATTTGATATTAATGAGTGATTATGGTGAAAAACAGATAAATTAGAGATATATGATACCGGTAAATTAATCCGGAATGAAAATATTTTAAAAGTCGTTTTTTTTCTACCGACGTACTTCCGTTACATTTGCCTCAACACATCGACACCATAATGGGGTTGAAATCGTCTTAAGGTTATAAAATCCAATTCTCGTCTCAATCAAAATGTACATTCAAAGTGCTACGCAAACCAATAACAACACATTAATTTTATGACAAATTCATCATACAAATTAATGAAATAAAAATAATTTTGATATGCTCAATTTTAAAATAATGAGTATTTATCACTTCTGAAAATCAGGCTATTAGTTTTGTGCTAAATAATAATCCCCCTATTTTGTTTGCATTAAATTTCATATATATATGAAAAAATAAATCATAAAATATTTGCTCTTGATTAAGGAAATTGGGTAATTAATAAACTCCACTTAATCACTATCATTCAATTGGATGATGTCATACACACACACACACATATATATATATATATATATATATATATAGAATTTATCGCATGATCTACCATTGTCATTTTCAAAGAAATTTTAAGATTATATTATTCGATTTGTTTGATAATATACAATTATTATTTTAAGATAGATTCTATAATGAATGGATTTTTTTATTTGATTTGTTTGATAACCTACGGCTGCTATTTTCAGAGATATTAATGAAAGAATTTTGTATCAGTCATTAGATTATAATGAAATGATTTGAGCCGCCAATTAAGTCACATAAACATAGGCATTTGGATACATTATCTTTCTTAATTCTAACCATTCGTTACATTCTCTTTCACCCACTAAATGACACGCATTTATTGTGCTTTATAATATATATACATATGCATATGCATATTAATTTTTTTTAAAAAAATTATGAATATTATATGAATATGCGGCATCATCTAATTGGACAATAAGAGTAATAATGAGTGTCTAGGAATGCCAATCGAGGTGTACGGTCTTGGCCGATTCTCGTCTTGACTGGTCTTGATTATTATTCAATATTAAAAATTATCCAGAATTCCCATTGAATTTTCAAATCGAGACAAAAATTATGAATTCCATACCGAAATAAAATTTGAATTTTTTTTTAAAGATAAATTCGGGATTGGTGACGATTTTTTTTTTATCTTAAATTTTGATTAATTTTTTTATTTGAGATGATTTTCCATTCTCGTTCCGAATCCTATATCAAATAATATGAGATTTCAAATCTCATATCGAATAATATGAGATTCTGAAATCCGATAAGAATTCGAAATATTTGACCCACCCAAATAGTGTCTCAGTGTCTCTATCATCACACAACTTTCTCATCAATCGGACACCTCCACTCAATGAAATGAACAAAGAGGTCCCACGTTCCATCACATGAAAGAATACATGCACCTCAATCATTATGATTTGCCATCCAACAACAGCTTGATCAAATATTAAATAAAATTCATAGATCTAGTGATCTACAAAATTTGACAAGGCTCATTATTTATTTCATATCTAATAAAATATTTTATTTACATTTCAAGTTTCAACCAGAATCCGGATCCATAAGCATTTTCATTACCATGGGTCCGAGTCCGGACCCAGGTAAATATACAAGGGTCTGGATCCGGGTCTATCCGGTCCGGATCCAGATACCCATTTTTTAATTTTTTTAATTTTTAATTGTATTATTTTATATTTATATTTTATCAATTTTATTAGTTTTATTTCAATTCTTTTATATTTTTTAATTATATTCTATTTTTTTTATATATGCATATTATTTTATAATTTTCATTACATTTTAATTTATTATATTTAATTATTTTTTCCCATACCCGGGTCTATCTGGGCCGGACCCGTGCGATCCCGGATCCGCATCCAAATTTGTCCGGATCCTAATTTTTAAGACCCGGGTCCGGATATTTTAATCACGAACCCGGATCTACCCGGATCCGGATCGTCCTGGTCCATGCGGATCCGGCCCGGGTCCTGCTTGCCCTCTGTAGTTTCAACCATCTAAGTTCCTTCCAAATATAGTTAAAATATTCTTTAAATAATTTTAAATGTACTCTTAATAATTTTGTTCACTGTATGCTTATCGATAGTTGAAAAACAATTATTTTGTCACGTACAATAATTTGTTCCGTAATAATTAATTCTTGATTAAAAATGGATAAATTTTTTACATTTCATTTTATTTTTAGGATGTTAAGAGTCAATCAACAAGTTAAATTGTGATTTTATTATTCTCAACCTACTTGTAAATACATGTTGAATTTATTAATAAAGCGATGGTCCAATATTTCCTTTGATTTAAAAAATATATATAGGTATTTAAGTTTAAATTATTTATTATTATACGTACCTTTATACAATTTATTTTTTTTCCTATTATATTTAAACCTGTTTTTTGTATTATTATTTCATTTATGTATATTTAATTTTTATTTTTTAAACATTTAAACTTTATATCATACCTTTTGAAAAGTAAAACAAACTTATATAATATGACGTAAGAAACATGTTAATAAGATATATGCATTTAATCTTCACCTACTATATAAAATTATGGAAAACAGTAGATATAAATAGGATGTTGGGCGGGATGTGTTATTTATCACTTTTAATATATATTATTCAATCAAAATCATCAAATAGAATCATGCAAATTATAATTGAATACAAACACAAAAGTTAGAAAAATCTGGAAAATATTATATGGAAGATGATGGACTTAAATTAAATCGAGAAAAGTCTATGTCTTTAAGAACTTATTAGCCCCACATCGGTGTATTATGAATTTCATGTGGTTAACGTTCTCCCAGTATACTTGATTGTTTATTATAAAAGAGACATTCTTTTTTTCAAGAACTTAAAATAGAAATAATGGTAGAAACTCTCTTTTATATGTGAAGACCTTATACTCTCTGATATGCCTAAAGATAAGTGAAGAATGCAAATGAAGAACACAATGACCATTTTTATAAATATGGAGCGTTGTCTTTATAAAGGTACTCCTATGTCAAAACATATATTTATTTATAAGCCATAACCCTCCAAGAAAACCTTTCAACTTTAAGGGTTATGTCTTTTATCATTAAGGGTTATGTCCTTTCATTCCCAATGTATACACCTTTATATATTTAGAAAATTTACTTACAATCCCCCTCACTTTTATAAATATCAATGTAGACACTTAAGAGAGTTTTCTTAAAATGAAATTGTATCAAAATATTAAGCTTTCGCCCTGAACCTTCCCCAGTAAATGACTATCAGATTTACTTGGCAAACCAGTGACCCATAGTATTGAACTGTTCCGCCATTAGTGTAAACCAAGATAATAACCATCACACAACTTCACTTCGATTATTTCCCGTTCTACGGTTGTGTTCAATTCGGCCATGAACATCTAACATAACTTCATCAAGTACTTTAGGGAATCTAGCCTTTAAAATTCTCATGGAAGCGACTTCACTTCTTATTTGAAATAAGTGATCTACTGTATAAGGTAATCGATCTTTACCCCTATTAGGACCATTCTCCTAATATAGTGAGCATTAAAAGCATTAGTTTAACATAACTTTGACAGACAGCACTCTGAGTAATCAATAGAGCGGGAAAGAGTATAAAACTCTACAGTGCTTGGTTTGAATTGCATAAAGTTTCAGTTGTCCCTTTTGAACCTAGATATTAGGATCTCCAATCAGGTACGTTGGGTTTCCATAGTGACAATTCTTAATTTATAAGCTTCAAGTCAATTCCTCTCGTTGACTTCTCAACTTGCTCTCGAGGTAAACCTTTAGTAAGTGGATCCACTAGGTTTTCCTTTGATTTGACATAATCTATTGATATTATGCCGCTTGAGAATAGATGTTTTACGGTATTGTGTCTTCGACGTATGTGTCGAGACTTACCATTATACATTATATTGTGGGCTCTTTCAATATCCTATTGACTATCATAATGTATGCTTATAGTTGACATCAGTTTGGCCAATTTGGAATATCCTCTAAGAAATTTCGAAGCCACACTACTTCTTTCGATATTTTTTCTAATACTATTAACTCAGAATTCATAGTAGACCGGGCAATATATGTTTGCCTCGATGATTTCCATGACACGACTGCATAACCAAGTGTGAAAATAAATCAACTCGTAGATTTGAAATTCAATGTATCAGATATCCAGTTGGCATCGCTATATCTTTCTATAATAACAAGATATATAATATAGTACATACTATATTTTAAAATTTCTCTTAGATACCTCAATACTCTTACTATGGTCTTTCAGTGGTTATGTCCTGGATTTTTCGTATATCTACTAAGCCTATTTACGGCTTGAGCAATATCTGGTCGGGTGTAATTCGTGAGATACATCGGACTTCCGATGATTCTCGAATATTCTAATTGTCATACACTCAAACCAATATTCTTTGATAGATGAAGAGTTAGGTCCACATGAGTTTTAGTCATGTTTAGATCTCATTTACTATATTTCTCAAGTATTTTCTCAACATAATGAGCTTAAGATAATATGTATCCCTCTGATGTTGTGGAAATTTTGATAGATGAAGAGTTAGGTCCACATGAGTTTTAGTCACGTTTAGATCTCATTTACTATATTTCTCAAGTATTTTCTCAACATAATGAGCTTAAGATAATATGTATCCCTCTGATGTTGTGGAAATTTTAATTCATATGATCACATCAGCCACTCCTAAATATTTCATGTCAAATTTACTTGTTAACATTGTCTTGGTAGACTGAATCATCTCATGATTATTACCAGTTATCAACATATCATCTACATAAAGACACACAATGACATATCATTTTTGAGTTAATTTAGTGTATACACATTTATCGCATTCATTGATTTTGAATCCACTTGACAATATTTCTTTGTCAAATTTCTCATGCCATTGTTTTAATTCGTACAAGGATTTTACAAGTTTGCACACATTGTGTTCTTATTCATGAACATTGAAACATTCTGGTTATTCCATGTAAATCTCCTCATCCAATTCATAATTTAAGAATGTCATCTTTACTTCCATTTGATATATTTCAAGACCAAATATAGCTGCTATGACTATAAGCATTCTTATTGAAGTGATACGGGTCACTGGTGAATATGTATCAAAGTAATCAAGATATTCTTTTTGTCTATAACCTTTTATGGCAGGTCTTGTCTTATACTTATCTATCGATCTATTCAGCTTCATCTTCCGTTTGACCATTTGTAGCCCAACGGCTTACAATTTGGAGGAAGATCAACTAACTCCCAAGTATGGTTTTGAATGATAGAACTAATGTCACTATTGGTAGACTATTTCCATAAAAGGTGCCTCCGAAGAAGACATCGCTTCTTTATAACTAAAAGGCTCAATTTCTAACAGGTATGTCAGAAAATCAAGTCCAAATGACTTAGACATTATTGCTCTCTTGCTACATTTATGTCCATTTTCCTTGACCTTTCCAGGTTCATATGGTTCTTTGTTAACTTGATCACTACTTGTGGTAGTATCAATAGTTCTTATGAGAGACTCTATTTAGATCCGGTCACAGTTCCGGTTTGAAACCAAAACTAAATCGGAAAGAACCGTCCGGTTAAGGTTCCCACCCTAGCCGAACCGTTGGAATCGTTCGGTTCCAATATTAATATAATAAAATTTAAGTTCAAATATATATATATATATATATATATATATATAATATATATATATATATATTATATATATATTAAGTTCAAGCTATTTATTAAGTTTTTAATTTAATATAATAAAATTCAAATAAATAATTTTATTATTATATTTATTTGATAATAATATCCAATTACAAATTTAAAAAAAATTATTTTCCATTTTTTAAAATTATTTTTTAAAAACAATTGAGTTGAAACTGTCCGTTTCAGTTCCGGCTTCTGGTTCCATATTCTTGTGGAACCGGGAACCATTCAATTCGGTTTCGGTTCGGAACCGAACCGAACCGTTGGCCAGGTCTAACTCCGTTTTTTATTTTTTTTACAATAAAATGTCTCTTTAAAAAATATCGCATTCCTATACTCAATTATCATATTTGGATTGATGTCAGAAATCTTATATTTATATACTAAGAATCGATACGCGCTACTATCGTGAGAATATCCAATGAATATCCAATGAATATACATTTACAATTTTGATTCTTATTATAACCCTTTTAGGTTTATGAATCATCAATTTGGCGAGACACCCCACACTTTAATATATTGCAGGAATATGTGTGATATTTCCACAATTCATATAATGTCTTGTCCAATCTTTTGTGAGACAACTTATTCAGAACGTAGTTGGCGGGAAGTAAGGCTTCCCCCCACAAGTTCTTGAATAAATGAGTGTCTCTTTTAAAGAGAAACAACCAAGTATCCTGGAGAACGTTAGCCAAGAGATCCATAAGAGCACCGAGGCGGGGCTAATAAATTCTTAAGGACATAGTCTTTCTCGACTCGGTTTTGAGTATTCATTATCTACAATTTACAGGTTTTTCTAAGTCCTAGGATTTATATATATCAATTCTAGGATTGCATGTTTATTAATTTTAATTTGCTTGAATCATACATGTTAAAAGTGATTTAACAACACATCTTGTAGCTGAGAAATCCAATAATAGTTTCAAGCTTCCAACTCCTTAAGATAAGAGAAGTTTGTGAGGTGAGGTCTAAAACATGGAGCTTTCTGCTAAGGTGAATATCTTCATGTAGAGAAACTTCTCAGGCTTGGTTCCAACTGCTGTAAGGCTTCATCAGAATTAAATTTTGGAGTCAAATTTATGGTAGGCAATCAAAGATAATGATTCATGATGTTAAGATCAAATATGTATTTAGAGAAATGATCAAAGCTAATGTGTTTTATCCAAAAGCCAGAAGCTAGGTTGCTCTTTACAATTTATTAGGTGGAATGCTTTTTTCAGCAAGGCAGCTTTGATGATTTTTAGGGTACTGGCTATAGAGCTGCAGCTACAAAACAAACTAGATACCATGGTGATGTTGAATTCTTAGAGGTAGAGGCAATAACCCTTGGAATGCATTGTGCTTTATTAGATGGCCTTATTACAATATTCACATTTAAGGAAAATTCTTGGATTTTCTCGGATATTAGGAAATCCTTGTCAAATAAGGATTTATTTAAAATCCAATTTAAGTCTCGAGCTTGCAATTTAGATCTTCATAAGCTAGCTAAATTAGTTTCTTCTTCTTTTTTTTAGAAAGATGCATTTGCATAAAAGAGGTCAGAAGACTCAATCATTTACAAGATGAAGAATTCGTGTATGTTTAGTATGATTTCTAGTAGAGGTAAAATATTTTTTTTTTTTTAAATCCCGAAAGCTCTTTAAAAATTTTTGGTGGTTTTTAATTACATTTCAAGTAGAGTTTTTGAGGATTAGAAAAACTATTTTGCCTATACTAACAAAAGCCTAAACTTTGAGCTTTTAAGAGTAAATTTTGGAAAGTTTTTCATAACACAATTTAAAAAACTTATCCAATTAAATAATTTTATAATTTTTAATAAATACTATCATTCACAACCAAAACACTTATTTTTTTTCTAATTGTATGGGCCAAATTGGTCCAAGGGTAAAACTGTCTTTCACCTTAAGCCCATCAGCATGTTAGGCCCGAAAATAAGGACCAAAGCCCAAAGAATTATGTATTATTTGATTACAATTAAATCATAAACTAATAAAAAGCATGACCACTCCACCTAACTCTAGCATTAGTCACCCACCACTCCACTTAACCTAATTCTAGCACTAATCCCACCACTCCACTTAACCTAATTTTAGCACTAATCCTCACTTACTCCAAAACCATTACCAAATACACCAACATTAGATCATGTTTTATCTATAAATATGAAAAGAATACGGGAAGAATTCATTCAAGTCTCATTTCTCTCACCCTAATACTTCATGCTCTCAATCCTTGATCCCCTCATATATTACACGGCCCTCACGGCCAAACAAAGGAAGTCAAGGTAACATCAAACCTACCTTTTACTTTTACATAATTACTGCTCATTTCATGCTACTGACTTGGGCGTCGGAGTGCCCCCGGCACCCACCACACCGGTGGGTAGTCTGCTCCCGCTCACTCTACCTTTGTCTTGCAGGATCGCTAATGCCCCCAATCTACAAATTCTGATTGTGGACCTCGGCCGAATTCCAGCATCCACAATTTGGCGCCCACCGTGGGGCCTTAGCGATTCATAGCAAGCAAAGACCATCTAGTCTACAATCCATACAAACAGACATCAGATCCCATGGTGGCATAATCAGCCACTCTACAAAACAGTTACGATCAATGGAAGATGAAAATTGATCCATGTAAAACTCCAGTACTAATCTCCAATAGTATTTGGAACATAATTCATTCTTCGGCCACTCAAAGGCATGAGGCTACAACTCTTTCCAACTATCTTATCAAGCAAATCTCTTAAAAGCAATCAACAATATGTCCAGTGAAAATCCACAACCAGAGGACCATCTTTTCCAAGCGACATGTAAAATGATAATCTCCCACAGACTACGTATAAGGATCATCATCAACCTCTCACTACATGTGAAGATTTTCATATTGTCCATACGACAAGATTGATGGCATCAAATCCAAATGGCATAGATGGATTATCACCACTTATGGATAACATAATGAGATTATCATTTTCTCCATTCCACATCGATGGAATTTCATCTACTCCAGATGACATGAGTGGATGATTATCTTCTCCAGACGTCACGTGTGAATTTCAATCCCTTTCATACGACAAAAAAAAAAAATGTCATCTTTTTCAGATGATGTTAAAAGCATTCTCATCTCCCCCAGAGGACATGTCATCTTTTCCACACTACATGAAAGAATGAAGGAGCCGAGCAATTTGGTATTGGAGACATGGGAGCACATTTAGTAGAAGAGAGAGAGTATACCACTGGTTGACATAATGTCTCCAAAGCATAAAATTTATTTATTTCTTGCATGCGACAGAGTGATTCATCAGATCCAATCTCCAAATCCATGGTTGCAGCCGACCCTCATATAACAACTCTGAAAATTCTTACACTCCCACCCAGGCGACGAAACCTTCATACCCTATTCACAAAGACAAACACCTCATGCCACCACACAAGAGCCACTCCATGTGCAGCCATCATTCGACACTTGCAAGGCTGCCACATGCCATTCTACACACATCAATATGCCAAATCAAAAAAAAAAAAAAAAAAAAATGGCATAAAAAAAAAAAAAAAAAAAATTTGCGTAAAAAAAAAAATGGCATAAAAAAAAAAAAAAAAAAAAAAAAAAAAAGCCAAAAAAAAAATGGCATAAAAAAAAAATGGCGTAAAAAAAAAAAAAAAAAAAATTTGGCGTGAAAAAGAGGAATTTGCTTTTTTTTGTTTGACTAAAGAAAATGGAATTGGCAGAGAGAGAAGATTAAAAAGAAAGCAAAAAGAAAAGTTTGACCAAAAGAAGAAAGAGGAAAGCGCCCCATAAATTTGACTAAAACAATATTAGCGCGTGGGCCATGTCGTCTCAAACTTTGTTCATTATAAAAATAAAAGTCTGCAAGCAAGCAGGTGGCATATACTGCCACACCACATTTCCCCACTCCACGAGCGACTACCACTCGACGGTTTAAAAGATTCCACACGCAATGTTTATCTGAAATGATTTTTTATTTTTTATTTTTAAAAAAAAAGTGACGGTTCATGGGGGGATGTTCATGCGACAGTGGGACCCAAAAATGAATGGGTATATTATAGTATGGACGCTGTCAAAAAGATACAAGTGATGTCTATTAGTAGACTCATGTAGATTGGACTGGGGCAAACAAGTAATGGCCGATGAACCAAAAGTGGATAGTAGTAACTCAACAAATTAAAATGATAGTCATGTTATTGGACTATAAGCATGTCTTCTTTGTCTTGTATTCCATTGCTCATATCAAGTGATGGCATACAGTATACTCACAGTGGGTACTCCAGGCCATGAACATTGGCAACCAATGATAAATGCTCCTATGCTTATATGCTTCATGAACCGATCCTACGTGAAAAAGAAAAACTTGAAAGATGAAGCTATCATCCACTCACAACTGAACCTCTCTTTTGTAGCATTAATATAAAGCTAAAACAACAAAACTCTGCTTGATTGTCATATTAACCATACGACAAGGTGAGTGGCTATCAACTCCAGGCTACATGGAAAATTCCAATCTCTTCCAGACTTCTTGGAATGGTTGTCAACTCCTCCAGACTAAATCAAAGGTTAGTTATCATCTTCATGCTACATTGATTTAATATTGCCAACTCCATACTACATAGGGAATCTTTTATCATGCCTAGTAGTATGAAAAACTCTCTTGGATCTCCTTTAAGTCCAATCGACCAACCGGGATTAGATTATGTAGTATGGAAATTATATATGACTCTCATCAAAGTTCATTCTATTGTAGTATCATTGACCTTAGTCATGTATTGTATAATTAGTAATGACCTTGGTAGACATCCATCTCTTCCATACTACATATGAAGATAATCATCTCCACACTACCTATGGAGATTATCATCCACTCTAGACTATATGGATGGATTTCCATAAACTCTAGAAAGCATAGAGAAAGCCCCATAAACCTTCATCAGGTTCATTCGACCGTAGTCTCCTAACCTTCATCAGGACAGGTAGAATGAAAATTTTATTGGACCTCCTTTAGGTCCAATCGACCAGCCTTTTCAAGTTAGGTAGTATGAAATTCTCTTGAACCTCTATCAGGTTCAGTCAACCAATCTTTATCAAGTTTAGTAGAGTGGTGATTCTCATAAACATGCATTAGTTTCATACGACCATGTCTCATGGACCTTTGTCAGTTCCATTCGACAGTAGTATCATGAATAGGTAGAAAGAAGATTCACTTGGACTTCCATCAAGTCCATTCGACGAGTCCAGTCGACAATAGTCTCATAGAAGAGTGGAGTAATGATGACCTTTATCAAGTTCATTCAACTGTAGTATTGTGGACCTTCTTCAAGTCTAGGATAGTGAGTAATGATCTCTTTGGACTTTCATCAAGTCCATTCGACAAGTTCATTCGACCGTAGTCTTATAAAACCTCATCTTGGACTTCCTTCAGGTCCATTCGACAACTCCATTCGACCGTAGTCTCGTAGAATGGAGGTGACATTGATGACTTTCATCAAGTTCATTCAACTGTAGTATCGTGGACCTTCTTCAAGTCTAGGATAGTGAGTAATGATCTCTTTGGACTTTCATCAAGTCCATTCGACAAGTTCATTCGACCGTAGTCTTATAAAACCTCATCTTGGACTTCCTTCAGGTCCATTCGACAACTCCATTCGACCGTAGTCTCGTAGAATGGAGGTGACATTGATGACTTTCATCAAGTTCATTCAACTGTAGTATCGTGGACCTTCATCAGGTCTAGGAGAGTGAGTAATGAATTCTTTGGACTTTCATAAAGTCCATTCGACCGTAGTCTCATAAATCCTCATTAAGAGAATAAGTAATTTCCATTCGACAGTGGTCTCGTAACCTTCATCAGGTCTTGTAGTATGAAGATTCACATAGATATTCATTAGGTTCATTCGACTGTGCCTTATGGACTTTCACAGGTCCATTTGATAGTTCATTCGACAGTAGTATCATGGACCTTCATCAGAACTAGTAGTATGAGAAAGAAAGACTCATAGAACTTCTTCAAGTCTAGTAGTATCAAGATCCTCATTGACTCATATTAGATCTTGTAGAATGTAGAATGAAGACCCCCATGGATCTTCATCATATATAATATGTGTAGACTCCCATGTACTTACTTTAGGTATAGTGGAGTGTGTAGACTTTCTTGGACCTTCATCGGGTAATGTAAGCTCTGATGTACTTTTTCAAAGTATTGTAGAATGAAATCTTCTTAAACTTTCATCAGATCTATTATTTGTAGACTCCCTTATAACTTTATCAATATGTATGGTCGTCTTGATACATAAGACAATGGAACATCCTCCATATGGAACAATGCCCATTTGACTCTGGAATAGTCAAATAGAAGATCTGACCTTCATCTGGTCAGAATATATTGTAATTCCCCTGGTCATTTGACCCGTAGTATGGGGATTATCCTGACCTTCATCTGGTTCAGTCGACAATGGACATTCCCCTGGACTCATGTCGAGTCAAGTAAACTCCTGAACCACCGTTTGGTTCAGTCGACAAGGGACATTCCCCTGGACTCATGTCGAGTCAAGTAAACTCCTGAACCACCGTTTGGTTCAGTCGACAAGGGACATTCCCCTGGACTCATGTCGAGTCAAGTAAACTCCTGAACCACCGTTTGGTTCAGTCGACAATGGACATTCCCCTGGACTCATGTCGAGTCAAGTAAACTCCTGAACCACCGTTTGGTTCAGTCGACAAGGGACATTCCCATGGACTCATGTCGAGTCAAGTAAACTCCTGAACCACCGTTTGGTTCAGTCGACAAGGGACATTCCCCTGGACTCATGTCGAGTCAAGTAAACTCTCTGAACCACCGTTTGGTTCAGTCGACAAGGGACATTCCCCTGGACTCATGTCGAGTCAAGAAAACCTGAACCACCATTTGATTCAGTCGACAAGGGACATTCCCCTGGACTCATGTCGAGTCAAGTAAACTCTGAACCAACCACCGTTTGGTTCAGTTGACAAGGGACATTCCCCTAGACTCATGTCGAGTCAAGAAAACTCCTGAACCACCGTTTGGTTCAGTCGACAAGGAACATTCCCCTGGACTCATGAACTCCTGAACCACCGTTTGGTTCAGTCGACAAGGGACATTCCCCTAGACTCATGTCGAGTCAAAGCATACACCTGAACTACCGTTTGGTTCAGTCGACAAGGAACATTCCCCTAGACTCATGTCGAGTCAAAGCATACACCTGAACTACCGTTTGGTTCAGTCGACAAGGAACATTCCCCTGGACTCATGAACTCCTGAAATTCTATTTCAGTTCGGTCAAAGACACGAACTCCATGACCCTAGATAAATCAAGAAGCTAAGATGCATGCAAACAGAAACCCACGTTTTTGTATATATTTTGATACGACATTTGGCAGAAGGTAATACACTCTTACGCTCTTTTTTCACATACGACACGGATAAATATACTCTCTAAAACAAAAATTCTTTGACTTAGAGAGTAAGGGACAAACTGTATGGGCCAAATTTGGTCCAAGGGTAAAACTGTCTTTCACCTTAAGCCCATCAGCATGTTAGGCCCGAAAATAAGGACCAAAGCCCAAAGAATTATGTATTATTTGATTACAATTAAATCATAAACTAATAAAAAGCATGACCACTCCACCTAACTCTAGCATTAGTCACCCACCACTCCACTTAACCTAATTCTAGCACTAATCCCACCACTCCACTTAACCTAATTTTAGCACTAATCCTCACTTACTCCAAAACCATTACCAAATACACCAACATTAGATCATGTTTTATCTATAAATATGAAAAGAATACGGGAAGAATTCATTCAAGTCTCATTTCTCTCACCCTAATACTTCATGCTCTCAATCCTTGATCCCCTCATATATTACACGGCCCTCACGGCCAAACAAAGGAAGTCAAGGTAACATCAAACCTACCTTTTACTTTTACATAATTACTGCTCATTTCATGCTACTGACTTGGGCGTCGGAGTGCCCCCGGCACCCACCACACCGGTGGGTAGTCTGCTCCGCTCACTCTACCTTTGTCTTGCAGGATCGCTAATTGCCCCCAATCTACAAATTCTGATTGTGGACCTCGGCCGAATTCCAGCATCCACACTAATCAATTTTTTTTTATAGGCTTTTGGTAAAATTAGTTTTTCTAATACTAAAAAACTTTACTTAAAATGCAACTAAAAACCACCAAAAATTTTGAATAGAGCTTTTGGGATTAAAAAATTCATTTTACCTATATTAGAAGTCATATCAACATACAATAAAATAATTTTATAATTTTTAATAAAAGCTATCATTCACAACTAAACATTTTTTTTTTTTTAAAAAATCAAAATTTATACTTCTAAAAGCTCTACCAACAAAAACTCCAATTGAAGAAGCTCATTTGACAAGGTATACCAAACGGACCATTCAACTCGAATAATCATGAGTTTAAATTCAGAAAGTGTGTTTCTTATAAGAATCTGAGATAGTAAGAGGTTTTACATACTCCACTTAAAGCCCAAAATGAGTGATTTGACGGTGGAGTTTTCAGCGATTCAAAAAAAAAAAAAAACTATTTAAGAATACCTAAAATTCACACCTAGTTATAACAAAACCTAATCAAGTTGAATGTACTTTAGATAGCGAGTATGTTGTTTTTTTTTGGAAGAAATCATTCCCTTGCTTCATTTGTTGTAATTTATATATAGCAATGTTTAATGAAATTCTTCTGTCTTTCGAGAAAAAAAAGGTCCACACGAAACAAATCTCAGCCGTGGGATGAAGCGATCAATGAAGTGGCAGTCATCGGAGCGACCACATAAGGTACCCTAATAACCCACAGAAACCCAGTTCCAAATCTCAAAAACAAAACCGAAAAAGCAAAGAGGGAGTGGCAGATCCAGTAATAAACAGGACAATTCAAGGTCAATTATACCCTTCCACAACATTAAAACGACAGCGACGCAGAGAGCAGAAAGGAGAAAAGCTAAAGCCAATAAAAGCCATTCATCCCATCCAAACAAAGCCTCTGCTCTTTGTACTCTCTCTCTAGTTTCTCAATCGTGCGTTTCGTTTCGTTTCGTTTCATCTCTCTCTCTCTCTTATCATCTTCTCAGATTCTCGATCTCCCAACTGTAAGTGTCTATCTAACCTTATTTTCCGATTTTGCCCCTCGATTTTTTTTTAAATTAATTAATTTATTTTCAATATAGATCCCTAATTTTATCGCGTTTGTTCTTCTGTTGCATGTTGGTTGTTTAGTTTTGCGATTTATTTAGTGAATGAATTTGTTGTTAATTTTGATCTGCGATTCGGTAATTTTAGTCATTTGTCACTGATTGATCTCGATATGATGAAGGCGAAATGGTAATTCTAGGGTTTGATTCGCGATTTGTTTGTACACGTGTCAGTTGTAATTGGAGTGTTGTGTTTATTAGATTGGACTTATCTAGGGTTTTATCGTTGTTTGGGGGTTTAGGTTGAGGATGAATTGGTGGTTGCAATTATCAGCATGTAACAGTAATGTGAATGTGTAATGGGCTATTTTTATTTAACTCTCTTTTTCATGCGAGTGATATTTGTTGTATTTGGTTTGGTTTTCATGTGTCATGAGAATTGGATTATTCAAACTTGTTTACTGTGGTACATTTAACAGTAATTGGCGATGTGATGTGAAACATGTATAAGATTGTCTAATATGGCTTGTTTTGAACTCTCGATTTTAATACAAGTGGAATTGTATGTGGTTTACTTGAATGGGGGCCTCTCTCTTTTTTAGTTTTGTCTTAATTTGCATGAGGTGATGTTTTAATTTGCAAATTCTAGTATATTTGTTTCCCTTTGTGTGGGATTGTGCCCGTGAAAGTAATGAGGTTACTAAATCTTTTTAGGGCTACCATGAGTGACGAAGGAGAAAAGACTTGTCCTCTATGCGCTGAAGAGATGGATTTGACAGATCAGCAATTGAAGCCTTGCAAATGTGGCTACCAGGTGTGCTTTAGTAATCTTTATTGCCTTTTAGACAAGGATAAGGTTTCTGGCTAATTCAAATCTAAGTTCTTTCTTAATCCTATATTCTTAGATGTAAGAGTAATGAAGCTCATTAACAAAATCCTGCCTCTCTCGGGTGGTGTCTTAGTTATGTGTTCTTCACGTTTGTTAAGTCTTAATTAAAACCTGTAGTTAGTTGTGATATCATTTGTTTCCTTCGTCTTGTTTTTCTTTATAATCTAATTTATTTTAGACCAATTTGTTAAAAAGGGAATAATAAATGTACTATGGATGTTATCTATCCTCTTTGACTGTCAGTTACTAAAGAATTTTCCATTGAATTATATTTTTATTTCATATTTTATTTATCTTTTTTCGACTGCATCGTAGATATGTGTTTGGTGTTGGCATCACATAATGGACATGGCTGAAAAGGATGATACAGATGGGAGGTGCCCAGCATGTCGTTCTCCTTATGACAAGGAAAAGATTGTGGGGATGGCTGCAAAGTGTGAGAGGTAGTTTTTTGCTTGATATTGTTTTTCAGCATGTGAGATCACAGCAAACGTTCTTTCCATCTTTTTATTTATTGTTTTTACAATAGTTATTGTTTCTAAATTCCAGACTGGTGGCCGAAATCAATATGGAGCGAAAAATGAAGTCACAAAAACCGAAGACTAAAACATCTGAAGGAAAGAAGCAACAGCTCAGCAGTGTTCGAGTGATTCAACGGAATCTTGTCTACATTGTTGGATTGCCTCTTAATTTGGGTGATGAAGATGTATTCTCTCTCTCTCTCTCTCTCTCTCTCTCTCTCGTTCTCTGTATGTTTTCTCCAGCTTATACTCCTGTACATGTTCTGAATATGTTGACAATGTTTTGCAGCTTCTTCAGCAGAGAGAATATTTTGGCCAGTATGGGAAGGTTTTAAAAGTGTCTATGTCTCGTACAGCAGCTGGTGTCATACAGCAATTTCCAAACAATACTTGTAGTGTGTAAGCTCAAATGTTTTCATAATGTCCCGGTCTTCCTTTAGAATTGGTTTTTATATGTTCATCTATAACAGTGTTGTTAAAGGCGCGCCTATATGCAGGCGACGGCCCCTGCGCCTAAAGGAGGCCAAGGCCGGGCTACGTGTTTCAGGCGTGCGCCTAAGCTTCGAGGCGCGCGCCTAAGGCACCTGAAAATATCAATTTGTATCTTTGATCCAAATCACCCAAAATCCGGCCCAAATCACCCAAAAACCGGCCCAATTCACCCAAAATCCAGCTTAAATCACTCAAAATCTGACTATTTAAGAAGCCAAAAAACCCTTAAATGCCGATTTTAATACCCCTCTCAACACCACCTCATTTTCCTCTAAAACCTAAAGCTCACTCACGATCTCCCTCCCGAGCCAAATCACGCAGCCCTCACTCAGATCTCCACAGCCCCCAATCTCCATTGTTGACAGTCTCCTAAGTGAATAAAAGGAGATATGTTATATTTGTTAATTTTTTTCTTATGTTTTATTTTCTTTTTTTATTTTTTATTATGTTGCTACTGTTTTCTTTTGCTTACTGTTTTAATATTTAATATTTTTATTTTTTTTTTGGTTGGTGCTGATGTTGTTATTACAACAGCAGCAGCCTACTTGCTGTTGTTATTTACAACAACAGGTTGCTGTTGTTATACAACAACAGCTCTGTTGTTGTAATTACAGTAGCAGAACCACAGCAGCAGACTGTTGCTGTTGTTATGCAACAACAGCCTGCTGTTATTTACAACAGCAGGACGATGCGCTTTTTGATTGGAAGTTGAAATTCTATAATTTTGATGAACTCTTTGCCTTTGGATATGTAACTCTTTTGCTTTTGAATATGAACTTGTGATTTATATATGAAATTTTGGATTGGAACTCTCATAATAATAGTTAAAAATCATTTATTGCTAATTGATAGTTTGATACACGCTTGTATATTGTTTTTCTATGCATTTTTACACATTTTGTAGCATTTTGCGCCTTACATTCATCAGGCGCGCGCCTTGCGCCTAGGCTCCAGGGCTGTTTGCGCCTTAGTGCGCCTTGCGCCTTTAATAACACTGATCTATAACTCCTTTTAGGTATTCATATGCATATTTTTTACATTACTTGCCTGCTTATTATGTTAGAGTATTACACTAAGTGTAGCTGTTAAATGTGCACTATTGTACTTTTTTACTATGTTGTTTCATCTTTTACTTGCAGATATATTACTTACTCAAAAGAGGAGGAAGCAATTCGATGTATTCAGTCTGTACATGGGTTTGTTTTGGAGGATAAATCTTTAAAGTATGTTCTAAATTGCACTTGCCCAACCTGCATCTCTTTTACGATGTCCACCTGCCATGTTTTCTGTGTCTTTTTAAAAGCTTGACAAGTACCATATTATATATTTCAGGGCATGCTTTGGGACCACAAAGTATTGTCATGCTTGGCTGAGAAATGTGGTATGTACTGTAGATGCTTATTTGATAATCTCTATATGTTTAAGTAATTTTTATCAATGTAAACTTATGAGGGTTCAATTTCTCTTGGCTCCAGCCTTGTACCAATCCTGATTGTCTGTATTTGCATGAGGTCGGTTGTCAGGAAGATAGTTTTACTAAAGATGAGATTATATCTGCGTACACAAGGTAATCTACATTTTCTTGTCTGCAGCTTTTCTGTTCTTGTAAATCTCTCACAAAATTTCTTTGTTTTCTGCTTGAATTATTTTGTGAAATAAATGTCTCAGACTGCCCGACTTAACTAATGGACTTGGTCGATTTCCTGTGTTTGATTGGGATCTATTTTACTAAGAAGACATGCTGCTCTTTTCTCTTCTTTGTTGACAGACAAATAGAACTGTTACTTTTGTTTTCGCGGCAGATACATCTGTTATGCATATTGGCACCATGATACCATTCCAAGTAGCAGAACTGTTTTTTTCGTGACACCTTTAACTCAATTCATAGCTCATTATATTAGTAGTGGAAGGCAAAAATTGTGCTTGCTACAGCTTTAGTTCCTCTCCCTTATCCTACCTGTGAGACTCTCTCTCTCTCTCAGTTGCACAGAAAACATGCAATTGTTGATGTGTTTTGATGGTTGTGAACATTTGGTTGAATATAATACTGTTGATAAATTTGATATTGACTTTTGCACCTTACATTGAAATCAGAATCCAAAACTTTTACCTTGTGAAATGGTTCAGAAGAATGATATAATGCAGTCTTTGTTTGATGCTTATAGTCCCCCTTTTCACCCTGTGGAACAATTCATTGTATGATTGATTAAATCATGCTGTGATTTCACAGGAGTAAAGTTCAACAAATTACTGGCTCAACAAACAATCTTCAACGACGCTCTGGGAATGTATTACCTCCGCCATTCGATGATTATTGCCACAGTAGTTCTGCTTCTATAGCAAAACCTACAGTAAAAAGTGCTTTAAATGTGAGCGTAAAACATCTTATCTATTACAGTTTTTCTACATTGTTTTTTTTATAATAATTATGGTAAGCAGTGATTATTGTCCTATTGCTATGCTATGTCTTTCTTTGATTTGTTGTTGTCTTTAGGGTGTTAGATAGTCCTATTGGTATGCTCTTTCTTTCTTTGATTTGTTGTTGTCTCTAAGGTGTTAGATAGGGGACAGTTGGATGTTATTAAAATATTTTGATTTCATAACCTTTCCCGTCCCTCTTCTTCCCATCTCCTAAAACTTTGAGTTCATACAAGCTTGATTGTTTGGCACAACCCTTTTAACATCTCAACACAGGCTTGCACCTGACTTTTGTTTTTAATTTAATTACATTTAATTTGCAGAATACACCAAGCATCATTAAAGATCCTACTCCAAATGAGAGTTCTGCTAGATCATTAGCCCTCCCTGCTGCAGCCGCATGGTATCACTTAACTCATCTCTATTTCCAGTTTGGTTTTTGTAAGTTGCTAGTCCTGAATATCGTGTTGCATGTGGCAGGGGAATGCGTGCTTCGAACCAGCAGCCAGTGGCTACTTCAGCATGTACTAATGCACCTTCCAAGCAAAAATCTGACAGTGTTGGCAGTGCTTTGGCATTTTCATCTGCAGTTGCAAATACAACTTCAGCATCTACATTACATGATGTTGTGAAAATGCCAACATTACTTGAAGATAGTCAAATGACTCAAACATCTTATTCTAAAAGTAAGTCAGAGTCATCAAAACCTTCAAGACAGCATGTTGGATCAGAGATACCTCCTACATCTAATGGAGAGCCAGGTTCTGTTAGATTGAGCAGCCAGGCATCTTGTTCACCATTATCCAAATACGCTGATAAAGGCCTTAATTTGCCACCAAATGTCATAAACTCTTTAGACACTACTGTCCATTTTTGTGTTTCGGGTCCTGAAAAGGAAGAGAATATCACAGCAGATGTTAACATGCAGGAATTGTGCTCTGATATGTCAGCAATGAGCATAGACAGGAATGCGGTGAATGATTCAGGTGTAGTTAGAGCTGGGAGTGCACTTCCTGATCATGGCATGATGAAATCGCCCAGGAACCAAGGTTTACAACAGTACAATGACGATCAATCTAGAGAACCATTATTGTCACTAGGAATTGGGAAATCCTCTACATCAACGCATGATGTGTTTGTTTCAAGAGAACCGTTTGATTGGAGGACAGATCCACGAATTCAAGCAGTGCCTGATGCAAGCCCACAAGAAGAGGAAGATGTGTTATCTTTTGATAGTCAAAGACTCAAGGATCGAGAAGTTGTATGTCGTTCAACTTATTTGCCGAAGTCAGCCAACTCACTCCATGTTTCAAATCACTCTAGGTCTCATTCTTTTCAACCAAGCGATGCTTTCACTGTCATGAATTTAAATGCTGATCCTCAAATTGTAGATAATAAAGTGAGTGATAGTGATGGTTCACACCTACATTCTTCTAGCATTTCTTTAATGTCAAATGGATACCCTGAGACGTTGGCTATGAGTTCTGGTAGGGCTGTAGAAAATGCATTCTATCTTTCAAATGGGAGTCAAGGGAACCGCATGGGGAGATTACAGGGCGATGCTGAAATCGAAGCTGCTATAGATACCGGAGAGAAGAGCATCATCTCAAATATTTTGTCTATGGAGTTTGATACCTGGGATGATCCTTTAGCTTTGCCTCGGGATTTTTCCAAGTTGTTGAGTGAACCTGAAAAAGAACCAAGTTCACTTAAAATGTCAAGTTCCTGGAAAGGACACAATCATAATCAGTCCAGGTTCTCTTTTGCAAGACAGGAGGAGTCTAGGAATCAAGCCTTTGGTATTGAGCGATCTTTCAGTAGTTTCAGTCAGCTGCCAAAGAGCCACTCTTTCAGCCAAGATTTTGCTGGAAATAGAGATCCATTGTTGGATAGCCACTCTTTCAGCCAAGATTTTGCTGGAAATAGAGATCCATTGTTGGATAAGCTTGGAATACGTAATGGATTCCATCCCAGTAGTTTTGAGGAATCAGACAATTTTACTAGCAATCCTTCTGTTTTCTCACCCAACAAGCTTTCTGGTGAGTATCATTATAGCATAGAAATGTATGTGTTCTATTATCTATATCTTTTCATGCCATGACTTGTTAGATTCACAAAAGTAGTGTTTTTATTTCTCAAGTGTTGCATTTAGGAGGGATTTCTTTTCTTTTTGCCCTGGGAGGGCTCTTTTTGTTTGTTTTCAGTTTAGGAGATTCTTTTTCTTGGTTTCAATAGTAAAGGGGAGGGGTTGCAGGGGTATGTTTGTGTAGTGGTTGATTTGCTTTTTGTTGGCTTATTTGTGTGTTTTTGTTGCTTGCTTGTGGTTTTCATTGAGCATTTACTTGTTTATCATTATCTTGAATTTTCCTTTAATGTCAATGTAATCGAATGTCAGTTTTGGACATATTTATTGTAGATAGTATTGTTTAATGTCTTCTACTCGCGTATCTTCTTCTTAATTGGTCTCTCCTATCTTGGGAGAGGACTTCTATTTTACTGAGTGAATTTTTTACTTGTTGGTGAGGTTGATACTACTGCGAAACTGTATTTACTACTTTAAATAATGAGGTTAGAAACTGAGTAGAATGATTATGCTGGTGCAGTACCACTCATCTCATCTGTATCTTTTGCAATTTGCCAATTGAATGCATATTCTTTCATCTGGTGGACTCTCTCATTTTATGGCTTACCATGCGACTGTAGTGATCATTTTTCTTTATGTTGTGGATGGGAACTTTTTGTGTATATGATTATTTGTGTGGTATGCTCGGTTGGCTGTTATCAACCTCTTAAATGAACTTTTTTCTGGAGGTAGAATCAATCTAAAGAAAAAAAGGTAATCTGAAGTCAGGTTGTTTCTACTCAGGAGAGTTGCTTTGTTTCAACTCTCTGAGAGTTTTTTTTGGTGTTTTACTTGTTCTGTTGTCATCACAAGTTTTTTGTCTGACATGCTAGCATTCCTATTGCATACTAATTTTTCTGATCAATTGGTTTTTTGCAGTTTCTTTATTTGTTTTTTCACTAATGTTAAAATATCTGATGAAGTTGTAATAATTATAATTAACACAGTTTCTTCTAATTTAAATTTAGCAGCTGCAAGATCTCAAATTTCTGCCCCACCTGGATTTTCTGTTCCCAGCAGAGCACCACCCCCTGGCTTTGCTTCTCATGAGAGAGTACCCCAGTCTTTTGACACCATGTCTGGTTAGTTGCCATATTGCTTTTTGGATCTTCTGATGACGTCTTTCTTTTGATTTTTTGCCTGTTGAATGGCTCAAAATCTCATGCATTTGCTTGGCAGGAAATCATTTGCTTGACTCAT
Source organism: Zanthoxylum bungeanum (assembly GCA_019454045.1). Classification (NCBI taxonomy): domain Eukaryota; kingdom Viridiplantae; phylum Streptophyta; class Magnoliopsida; order Sapindales; family Rutaceae; genus Zanthoxylum; species Zanthoxylum bungeanum. Next base: position 476,057 of record SKCR01026490.1, read on the forward strand.
CCTCCCTACTGAGAAATACATATCAGACACAACCAGCTGGAAATATTGGAGGCACTGGGGATATTGAATTTATGGATCCTGCAATTTTGGCTGTTGGTAAAGGGAGGCTTCAAAGTGGCCTTAACAACCCTGGCTTAGATATGCGCAATAATTTCCTCTCACAGTTAAATGCGTTTGAAAACGAGGCAAGGCTGCAATTAATGATGGAAAGATCTCTACCCCCTCACCAGAACCTAAGATATGCCAACATTGGTGATAGTTTTTCCCTGAATGATTCTTATGGCATTTCGTCAAGACTGATGGATCAACCCCAAGATAATAATCTATCTCCTTTTGCCCAGTTATCCAGTCAACAGTCTAGAAATCCCTTGATTTCAAATGGTGGCCACTGGGATGGGTGGAATGAGGTTCAGGGCGGAAACAATTTACGCATGGCAGAGCTCCTTAGAAACGAGAGACTGGGGGGGTTTAACAAATTTTATAATGGTTATGAAGATTCATTTCGGATGCCCAGTTCAGGCGACCTATATAACAGAACATTTGGGATGTGATTTGAGTTGGAAAGAAAATTACTGCTTGATTGGATGGTGGTCTTTATAAAAGAAACATACTGATTTTGTGCAATTTGATCGCATTTTACTTGAGGGTAACTGGTCTCATGGGCCCGCTGAAGATAGGATCAAACTCTTTGACTCTTGAGATGAGGCCTAAAAATCGGGTCTGGAAACCAACAGGTGAGGATAAAATAAGTATAATAATCCTGTTGATATGTTTCCGATTGCCTCTATTGGTAAATCTCATTCGTCAGTTTCTGTGGCATGGATAGGCTTTGAGAACTCTCATTTTTTTGAAAGCAATGTTGGGCCTTAATGCCGTGGCTCTTCTTTTCAATTTGAAGCCATTCTCTCCTTCAGCCTTTGCTGTTTATGGTTAAATATTGTTATGATTGGCAGTTGTCTTGTCCTGAGCTCATGTTTTAGCGGGACACTTCCTTTTGAGTGTACTTGAAAAAGTAACTACAAACAGTGGCACAAGCCTGGCCTAACATATAATCTGTCAAGAAAGTATTATACATGTTCACTTCACTCTGTGTTCATCCTTGTTGTGCTTTTGAATACATGCAGACACTGATTGAATTGTGTCATATATGTTTGTGTTTGCAGGTATAACAAAAATTGCGATCTATTGTGTATTGGGGAATGCTGTATACGATCTAACTATCAGGTTTATACACCTTATTTCGGATTGTTTTGCTACAAATTACGGTTTTAACAGTAAATGTTTGGTGTTGATCTCCCAATTTAATTAGATCAAATCTTATCCTCAGTTTTTTTTTTGCCCCCATTTGTTACTTCTGTTGTTTGTGTGTCGCAGTTACAGTGCTTTACAATAAGACAGTCGTGCTACTGGTGGTTAATTGTTTGGATATTTGATTTGCAAATAATATTGGGTTCTTTGTAAAAGATTATTAGGAGAAGAAAGTAGGGTAGGCTTGATGTGTGACTTTAAGATGGATGTTTAAGCCATTCATAATTCCAAATTGTATTTTGGTATTTTACTATTACAACTTAAAAAGGTTTTTGTTAAGGTTACTAAGAGACTTGAGAGTTGGCATTTGTTGCATGTGATTGTGGCAATAAGAGGATTGGACATCTGGTATTAAATGATTACTGTTGATTGTGAGCACTTTTTCAGGTCTCCTTTGCTTCCCAATTGATGTTGCCACCAAATTATGGGAGGCATGTGGTATCAATTATCAAATGAGCTCGGGTCTTAACAAGTGTTTTTGAACCTTTTTTTTTTAAATATTTTTGGAATCGTTGGAAATTCCACTCTTTCCGAGCTTAAGCGGAGTAAGTAAAACCCCCGACTGTCTCAAATTTTTATAAGAAGCGCACTCCCTGGATTCGGATCCAAGATCTGAAGATGAGATTCTGAACTCTACACCATCAACCAAAGCCACTTCTGTTGATGACGTTTTTGAAATTATTAAGAGATTCGAAATAATTTTAACCTTTGAGACTTGAAGTAGTTCCAAACGGACTTACTAGGAGTATTATTTTATAATCATGGGGAAAGAACACAAGATGACCAACTTGAGCATATGCATATGCCAGCTGGTTGTTTGTTTGTTTGTTTGTTGTTCCTAAATAGTTGTTGGGTTCTTTTGGTATCCTTAAAAGAGATCACACGCCACCATTCTCTCTTTTACTACCACACAACAGTAGGTAAAGAACTTTAAGTACCTTATTTTGCAAGGCAGTCCTTTTTGAAAAGTGATTGCAAGTCAGATAAATGTTAGTTTCCAAATGCCGTTAAGTATGGGAAACTTTCCTACTACCAATTGGGTGTCTCATGCGTTGCCATACCTTTAATGTTTATTAATGCAAGGGGCCAAGAAGATTTAGAAAAATGAAACCCCAATGAAAAAGAAATCCTATTTCTATTACCAAAAACCTAACAAAACCTAAAAAAAAATGAAGTCAGACCAATAAATGTGGTGCAAAGAAGTTAGGGTTATTTTGGTCCACGACTGTTCCAATAACGACAATGAAATTTATAATGCATTGATGCTCCTTTACCTTTTTAGCCTATTCAATCATATTCAATCATGAGCAGAGATTGGAGAAAAAACACAAGTGGGTTTCTTATTTTCTTTTGTCCAATTTCATTGGAGTGTTTTGCTTAGAGGATAAAGGGTTTAGGGGATTCGAGTTCAGGATGTGTATTTTTAATAAGAATTAGTAACAGTTGGGGTTTTTATTTGTTCCGCTTAAACTCGGATCGGGTGATTTGGCAGCGGGATTTTATTTCAAAAAAAAAAAAAAGTTTTGCTTATGTCCTTTGATGAAAGGTGTGGGACAATTTATTGACCTTTGAAAAGAAAAAAAAATGTAACTGTTAGTGCATGTGAATTGTTTCTCTCTTTATAGGAATAAAATTTATTAGTTATATATTCAAGATTAATTAAGCTATAAAGTTGCTATGGCTAGAACTAGAACTTCCTAAAATAGATTTGCAAATATAAGTGCTTGTGTTGTACCTAAAAACCAATTTCCCATCAAAGAAGTAGAAGCATCCACATTATTATATCATCATCATCATCATCAAATCAATGAATTTCTCCAAGGTTAAGGATTCCTATTCTACACCAAGGGATTGAAAGTGGAACAATTGAGTGGGGAGTCCCTTCTCATTTTTTTTTTTTTAAAAGATTCGTATTCATTGTGTTGTATTTTCCCCTTTAGCTCAAAATTCCTTAAATTTTTTCTCTTTTTTTCCCCTATCATGTCACAAAGTTGATTTGTTGTATATTATTTTATTTACCTTTTAATTTTATTATTGCTTATCTTAATTCTGTTAATACTCTTTGCAAAAAAAAAAAAAATTAATTAAAAAAAAAAAAAGAAAAGAAAATCAAGAACCCACTTTGCCCATATGCAATGGTGAAGACCGACGACAAGTGGCGATTTGAAGTAAAAAAAGAGAGAACCAAGTGGGTGATTGATTGATTGATATGACCATACAATGATGACCCCACGAATAGCAACGTCCCACTTTTAAATATTTTAATGTTTTATATTTATTTATTGAATTTCAAGTTTAATGTCATTTTTAATTTTTTTATTATTTTATTAATAATAAATTAGTATAAGAAATATTATAAATATAAAATTTTCTAACAAAACGTAAATTTTTTATAATATCAGATATTGTTGGAATAGGCAAGAAATTTCAGAACTTTAAATGACACTATAGTCCTAGTCCTAGTCCTAGTCCTAGTCCTAGTCCTAGTCCTAGCCTCCTAGGCTTTGTAATGTTTTTACACTCTCTTTAACTAAGTTAGGTTTAGAAAGAAATAAATTTATTGTGTGGGTGGAAAAAAATTCTAGTAGAACTCGTGTATTTATTTATAATGATGAATTAATGAAAAGTATTATTTTTTAAAAAATAATAGCCGTGCTTTGACGGTTGTGATTGTTGGGTGTGCAAACAAATTCCCAAAGTCCCACATTGGTTAGAAATGAGGAAGATCATGGGCATATAAGGATTGACATGTATCTTCATTGGTATGAGGCCTTTTGGGTATAACCCAAGAGCAAATCCATGAGGGCTTAGGCCCAAAGTGGACAATATCATACCAATGTGGAGATAAGTGGTGTCCTATGTTCCTTACAACTGGTATCAGAGCCATGCCCCGGAGTTAGCCATGTGGATGAATCCTCGGAATACTGAACAAAAAGGTGGTGAGCCCCGATCGTGATCCGTGAATGTGCTCGGTTAGATAGGCGGTGTGCTCCGGTCTTCATGGACGTGTCCTAATCCCAACATGGTGAAGAGGAGTTGGCCTGGGCTAGAGTGGACGGATGGATGATCGTTTGAGGGGAGGCTCGGTGGTCCTTTGTTCGAGTGGATGATTGTTGGGTGTGCAAACAAAGTCCCAAAGTCCCACATTGGTTAGAAATGGGGAAGATCATGAGCATATAAGGATGGACATGTATCTTCATTGGTATGAGGCCTTTTGGGTATAACCCAAGAGCAAATCCATGAGGGCTTAGGCCCAAAGTGGACAATATCATATCAATGTGGAGATAGGTGATGTCCTAGGTTCCTTACAGTGGTATCAGAGCCATGCCCCGGAGTTAGCCATGTGGATGAATCCTCGGAATACCGAACAAAGGTGGTGAGCCCCGATCGTGATCCGTGAGTGCTCGGTTAGACAGGCGGTGTGCTCTGGTCTTCATGGAGTGGACAGATGAATGATCGTTTGAGGGGAGACTCAGTTGTCCTTTGTGGTCCTTTGTTCGAGGGGAGGATTGTTGGGTGTGCAAACAAAGTCTCAAAGTCCCACATTGGTTAGAAATGGGGAAGATCATGGGCATATAAGGATGGACATGTATCTTCATTGGTATGAGGCCTTTTGGGTATAGCCCAAGAGCAAATCCATGAGGGCTTAGGCTCAAAGTGGACAATATCATACCAATGTGGAGATAAGTGATGTCCTAGGTTCCTTACAGTGATGATTAAAGATAAATGGGAAATTATATATGAAGCACCTTTGTTTTGGAATATATATTAATGGCTATCACGAAATTCTGATAATGATTTTGAATCATTTATTATTTATTTTTTTGTGTCAAATGACCACTTTGATGTTAAAAAAACCCCAATTTTAATGAATATACGTTGGATTGATGGATTTGATTTGTCTTTGAAGTGTAATAGAAGGACGTCAAGAAGAAGAAAATGGAATTTTGTTGAAATTGTTTGGGTTGTGGTTGTGGATGTGGATTTGTATTTATTTTTCAATTTCAACGTTGTTTCAGCTTGTTTAAATAGGTGAAATTTCCAACGGCTACATAAATTGCAAGGTTAAATTGATTAAAATGACATCTCAATTTATAAAATTGATTCATGGGTAAAATAGTCCTTTTTATAAAAATTCTCCTAACAAATGTTAACTTTTATTGTCAAAGTGGTCCTTTGACACAAAATAAAAAAAAATAGAAATGGTTCAAAGTCATTGTGAGAATTCTGTGGTGGCCACTTATATATATCTCAAACCATAAGTGCTGAAGAGATAATTTCCCAAGATAAAATAATGACTTTTTAAATTATAAAAGATGGATAAATATTTTATGGATTCATTATTTATATATCGTTTGGAATAGAATTTAATAAATTTATAAGCTAGTTTAATGTTCTCTATCAATCTGTGCATTAGATAGAGTCAAATTTCCACATAAAAAATGCATCCTCTTGTTTAATGATTTAAGAAATATGATACCCAATATTTACAAGCACACCCAAATATGATTCCCACAATTGTACTTTTGGTACTACCATTTTGTCAAGTAGAAAGAAAGGTCAATAGAGACACCTACTAGACAATTGCCTTTACAAGATTGCCAAGAGGCAGGCACCAATCTTTTCTTCCTGTTTTAATGTCGTGTTCAATAATAAATGAAACTGAGTTTTATGGGTGTGAAAACCAACTTGACTCGTGAGTCAACCTATGACTCGGTTACGGATTGGATTTGGTCAACTAAAAAAATGTAGACGCGAGTTAAAAAAATTTCAACCCAACCCACATGCAATCCATATATAAATAAATTTTTTAGAACTTTCAATTAAAAATAAACAATAAAAATTATGCGCGTCTGAAAAATTCCAACCTAACCCGACAAGTAACACACCCTAATCACTAATGCCACTAAGCAAAGACTCGTACACTAAAAAATGGGACGTGGGAGCAAAGAACAAATAATCTAAGAGAAGTGAACAAATTTGAACTTTGGAGAGCAAAGATATGTTTGATTCTTCAAGTAAAAATTTTGAAGCATCGCAGCTTAGTTAGGAATCAGAATAACCTTCGGGTCCCTATTTTTTTTAAATTACTCATTAGGTCTTTATTATTTCATAATACCTTTTAGCACCCTATTGTTCTAAAAATAACAGTACAAGATGCTACAAGCCGACAAGAAACTATAATAACAATTATGAAAAAAATCAAGAACATAATGGGATTAAAAAAATAAAAAAATTAAGGACCCAAAATGCATTTTTCGTTGATTCAACGTAGATGATACTTATCAATTAACTGCACAAAATAGTTCAGATGATTTCCATTAATGAGAGTTAAAACACGCCACGCTTTAGTATTAGAAACACTTCCAACGGGGATTAGCGTTTTCTCAATACTAAAATATCAAACAGAATATATTGACAGTTTAGCAAAGAAAGACAAAGAACCTGATTCTTGGTGTTTATGAATCATATAATAAATTTGACGATCATTGCTGTTATTGTTGCCGATAGACACAATAGGTAGGGATGAAGATGTAGGCTATGGCGGAGCCTGGGGTGGCTTCATCTGATAGTAAAATTGAGAGGTGTCGGGAGCAGTGGTATTAGTTGGAGTGAAACAGAGATTGAGGGCGGATGCATTGAGAGGATTTGATGAAAGAGCGGCAGCAGATGGAGGGGCAGCCGAGAATGGGAATCCTGATGATGCTGCAATTGGGAACAGTGGCATTGGGGTAGCACTGACCTGGCCATGCATTTGCCACGCCCAGTTGGGGAGACCTTGTGGATGACCCAATTCGATTCTCTTCACAGTTGCGCTTTCCTGCCCAAAATTTCAAAATTAAAACGTTGGACTTAATAACTGAGTCTTCTGTGGACAAGATATCCTTATCAGTCAGGGTGTTGATTTAGCGAGCAAACAAGACAATCTTCCTTTCTTTTCCCGAATGTAGTTTAAAGCACATCGAACCCCACAATATTAAATTTAAACACGAATCCACGAAAAATGATTGATGAACTAAACAGGGACAAAACCCTGAAGAAAATGAGCACTGTGCAGTGAACAATGCCCATTTTATGTCAGAGTTTTGTCCCTGTTTTATTCCTTTATCAGTCCTCTGAATCCACTTGAATATCAGCTGTTGCCCCACTCATGGTTATAATAATTTATAAGTTTATACCCAGGGCCAACAAGACCAATCAAATAATGTATAACGTATAAATTCTAGAAAAAAAAAATAAAGTAACGAGGTTTACCTCAGCTGGAAGGAAACCAGAATATACACCATTCCAGAAAATTGGGTGCTCTGAAGTCCTCACTAGACCTTTCGAAGGTGAATCCCCCACAGCTGCAGCAGTAGAGTTCTCCATCTACAAAAGTATATCACAGAGAAAGATGATCTCTAGATGATTTAGAATACAGATTACGTGTTTCATGGTCTTCAATCATGTAGGCCTCATGAATGTTTTAGACCTAGATTACATGACAAATGTCAAAGAGCTCAAATTTGAAGACGTGTGTCAATGTGACCAATTTTCCATACCAAACCACTTGTGTCTGAAACTGATTTCAGGATCAGAATAATTTTCCAAAGGTTGAGGCCTCTCAATGTGAAACAATGTAAACAGAAATCCAAAAGATCTGAATCATTTTAGTTCAAAAATTACCCTTGAAGTTCTTCCACCATGAACACCATAAGGGCCAGAAAGAAAATGGGGATGCCCTTCAGTTTCCTTGGGACTACTGCCAAATGATGAAGATATCCCCAAGTTCAGATCAAGATTGCCTGCATAAAAATCGATCGAAAACCAATTTAGCAAAGAATGTTTCCCCAAGTTTTAAAGAAAACAAAAGCGATATACCATACAAACCACTTGATCTTATAGTACCTCCATTACTGCCCTCAGTAATCATCTCCCCTTCATATGAGCTTGGCTCAAAGTTGGTGACCGCCTCCCTGCCATTACATTTTATAGCCGCCTTGTCATAAGCCCTGATTTCCATAAAACCAAAAGGTAGATATGTGTTGGATGGAACCCAATTGAGGTTTGAGAATTCAGGGTAATAAATTCAGTATCAGGTAGAGTGTAATTCATGATCATTAGAACCTTGCAGCTTCTACTTCGTTGTCGAATAGCCCAAGATATATATACCTGCAGTCAAGCATCGTAATCTCCACGATGAAAACACCATAGCCAATTATTTCTTCTTTGAAATAGGCATATCTTAGATTTGTTGTTTTCCGTAAAAGGAAAAAACAAAGATAACCCACAAAGCCGGTTCTCACTCCACACTAATAGGCACTTAAAACTTCCTATATTTCTATTCAAGCATGATATCAAACATCATAGATATGTATTCAAGCATTATATTAAAAATATATTAAAAATTCATGAATTGGTTCCTCACTTTTTGCCGAGGAATTGCCCCATACGCGCTTCCCATCTGCCACATTTGTGCAGTGTCACCCCTCTATATTTTGAACTTCCTCTTGAGAAACCAGTGCTATGGCGACGGAGTATGTGCACGAATTCTTCCTTGGTCAGATTCTTCATCTGCGCCATGCACAAAAATTACGCAAGAAGCCATAATTACCTATGATGAAAAATAAAAAAATAAATAACTTACAATAAAAACAAGTAGTTTATCCAACCTGATTCATATCTTCCTCGTAATCAGCCAGATTGAAATTGATGTCCGCATCAACACCCCTGAACTTAATAGCAGCTCGATCATAGGCCCTGAACGTAATCACGAGAAACTTTTAATTAATATAAGTCATCTAAATTTAGGCAACTTGAAAATTGATCTAAAATACAAAATGATAAAATGAACATACGAGTCAACAAATTTCTATAAAAATTTAAACTTTACCGAGCGGCAGTATGAGCAGTGTCAAATCCACCTAAACATACCCAACAACAGAGACATTAATATTTTCCAAAATATGGACAGCTAAAAAAAAAAAAACAAAAATCCTTAATCATATCGAAACATTTTTATATATAGTGACATCCATACCAAGATACACTTGCTTCCCACAATCCCTGCACCAAAAATAGAAAGAAAAACTAATTAACAATATTTAAACAGAAGTTTAATTTAATAAACAGAACATCTAATTAACAATATTTAAACAGAAGTTTAATTTAATAAACAGAACATCATTCAATTCCATATCCAAGAACATTGAATTTCAAATGAAACACAACCAAAATTGACTAAACAAAGCAAAAATCAAATCCACAACCAATCAAATGCATAGAAATTTATCTTTTTAAAAAAAAAAAAAAAAAAAACATAAAATTACTAGAATTTTAATACACATAAACAGAGAAATAAAATCTACCAGATATGAGATTCCCATCTGCCAGTCCTCCTATAGAACGTTACTCCTCTATACTGAGAGCTCCTTGACCTGGGCCCTCTCCTGCTCTTCTTCACCGCCGGTGACGCTTGCTGCATCACCCGCACCTCTCCCCCGCCTTCTTCTTGCTGCTTCTGCTGCTGCTGCTGCTGCTTATCAAACGAAAGATCGATCCAGTTTCTTGAACACTGACCACCACCTCCACTCACAGGAAAAAACGCAAACTCCTTCCTAAAAAAGGTGTCGTTTTGGTCTCCACTCTCTTTCTTACCGTTGCCGCTGTCGTCGCTGCCGACCTTCAATATGTCGAAATTAAAGGTGAACACACTGCTTTCCCCGGCGACGGCGGCGCGTGTGGAGCACGACTCTTCGTCGCCAACATTGCTGCTGGCGTCCGCATTGACCACTGACGAATTCGAAGTCCCCGACGAGCCTTCCGGAAACTTCTCCACCGGCAACACCGAGTCGACTCGCTCCTCCTCCGAGTTAGTCTGAGTCGACTCGATCGACATCACATTTAGATTAAGATCCAACATAGCTCTTCTCTTTAGCTTAATTTTTAAACCTCTAAGCTCCAAAACATTAACCAAATCCAACGGCCGAGATCGATCTCAGATCAGAGATTTTTAAAATAAAATATTTAACCAGTTTAAATATATAAATGATCAAAGCCGAGAATTTTGAGAAAAATAAAAACAAAATCACACACTAATTTTTATTTTTTTATATATGTGATATCCTGAAAAGGTCTCCGGTAAACTGACGAGCAAATTTTGAGCTCAAAGACGGCGTCGTTTAGGGTAGCGGTGAGTAGTGAAGTTTTTGCATTGACTCAATTAATCGGAGCAAAAAACATCGCCGACTAAAAATGAGTTCATAGTTTTAGAGAGAGAGAGAGAGAAAAGACGAAGGAAGGAGATGGGACGTTTGAGGGAACATTTCAGACCCCATTTTAAGAGATCGGAATATATAAACATTTTCTCTCTCCTTTTTGTGCCTTGGCTAACTGGTTTTGCCGGTCACCGGTTTTTTTAAATTAATTTTGAGCAAGATTTTTTTTAAAAAATATTATTTAATATAAAATTCTTTAACAAGAAGACCACGCTATGCGTCCACGTCCAATTGGATAGTGCCACATGTATTTATATGTATTTATAATTATTAAAATCTAATGATAGGCCTTGTATGTAGTAGCTGAAATTGATTTGTTAAAAAAATGATTTGTTTTGCTTTTATAAACTTAAAAATATATATTATTTTTTTTATGAAAATCAAATTTTATCATAATTAAATTAATATTATAATTACGCTAATGATCATAGAATGAGGCGTTTATCATCATACAAGACATCGACCATTGCAGTGAGTCTCGAATACCTAATTAATATTTTTGATAATCAGAATGTCCGGATCAACTTACATGGTGTTCTCAGAAATTTCTCAATATATATCAGAATATGTCGTTGACTTTTTATATGAATATGGTCTCAATAAAATACATTTATTATAATTCGAATATTAAATCTAAAAAATGAATAAGAAGTACAAAATTTTTATCACTCAAACCTTGTACAGTAGTTTTTTATACGAGTATAAAATTTATGGGGACAATTACGGGAGAGAATAATTTGTCTGTTGCTCTCCTGAAGAAGACAAGCACCGTGTTTTTATTTTTTCTCTAGACTAGGCCCATGATATTTAATTGATGTGATTAAAAGGTAAATTATTGATTAGTGTGATAAACGATTATTGAGATCACTAATGGCAATGGTCCGAATATAATATTAGGGTATCAATATTTATATATGTTTTATTTAATTAACGGAGATACAAAAAATTGACTTGTATTATGTTATAACATGTTAAATCATGTGTAACTCTTTATTCAAACGAGAATTTTATCTTTATTAAAATAGGAATTCAAATATCTATACTCTGCCTATATAATTAATAAATAATGATAAAATATACATTTATTCATCCATAATTCCATACTATATCGTTTAATGTACAAGTATTATCTTTAATTGATAGTGCAACTCTCGTTCTTTCATCTTTGATAGCGTTTCAAATGACTTACACCTAAAAGTTATTATGTAATATTCAAAAAAAAAATATTGTAATTATTTTTGTAAATTATTATATCAAGTAAATAACATGATTCTTGATTTTGTAGATAACATTTATATATAAAGAATTTTATCTCCAAGAGGTATGGTTTGGTGGCAAATGGATTATGTAGGGGTGTCAGTTTGGGTTATAATTCGTTTGTTCGTATGATTCGATTCACTTTAAAGCGAATACTGGTTTGAAAAAATGAATTGGTTTAATAAATGGGTCAATTCGATTGGATTCGTTTATTAAACGAATCGAATACGAATTGAATCTCATTGATTCGTTTAAGTTTCGTTTTATAATTTTATTTGACTAGTTATTGTTATTCTTCAATTAAGATTCGAAAAATTATGGCTAATTACCATAGAAAAAATAATATTATCGATATTTGGTGAACTATTTTTAGTAAATATATTAATTATATACTTCATATGTATATATTTATGAAGAATGAATGTAAATAAATTATAGTAAATTATGTTATTGAATAATATCATGACAAAATAAATATTTGATTTGTTTATTAAACGAATCGAATACAAATCTTGATATTATGATTCGTTTAATAAACGAATCGAATACGAATCCATCACATTTTGATTCGATTCGTATAGGATTTGATACAAATTCGATTCGTAATTCGTTTTGCAACCCCTAGGGTTATGACTTGGTTGTCAGATCATTAGTTCGAGTCAGGTGGTGTATTTCTTTATAAGAGTTTGTGACAACCAATAGTTTTACCTGTTACGCTTAAACGCGAGTCGAATGATTTGGCACGAGATTTCTAATATTTAAAAAAATAATAATAAATAATTTGCAAAAAAATTTGCTTGGAAATCATGATTTTTATATATAACGTTATGATTATAATCAAAAATTGAAAAGCTTAAAAGCATGAAAAAAGCAAATACTATATTTCCTTTACGCATGCTTCCTCATCCTCCAACATAATACTGAAATATAGCTGTCAAATTTGACTATATTTTGGTCACATTTCAATTCAAAAGATTACATATATGTTAACATATGGTTTGGAACAAATGAATTGAAAATATTGAATTTATTTACAAATGAATTTTACTTAGAATTTATTCGCAAATAAATTTTCGTATTCGGTATGCTACACTTTAAAATATGTAATTTAATTGAATCATATATAAATTTATTTTAATTGTGTGGAATTTATTTGAAAATCTCATCAAAATTTCAATTATAATCGATTCCATAGAATTAAAATCATGGAATTAAAATTAATATTTTTCTTATTCTAAACATAATTTTTTAGAATTGTAAATGAATTTTTCATATGTTCCAAATAGAGTCCAAGACTCATCCTATTTTGCTATTTTTACTATACTAAACATAATAAATTTAAAAGTTAATTGTCAATTCAATTTTATTTTTACTAAAAAAGAATATAAATAATAGCAATGTAAGAATACTTTCTTGTTTTTTTGCTCCCTCCATTTTAAATTATATTATGCCACTATATCATTTAAGTTATATATAATTACATCTTTATTTAATCACAATTATATCCCATTTAATCTAATATGTTTCAACTTTCAATTGTATCACATTTATTAGTTAATGAATTTATTAAATATATATTTGTAAGGTTAATTATTATTTATATATATAAAAAATTATTGATAAAGTAAAAAATAAAATAATATTTACTGTAATGTTTGCTCAACTCTTTAATAAATGTAATATTTTAATTAATTTATTTTAAATAATAAATATTTTACATTATTATTATATTAATTAAGGGGTAAAATAGTAATTGTTTATGGATAATTGAGGGGCAGAATAATAATTATTGATACTTAGTAAATAAGTAATATATAAAAATATTATAGGGAATATTCTTTTTAGTGTAATATTTTGGTGTAATTTATTGGAGATGAAAATAGTAATTGTTGTAAGAATTTCAACAGCAAAAATTGCACCAAAATAATGTAATGGGTTGGAGATATGTAGGGGTGGTAATTTGGGTCATGATTCGTTTATTCGTTCGATTCGATTCGCTTTAAAGCGAATACGAGTTTGAAAAAATGGATTCGTTTAATAAATAAGTCAATTCGAGTCGATTCGTTTATTAAACGAATCGAATACAATTTAAGCTCATGGATTCGTTTATTCGTTTAGGATTCGTTTTATTATTTTTATTTACTAGTTCTTGTTAATTCTCAATTAAGATTCGAGAAATTACAACTAATTATCATAGAAAAAGTAATATTTTCGATATTTGGTGAGGTATTTTTAGTAAATATATTAATTACATATTTCATATGTATATATTTATGAAGAATTAATTTAAATCAAGTGTGGTAAATTATTTTATCAAATAATACAATTGAATAAACGAATAAACGAATATTCGTATTCGATTCGTTTAATAAATGAATCGAATACGAATCATGATATTAGGATTCGTTTAATAAACGAATCGAATACGAATTCATCACATTTTGATTCGATTCGTTTAGGATTCGATACAAATTCGATTCGTTGATTCGTTTTGCCACCTCTAGAGATATGCCCTAAGCTATGGGATTGTGTAGTCCAAATGTATGAAAACAAAATTTTAAAAATAAAAACAAAAAACCTATTATTACTATGGGTGTTCACGGGTCGGGTCGGGTCACGCGGAGGTGAAATCTGATCGGGTGCGGGTCGGATCGGATTGGTAAAAAAATTAAATTTTTTAATGAATTGATTATTTTGAAATATAAATATTAATTATTTTATGTCCCGAAAATTATCATATATATCAACTTTATATTATAAAATTTTAATACAACAAAACTTTATACGGATAGAAATTATGTGTGTTTTGAGCTTGTTTAGTGGACAACAAAGTTTGCATAGCCATGAGATTCAACAAATCAATTTTTCTACATCACTAGTCTTAATATGTCATTCCTAAATTAATTTTTATGAACATTTCAGTAAACCAAAAAATATGTCTCAAACGAAGTTTGCATATATGAACATTATAAATTTTTCAATGTTAATATTGTACATTACTACTAATCCTCATGCTCAATAGTATAAATATTAATTTATTCTTGATGTACTTCTTGTTTAAAAATTAGCTATGCGGATAGAAATTTTTGCAGTATGTATAATGCACCAGCAATTTTTCATAACTTTATATTATAAAGTTTTAATACAACAAAAGTAATAAACAAATGAAATATGAGTAAGAACTTTAAAAAAATAATAAATTTTTTGAAAAATAATAAAAATATTATAGGGCAAGGTCAGGTCAGGTTTTAGTATCAAACCCGTTGTCCAACCCGTAAATTTCGGGTCAGGTGAATTTTTTTTAAAACTCGTGCGGGTCAGATCACGGGTTGACCCGACATTATGAACACCCCTACCTCTCATCACACAAAACTCATAACCCTTTTCCAATCCAGGCCGCCTTCAATTAATGATTAATAAATAATCCCATTTAAAATTTCAATTAATCTCCCTATAATAAATCAATTATAAAAAAGATTAATAATGTTGACGACTATTTTTTGTTCCAAGAATAATATGAGAAATTAATCTCTCGAATAAACCTCACTCAACAATGAATTTGTTTTTGATTCCCTATTAACCAAACAAATTTAGCAAGCAGATAAGAAAAACACATAGATAAGAATTTACGTGATTCGGCGGAGAGTGACTACAACCTACATCAACGGGAGAAGAGGTGTATTTTATATCTGCTCAGGGTCAAGACCGATCCAAGCTACAAGAGGGGGATATAATAATACAAAATAAGCACATTGAGTCTTACAACAAGCACGATACAAATCTCTCAGGTGGTCGGGTGTTGACCTGTTTTCTCTCTCTATCACTAAATCTTCAACTCTCAGTTTCTCTATAAGTTGTGAGATACAAAATTTGTTAACCATTGAATCTGAGACTTCATCCATTTTATATAGGCTCTCAAATCCACTATTATATCGACCCATGATGTCAACAGTCGTCACCAGGCCATCATTGCCCACATGCTGCTTTCCCAAACCACTCAACAAACCATTGTATTGCCATTGAGTTCAACCACCTATGTCAGCAGAAACTCATCATTACAACATTTTAACCAATGCTACACACTTTGTTGATGCGACAGTCTATGATTCAACTGCTCTGGTACTGTTTCATCATATGAATAGCTGACATAGTCTTCCGCCAATGAGAGCCGTTTGATCAACTTCTGTCATCATTAGCCTTATAGAAGCTCAAACTCATAGATATGGCACATGTCATATGACCTAAACTTCTATAAGTCCATCTATTCACTTAGGACATACGTCATATGACCTTAATGCAGGTTGGACTAAGATTCCATCGTCGTTCATCGGATCAACATACCGAGACAAATGATATTTGTCAAAGCTCCCTATAACTTTCTCAACCAAGTCGGTATGTTATACATAGACCTCATAAGGTCGGGTTCAACAAATTCTTTAATAACCTTAAATCCATCATTCATTCATTAGGTCTGGTCGGCATGATAACTCACTTCAGCCATAACACGCTATGCCATTGGGAGAACCCTTATATATCACAAGATCATGTCATTCTCTCAAACTATGTCTGTCTCTCCAAGTGTTGGGCATTTATTATCTATTTTTGGCCAAGTATAATACATATTATGCCCCTCATATGTATTCAAACCTTACTCATGGTGAAAAACCACCATCAATAGATAACAATGCTTGTGGGGACTTTAATCCTAATATTAGTTGAATCGCAAAAAAAAAACACTACTTCGTCCGTGAATCGTGATTCACGAGTATTCACCGAGGATAAATTATGATGTTACTCTGACTACCGAAGTCGTGATAGAACAAACCATTTATATGTTGACGCGTGTAGAATAAACTTGATTTACATCGGGTCTCTGGGCTCCATTATAAAAAAAAAAAACTGGACCCATTTCGGTATAATCTGAACTATTAAATTTTGATCAAACGATAATTTTTTATACAAAAATGATAAACTTACTCACACTTATCTCAACTATCTCACTGTAGCTACAGTGAATTACTGTAACTCACTGTAACTACAGTAAGAGAGTTGGGATAAGTGTCCCATTTATGTCATACTTGTAGTCTAACCAAGCCGCCTGATAATCTAGAAACAGATAGCCATCAATTCGATCTTGACCGCCAGTTTTGTGGACCCCTTCGAATTTTGACCACCCATTCGTGTTCTTGATAATTTATGCAGCTGTTTTTAATCCAACGGCTCGGGTTATTTCAAATTCATCCAAATCAAATGGAATAGTTTTTTCTCTCTGTTTTTTTTTTTTTTTTTTTTTTTAATCTTGTTATTTTTGGATTTTAAGGGGTGGGACTTGGGAGGACTATGAACATTTTTCAATAATGTTTTTTTTCACAAAAATATTTTAACAAAATTATTATTACTACTAAAATACTCATGCCGTAAATTTTTATTAATGACAACTATTTAGTAAATATACAGTATTTCTTTTAAACACTAATTAGACACATACATTCAACTTTTTCATCCCTTCAAACCCTAAAACTTTTGCTTACCCATCTCAGGTTAGCTTTCCAAGAAAGAAGAAGAAGAATATGGATAATAAATAAATAAATAAATAATTATTCAAAATTTGTTAATATTTCATTTAAAAATAAATAAATTACCGATAATAACTAATAAGTGTTGCTACCATAAAGCAATTTGTTGATAAATAATTTGTTATTTTTTGAGTGTATTGAATATGGACTATGGAGCAATGTTTTAACTTATTTTTTGAGTGTATTGAATATTTGAATGTGTGTACAGTGAAAAAAATAGTTAGTTAATTTAAATGATATAATTGAGGGGTTTTTTATAATATTAAAGACGGTACAAAATAAAAATCAAATTTTTAATTGATCTTATAAGTGCATGGGATAATAGAGTATCCAAAAAAATTGTTTATCTATTTAAAAAGAAATTAACAATCCATTTAAAACAATCTAATTATAACTGAATAAATTGAAAAAAAAAAATTGCTCCATATGATATTTTATGAATCTATGATGTGAATTTATAGTTTATAGAGGTAATTAATGGAGGTATAAATGATTTTAATAATGCTCTGTTTGATATTGCGGATATATGGTGATTAAATATTAATTGTAATTTTTTTTATCATTAACCAAACATTTAAAAATTATATTTGATCAAATTATAATTTTATCATCTCATTAATGATTTAACCACGATGTAAGTATGACCGAAGAAAATATACAATATGCATGAACAATTATTTTTAAATCTAATACTGAATAAATTCGAAATAGCTAGAGTGATAACCACACTCTCAAGGAAAATTGAGGGAGTTGGTTCGAGCATATTCAACGGAATATTTATATTCCCCTCTCATTATAGAGTAAAAATTATATATCTCGTAGATGCAAATAAAATGAATGTGTTCTCCAAATAACAAAGCGGTGGAAATTTGAATTGATTCACAATAAAGTTGATAAAACTTGTCATATGAATGACAATAATATTCGTAATATGCATAAGAATTCAAGAACTACAATTTTATTCTCATTTTTTTAGAGATATTTTTAGTAGCATCTCATATTTCTTAATAAAATTAGAAATTTTCACATCTGCTTTCTCACTAACCCCACAAACTTTTCAAAGTAAAGATTAATTTCCTTTAAAATAAATAAATAAATAAAAAGGCCAAAATGAATCATGATTTTTTTTAAAAAAAAATATAAATTCTGCTGTTTATATGAGTCTGCAGTATCCGTACACGTCGTCAGATGCCGAAACTTGAACTGCCTTTTTTTTAAAATTAAAAAATTAAAGAAACGGACAAGTAGAGAATCTTACAAAAATTAAAAAATAAAAATAAAATCCAGTAAATGCCCTTACTTTTGTAAAAAATTCCCATTTTGTCCCCTGCCGTCCAATTCGCAAACACGAGGAACACGTTTTTTTAATTATATTATTCTTATTGCGGCTGTTTTGTTAGTGAAGCCTCTCTTTACTGTACGGTGCGGTTATTACGGTTCCCTAAAAATCGAGTTTCCCAAACAAAGATTTTTTAAATGAACGTACAAATATTATATTTTAAATATTTTTTATTTAAAAATAATACTTTATATTTTTATTCGGATGAATAAAAAATATATTATTCGGACATCTTCATTCAAACTTATCTCGTATTCAATTAAATTCAGGCCCATTCAAAATTTAAATAAAAAACAAATATAATTTATGTGTTTCAATTAACAATACGAATATCAAGGAAGTTTAGTTTTCTTGGATTGGTGGTTTTTTTAATGGTCACTAAACATGGAGAAATTGATGTTTAATTAATTAAGAAAAATAAGATCAATTTTTAATTTATTAATTATTTAATGATAAAATTAAGATCATTAGTCGCAAAATTTGACCATGGATGAAGTTTAAGTTACCCATCGAATATATAAAAATGGACATTTTTATTCTTCTTGATATAGGTACACCATCAAATCTTGAAAATAATAAAAAAAAAGTTTAAAAAGTGTTTGATTCAACTACCATAACTATGACATTGTCCCCTTGGTTTTTTTTTTTTTTTTTTTTTTTGCAAGAATCATCTAAGCATATGGTATCCCAATGTGATTGTCTCAATGGTCAAGGTCTTAGGTTTGAATGATTTGTTCTATCTCACGTTCAAGGTTTGAATCTCACTAGATGTATTTTATTATGGCCATGTCTAATGGTGTATAAAATTAGCGACTTATTCTGATCAGTGACACACTCACAAAGTGGTTTTTTACTCCAAAGTATAAGAATGTCGAAGTAATAAAATAACTTTGTAAGTCCGGGGTCAATCCACAAGAAATATATTTAATAAGATAAAATAATAATTTGAATGAAAAAAATTTGAATTGTTTGAAGTGATTGACAATATTAAAATAGACTGCAATAATAAAATAAAATGTTGGGACTAGGGGATCCACTTTTAATATTTCAAAATTAGAGAAATCTTACTTTTTATAATATATAAATTGTCATTATTACCCAATTAATTTATTTCAGGAATTAATTATGCCAAAACATATAAAATCATCCATAAAGGCGTTGATAACATTTATCTATTTATAATATATGGCTCAACGCCTTCGCTTGCAATTGCACCATGGAATTTATAATTGCAAATTACATGATTTGTGGGAAGTGGAATGTCATTTCTCATATATATATATACTAGTTTTTGCTCGTGCCTACGACACGGTGTTACAGTATTTGCCCGTGCCTAAGGCACGGTGTTACAAAATTAAATGATTTTATTTTTTAATTAAATGATTTTATTTTAACTTTCTAATTTGAAAATTTGAAAATTTGAAAATTTGAAATTTTTTGACCATTTCCATCAATCAATTCGCTCTCTTTCCTCCAATTACCAATTAAATGATCTGGGCCGTCAATTAAGCCACATAAAGAGAGCCGTTGGATACACTCTCTTTCCTCCAACACCATTCTCCTTTAATATATATATATATATATATATGTTTGTTTTCTTCTTGTTTTTGTCTTAAATAATTACATATAGCACACTTTGAATTTTTCATCAATTTCGGTCTTGAAAACTTCAAAAATAGAAAATATTGTAAACAACAAAGTTGTAGATATTTGAGTATTCTTTCATCTGGAACTGGAATCGCCTCAATCTGATATCGGAGTAAAAATTTATGATCAAAATATAAAAATTACGGAAAATTAGAATTTCTGAAATTGTAAACTTTTAGAATGTCATTTTAAGTTTATGGCCTCCAAAATCCAAATGTCACGTCCATTTTTTAGTTATGCATTCAAAGTATTATTTCACCTACATAAGAAATAAAAATCACAATAAAAATATATAAAACATAAATCTAATTATTATTTCACAAATGTACTAAATTAAGGGAATTAATGAAACTATAAGTATAAAATGATTACTTTTCTTTTTAATAAATGTACAATTTTTAGTGTTCATCACACCCCCAACCAGCTTATTAATTAGTCTATAGTAATTTAAGCGAAAACTGAAAAGAAAAATTCTTATCTAATATAATAATTGTTTTCTTTCTTTCTAAATAATCAAATAAGCAAATTCTCATGTACTTTTTATCTTTCTTCCATACACACATTAAAAAAAAGTATCAATAAATTCATTATGCCCACAATATTCACAGGTCTTGTTGAAAAAAGAGTAATATTTTTGTCATAAAATTATATTAGAGTTCACACATTTTTGGCAATGAGAGTTTATTTATGAATATAAAAATAGTTGTTTTTTTTTAAAATAATAATAAATCTTCAATCCTTGTAACTAACTTTGGGTCAGTGACTCTCAAATCAGTTGGCTTTAGGGCATCATGTGTTAAAACACCCATTCAGACTTAATTGCATGAATCTCAGATGTTAAAAAGAATAAGTGTCTGATTTCCTTAAGTTTTCTCTTTAACCCATGTAACGAGCTTTGGGCCAGTAACTGTAACACTCCGCCAGAGGCAGGATGCTATCGGTAGGAGACAATATTGACTCATCTCCATAAACCTCTAAATTTATAAAAAAAAAATATGGCATAATGTATCTTAAAACTGGACAACTTGGATCTCAGTTCAACATCAAAACGAACCTGAAATAAACATCATATATCAAAATGAACCTTAGGTCCACACCAACACATCAAAATCATCAACTAAGGACTATGTGCTCATATTATCTATCAACACTCAAGGGCTCTGTGCCCACAACATCATAAACAATCAAAACATTTACTTAATATATAGACAAATAGCGTGCTCAACACGACAACCAAAACAATAACCAATTATCCTAAAATTCTTAAACTTCTCTCAGGACACTTGCGAGGGTGACTGCCACTTGGGTGATCCGAGTCTCGAGTATGACTTCCAAAATTTACTAAATTATAGTCTCGGGAATATAACTTCGAAAGACCATGTTTGCCAATTTATAAGAAAATTGGATTGGAAACATATCCTCGACCCTTAGAAAATAGTAGTTAAGCCTAGTTCCAAAATTTACCTCGTGGTTTTTAGTCTAATCAAGTTATTGCTTAAAGACAAGTGCAAGTGTTGCAATTTCCTTCGACGAAGCGGTATAGCTCCAGTCAGATTTCGAACAGTGAGTGGATATTTTCCCTTAAACTGTTTTTCAGTTTGTTATTTTATATGAACATACTTACTTTTGAGCATATAGGGCGTTAGGCAGAATTTTATTACAGTTGTTTTTCAAATAATGATGATTTAGAAGAGAAAATTTTTCAAAACATGAGTTTTATATTTTTCGAGGCCTGGGGGAAAAACCCACCCCAGTATGTAACTTGTGCAGATATGGAATTGACGGACAAAGAACATGTGCACATGTAGAGGACTGAGGGGACGGCGATACGTAACGCCCCCAGATCTTAGTTCAGGACTATGGATGACATATGCCCTAGATCATAGTTTCAGAACTTGGAGGGTAGCATTGATCCGCACCCCCAGTTCTAGTTCAGTGGCTTGGGGGACGTCGATACGTAACGCCCCAAAACCACCATATTCAGGGACAGTAGTGGCATGCTTTGGGGGACGGTGATACGTAACGTCCCAAAGGCATGAATTTGCACTTCTGACTCTAGTTAGGCGTATTGGGGGACGGCGATACGTAACGCCCCCATACGTCAAGTTTTTTTAGAGACAAATCAGTTTTCATATACCAGATTTTCAGTATACAGCTTTCAGAAATCAGATTTTAGAAACAGTTTTCATAAACCAGAGCTTCAAAAATAATTTTCAGAAAGACAAGTTTTATAAAGGAGATTTCAGACGAAGTTTTCAGACTTGGTTTTAAAAATCAAATGTTTTTATATTAGTATTTCAGTTTTCCGTCCACTCACTTATATCGAAAAACAATCTAAACCCCCCCACCACTTCAAGTTTCCTTGTTTTGCAGGTATTATCGGAAGGACGAATATTGTTGCAGTCACTAGGGTTTGGAGCCCACCAGTTCAAGTCAGAGAGAGTAGGAGTCTAGTCAGAGTCAAGTAAAAGTCTTGTATTAGTCTTTGATTATGTGTAGTCGTTGTAAAAACAAGTGATATTAAGTATACATAAATTAATATTGAGTTTGTTTTCTATGTTTTGAGTATGGGCTACGGTCCCACACAAGTATAAAGCAATTAGAGAAAACAGTATTAGTATATATTTAAGGTTAGAAAGTCAGATGCTTATGGGGATAGCTTTTTCAATTTTAAACATGCATTTTCATCATTTAGGCATGCAATTTCTTTTTCATGTTTAGCCTTTAAGCATATCATATCATAATCTAAAACATGAATTTTATCCATACTAGTTGCATGTTCAATTTTAAGTATAGCATGCTCATTTTTAACTAATTTCAATTTCTTTTTAAGCATATCACACAATTCTTTTAATCCATTAAAGGCATTAAGTAAATCATTATCATATTGAGAATTGTGTACCTCTTCTTTTTCGCTTTCTTCTTCAATTTTAAAGCGGATGTCCTCATCCGTGATAGCCATAAATGCTAGATTTGTTCTTTCTTTAGCTTGAACCTCTTCTTCCTCCTCGGATGAGCTAGAATCGCTATCACTCCAAGTTGAAGTTGCTTTCATTGCCTTTTTCTTCGATTTTCCTTTCATTTTCCTTAATGGGCAATCGGTAGCTATGTGACCCGGTTTGTTGCATTCATAACACACAATTTTCTTGTTCTTCCGCGGCCATTTTCTTCTTTAGCCTTTGATTTTCCCTTGAGTTTTGCGGATTTGAGAAGCTATTTTACTTTATTGGTGATGCTTGCCAATTCATCATCACTATCATCTTCTTCACTTGAGCTTGACTCGTCTCTTTTTCTTGCTTTTAAGGCCAATGACTTTCTTGTCCTTTTCTCATCTTCCTCATTTTTATCCATTTTGATCTTCATTTCATACTCAAGCAATTTGCCGACCAAATCATCCATTTTCAAAGTGTTTATGTCCTTTGCTTCTTTGATGGATGAGGTGTAGCTTCTAAACTCTTTCGGGAGAGATCTCAAAATTTTCTTCACTTGATCCGATGTCCGATGACTTTTCCCAATGCTCCCAAATGATTGATGATGACCGTAAACCTAGAAATCATGTGATCAATTTCTTCCCCGGATTCCATCTTGAAATTGTCCAATTCGCACATGAACCGGTTGATCTTCGATTCCTTCACTTGGCTTGTGCCCTCATTGACCATTTCCAAAGACTTCCATAAATCATATGCATTTCCACATTCCGGAAGCTTGCTAACTTGATCCCGATCAATGGCACATAGGAGTTGGTTGAGTGCCTTAGCATTTTGTGAAGCTTGTTTTAGATCCTCACTATCCCATTCTAAACTCGGCTTCGGAATCTCAACCCCATTGCTATCCCTTTTTGTTGGCATTTTTGCACCCCGTGTGATAATCAAATAGGATGGCGGATCATTGGCTAGGAGATAAGTCAACATTCTTGACTTCCAATAATTGTAGTCGGTTCCGGTGTAAAACGGAGGTCTAGTAGTTGAATATCCCTCGGCAAAATTTGAAAAGTGGCTTGTAGATCCCATAGTCTATTCTCGGACGGTTAAGTCTTTCTTGAGAATACCTCGCTCTGATACCAATTGAAAGTACCTACAAGCAATAGCGACAAGAAATCTCTATACCCAAGAGGGGTGAATTGGGTTATCGCTATAAATGCGGAATTATAAAATCTTTGCCGATTTTAAGCTCTTATTACCAAGTAGGAGTTTTAGGCAATTTTCTCTATTCCGATTAATAGCCTATATGCAAGTTTCTTATCAATATTATAAATGTAATCAAACTTGCAAATAAGTAAAAGTTAAGGGAAGAGAAATACGACACCACGATTTATAGTGGTTCGGCCAAACGTGCCTACGTCCACTCCCCCAAGCCTCGCTTGAAGATTTCCACTAGAATCGAGTTTTCCGTGGTTCACTCGTAACCAAGAGTTTTCCGCCAAGGCGCACTCCAAACCTTTTACAAGATTGAGTTTTCTACGTAGGTGCACTCACAACCTTTACAAATTACCCAAACGATGGGATTTCACAAATCACAAGTGTTTTTGATAAAGAAGAATTAAAACACACTTGGGTACTCACAAATAATAAGAAGATTGTGTGAGAGCAAACCCAAGTGTTTCTAAGCTCACTAAATGTATGGAAGGTGTGTGTGTGAGCTTGGATGAGTGTTTATGAATATGAAGGTGTATGACACTCTTTGTTTGCCTTAGAGAATGTGTATGAAGGTTTTCTAGATCTCTAACTTGAGGCAAAGGAGTTGGGGTTCTATTTATAATAAAATGCAAAGCTTTAGCCAACTCACAGCGAGACCGGCGAGGAAACCGGCGAGGAAACCGGCATGCCGGTCTAGGGCTCCAACGGTAACATAACGTTCAAAAAACTAGCCGTTGGACCGGCGATTAAACCGGCGAGGAGACCGGTGAGGAGCTCCCTGGTTCCAGAGAGCATGATTTTCTCAGCTAAAACCGGCATGGAGACCGGCGAGCAAACCGGCATGGGGACCGGCATGGAGCTCCCTGGTTTCAGTATGTGCATGACCAGTCAAGACTGACGACACTTGGTATTTTGGCCGTAACTTTCTCTAGAAAATTCCAAATCATGATCCGTAAATTTCTAAATAAACTAGACACATAGATCTAGCTTCTGTAAAAAATTCAGCTCCAAAAACATTAAGATGAATTTTATGGAAGTTTTCTAATGTGACATGTATGCAGAAAACGCACATCTGAACATGTTGTACTAAAAAGGCTCTAGCAAAAGTTCTATGCATCGGAATTATGTTCCGTTTGAACCGTAGAAAACTAGAGACACATATCTATCTAACGGTATATCATTTGAAGTTTAATTCAACCGTTTGATAGTTTTTGGAAGATCATTTACCGATGCACTTGTGCATAGAAATTCATTTTTGTGCAAATAAAGTGCAAATGATTCTTTAAGCATTCTAATCCATTTTAAATGCAAGTGATGCAAAATGTATGATTCCTAAGAGCTTTAGATCACTTGAGTAAACTCACTTACAATAAAATTTAGCTCTTAATCATTATCTTCGATTTGCCGCTAGTCTTCACATTCTCGCTCTTCACTCCTTATGCTTCGACACTTTTTGTATTGCTTCGTGTTTGCACGTCGAAGTCGTCAATTGCGTTGACGTCATCAAAATCCAATTACGCGACCAAGTCGCCAACAAAAGTCTTGTATTAGTCTTTGATTATGTGTAGTCGTTGTAAAAACAAGTGATATTAAGTATACATAAATTAATATTGAGTTTGTTTTCTATGTTTTGAGTATGGGCTACGGTCCCACACAAGTATAAAGCAATTAGAGAAAACAGTATTAGTATATATTTAAGGTTAGAAAGTCAGATGCTTATGGGGATAGTACGATCTATCACTTGCCGGTAACATCTCCCAAATCGGGGATGTTACATTACAATTCATATATTATAATATAAGTAAGATTAATTTATATTCTAATATTTAGAATTAGCTACTCAAGATTTGAATAAAAACTTGCATAATTTTATTACTTAAAGAAAAAAAGATTACAAGAAAAATAAAACACACAAGACACTTCTTCCAAATTCTTCAAGAGAGAAAATGAAAGAAACATAAAAGCAAATGAGAGGTGAGCGCCTCTATTTATAATAGAAGTGTTCATATCTCAATTATTAATAACAACTTTCCAAATAAAATACAAATAATAAACCTTTACTAATTTATTTTTTCTTTTTTCTTCTTTGACTTTTTTATTATTTATTTTGATCATTTTACAATCATTTGTCACAATCCACTTAAAGGTGGACTGTGACATTTCAACTTTTATTATTTTCTTTTTTACTTTTTTTACCTTGTATTTTTCACTTTGTTTTCTAATAATTAAAATTACATGGAACACACATTGGTTTCTTCACCAATTTCGACTTTGAAAACCTCAGAACTAGAAAATCTTGTAAAGAGCAAAGTTGTAGATATTTGAGTCTTCTTTCATGTGAAACTGGAATCGCCTCAATCCAATGTTGGAGTAAAACGGTATGGCCAAAATTGTACACTGTTAGAACGCCCTTTTAAGTTTATAGCCTCCAAAATCCAAATGTCACGTCCATTTTTCTAGTTATGCATCCAAGTTATTATTTCACGTACATAAAAAAATAAAAATCACTATAAAAATATATAAAATATAAATTTAATTATTATTTTATAAATGTGCTAAATTAAGTGGATTAATAAAACTACAAGTGTAAAATAATTAATTTTCATTTTAATAAGTGTATATTTTTTAGTGTTAATCAAATTATATCTTGTTATGCTAATTTGCACTATATTGGGTTAAATAGTGAAGCTCTTGATATGAAAATATATGTAATTTTTATTTTTATTTTTATTTTTATTTCAATTTTATTTTATAAATTGTGATTATTACCTAAATAAATTCGTACTCTTTCCAATTTATTAAGGACTATTGACTAGCTATAGACTGTCCCCAATTGGTACATATAATACTTGAATCTCATAAATATGAGAGAGTCGTTTATTAAAAATCTGGATTTGTTATAGACAATACGGTTCTACATGTTTTGGCATATTTAATACATTGGCAGTACTAATTATCGACATGACATATTACATGTGTTGACATTATTAATATCTGATAATCATGAAATAAATTGATTGAGAAATAAATATAATTTATATTTTATAAAAAGTAAAAAATATTTTATATTTGAAATATCAATAGTGAATCATTTAATCCTGGTATTTTATTATTTTTATTTTATTAGTTGAATTATTATTTTATCCTATTAAATCTGTTAATTGTGGATCGACCCCGGACTTACCGGGTTATTTTATTACTTCGACACTCTTATACTTGGGAGTAAAGAACCACTTTGTGAGTTTGTCAAGTTTTTGACGTCGTTGTCGGGGAATAAAACTTAATAGATATAATAATAATTTAATAATAAATATATATTTTACCTTTGTGTTGTTTGGTGTGTTTTAAAAAAAAATCTTTTATATTTTGTTGTTGTTTTGTATATTTTTTTTAAAAAAAACTTGCTAAATTATAGTCTCGGGAATCTAACTTTGAAAGACCATGTTTGCCAATTTATAAGAAAATTGGATTGGAAGCATATCCTCGACCCATAGAGGGCGTCCAAGCCGTTACTGGACGTAAAACCATATGAAGATATGAGCCACAATCACAACTACATTTTAATTTACTGTTTTGATTTTCTTTTACTGTTTTAAGCTATAACCTTTCTTTTTAGTAGCTGTATTGTACATTCAATTATCAATACCAAACTAATTAGGTGATGTCTTCTAAATTCAACTTTTGTTTATTTACACATTGATGAACATGTCTCAATTTGGTATTGGGGGAAGAGACAGTTGACTAGAAATTTTTTTTATTTTTTTAAAAATTATTTTGACTGTGTATCAAAAAATAAAATATAAATAATTATTTTTTTATGTTATTTCTAAATAAGTTATTTTTTTCATTTCATTTTGAATTATTTAAATTCGTGAATTCTCCATAAAGTTATTTAAATTTGATTTTCATATGCTCAATTGTCAGATATTATCAACATACATGTTAACATATGATCATGGGTTGTAAGTAAACTTTTTGTAATATTCAGTTCTCTAGTTTGTTGGAGGCAACACCTAAAAGTAATAAAATTTGTATTTTTATTTCAAAAAAAAAGTAAATAAAAAAAACTAATCAAGCTTCTACTTAGTACCCGGACATCTTGCCTCAACAAATCAGTGATTGTTCGAGTAAAATGGTAGAGCTTGAGTTAAAAAAGTATGAATAAGTTCGATTTCAGAGCTTCTCTAAATCGAGCAATTAAGTCCATACGAGTGTTTTAATACTTAGTGTCATAAGGCCAACTAGTATGAGAGTCACTAGCTCAAAACTCGTTAAATGGGTCAAGGAGAAAGTTTAAGAAAAATAGACATTTTTCTTTTTGTCATCTGAAATCTGAACAATTAAGTCCGTAGGGGTGTCTTAACACCTAGTGCCCTAAAGCCAACTAGTATGAGAGTCATTGACTCAAAGCTCGTTACAAGGGTTGAAGATTTATTATTCAAAAAAATATTTTTTTTTTTGTTTATAAATAAACTGACATTGCCAAGAAGGTGTAAATTCTAATATAACTTTAGGACAAAAAGTATTACTCTTTTTTTTTAACAAGACCTATTAATATTGTGGGCACAATAAATTGATTGATACTTTGTCTCATGTGTATATGGAAAAATGATAAAATGTACTTGTTGATTTATTTATTTGATAATTTAGAAAGAAAAATAATAATTACTAAATTTGGATAAGAATTTTTTCTTTTTAGTTTTCGCTTAAATTATCAGGGACTAGTAATAAGCTGGTTGGGTTGTGTGATGAACAAAAAAATACACATTTATTAAAAGAAAAATTAATCATTTTACACTTGTAGTTTCATTAATCTCCTTAATTTAACACATTTGTAAAATAATTATTATATTTATGTTTTATATATTTTTATTGTGATTTTTATTTATTGTGTAGGCAAAATACTACTTTGGAAGCTAAATACGAAAAATGAATATGAAATATGAACTCCATGACTCATAAATCTGAAAAAAGTGTGACAGCTAGATTCAAATCGGACTTGAAAAATATTCACCGTGTTTAGATTGGCAACAAAATGAGATTATGATGTATTTAACTACACATGTATTTTATATAAATATATAAAACAAAACAAAATAAAAACAAAAAGTTAAAAAAAATAAATAAATAAATCATCAACCGAATTTTGTGGATGATTTATGCAAATTGTTGACAATCAACAATAATGCAATTCATTTGTATTATGCTAATTTGAATGAGGATGTTCAACACCTCTTTCTCCCAGCAAAAATCTCATGGACCTCTCTTGAGATTTTGTGGGATGAGCTCTTGTGTGTATTTTTTTTGTTGTAACTTATTTTTATTTTATTAATAAATTTATGAGGGTTTTTATTTATATCTTGTTCTGCTAATTTGCACTATGATAGGGTAAATGGTGAAGCTCTTGATATGAAAATATAGGTAATTTTATTTATATTATATTTGATAAATTGTGATTATTTCTTAGATAAATTTGTATTCTTTCTAATTTATTGAGGACTCTTGACTAAATGTATACAGTTCATGATTGGCACAGATAATACTTGAATATCATAAATATAAGAGAGTCGACTATTAAAAATCTGGATTATTTATAGACAATAGACCTGGCCGGCGGTTCGGTTTCGGTTCGGAACCGAACCGAACTGGCCGGTTCCCGATTCCACAAGTGTGGAACCGGAACCGTGAACCGAACCGGTCGGTTCCGGTTCGTTTCGAACCTTTTTTTTTTTTAAAAAAAAGAAATTTTGAAAAGAAATTAAAATAAATTAGATTAATTTAATAAATAAATAAAATTATTAAATTGAAGAGCTTGAACTTAAATTTTAAAAAATTTAAGTTGCCTACGTATCCTCCAGGGGTGAGAGGAATCAAAGCTCACGTAATTCCATTACAATTTTCAGATATTTCCCCTTTAGAAATTTACAATTTTGTAATTATCAATCATCATTATCAGTTGATCATTCAGCTTCGTTTCCGCTTGCACTTGTTGTTGCATATGCATTATCGAACAAGTCTTCAAAATCATCGGGGGATCTTCTTGTTGTCTCATATCAGCTCGAGTCCAATCATCCACACAAGCTGTTGCTTCTAGAATGCTTGGATGTAATGAAGATCGTCTAGCTTCCAATATATTGCCTCCCAAGCTGAAGGCTTGCTCAACCGCAACGATGGATATATGTGCTGCCAATATCTCTTTAGCAATAATTGATAAAATATGATATATATTTTGATGTCGGTTCCACCATTCAAGGATTTTAAAATTTTTACTAACTAAACTTTCAGTAAGAAACTGGAAATTTGTAGATAAATAATTATCTAATTCGGGGTTATTAGTTGTCGTATCCCTAGCTTTTTTATTTCGTTGCAGTAACCAACGATCCACTGCGCTAAATCTTGTTTAAATTACCGGTTCGCTACTACTAGATTCACCTAATGTTCATAAGTTATATCTTACAATATAATCATTAAATAACTCAATTAAATCATTTCTTAATCTCACTATTATTCTTGTAATGTCAATTTCATTTAATATTCCTAAATAATCATAGTAAGCTTGTAAAGCACTATTCAAACCTTCTAAATTAAATCTAGGATCAAAAACAGCAGCAATAAGATAAAGTAAAAGAATTTCTCTAAAATAATTCAACCATTTTATCTTCATAGCAGTAATGGCTTCGAACAAAACAATATCATTAGGATCGCTACTTTCAACATGTTCATCGAGAGTACCAACAATATTCAAACTTTCAAGAAGAAATAAATGTGCTGTAGGATAATAAACTCCGCTAAAAATTAAAGTAGCATCATTAAAAACTTTTAAAATTTCTAATTTTTTTTCACAAATATCTTATTGACTAGGAAAAATTGTGATATTTTGAACATGTTGAGAAAAAAAACTATATAATGCATATTTGTATTGTAATGCTTGACATAAAAGAAAATAAGTTGAATTCCAACGTGTTGGAACATCTCTTGAAAATTTAATCGGTTTAATACCATTTATTTTATAAAACTTGGCTCATTCTCTCATAACTTGAGAATATGACCAAATACAATTAAGTGTCGTCTTAATAGGATCAATGAAAGGTGATAATAATTTCAGACCATCTTGAACACATAAGTTAAGGACATGACATGTGCAACGAATATGAAAAAACCGACCCCCTAAATTTGGTTGACATATTTCTTTTAAATCATTGATGGATGCAGTATTTACAGATGCATTATTAAATCCAATTGTTAAAATTTTATCTACTAAACCATATTCATCAAAAATTACCTTCATCATTCTATAAATATTTTGTGCAGTAAGTTGGTCATCAAAAACTCTAAATGCAATAAGTCATTTTTGCATGGTAAATGATGCACCAATCCAATGACAAGTCACACCCATGTATGAGTGTGTTTGCCAATGGTCACTCCAAATATCAGAACATATAGAAATACGACTTTTAATCTCTTCAAATATTTCATTTAAAATAATTTTACCATCTTTGTATAATTTAAAAATATGATGTTTTGTTGTGTTTCGAGTCATTCTACATGCAGCAGGATTTAAAGCATTATGCATGTAATTAGTAAAATGAAATTTTTCACCAAAGCTTAAAGAAAGATGTGACATACAAGTTAATTTCGCAAATTCTTCTCTATTTTTTGCATCAGAATATTTAAATAAATCTACAACACTCGTACCTCTACTAGATGATGCGTACCTGGCCATTTGAGTTTGCGTCGTATCAATTCCAAGTTCAACTGTATGATATCTTTCAAGTGCTTGATCATATTACCGTATCCACCAGAAAATTTGTAGGAAACCCCACAATGGTATCAAACTGCTCTTGAACTTTCATCGTCTTGGCGGTCTAAATGAAAATGAATTTTGAAAACATCTGATGAATGAGCATTAACTTCTCTTCTCTGTGATTGTGAACCGACACTAGGGTCGCTCTCTTGGGTTGGCATATTTGACATTATGTTCTCAGATGAGCTTGCCATTTTTTGTTTAAGAAATAAGTAAGAAGAATAAGAAAATTGACTAATTGAGAATGATAATAACTAATTGAGATTGTGAATAAGAGAATTGTAAGAATTGAGAGAGTTGAAAAATTGATGTGTTGAAATAATGAAAAATGACCCCTATTTATAGAGTTTTAGATTTTTTTTTTATACAAAAAATGCCCATAAATATAACTGTTTTATTACCTTTATTATGGGTATATTAGAAATTAACTATTTCATTTTTTTATGACCGTTAAGGCCTTTTTTTTTTGGTATTAAGGGGCAGGGTTGGCTCCCTGCCCCTTCCCCAACGGCTACTAGCCGTTGGGGAAGAAAGGGTTATTGTTGGAACCCTACGGTTCCAACCGGAACCTTTCAGTTCCAAGGTCCTGGTTGGAACAGCTGGTTCCAACCGGTTCGGTCGGTGGTGGAACCTCAACCGAACCGGTCAATCACGGTTCTGGTTCCGGTTTAGGAATTGGAACCGGAACCGTCCGGTTCCAAACCGGAATCGTGGCCTGGTCTAATAGACAATATGGTTCTATATGTTTGGCATATTTAGTACATTGACATGATTAATTATCGACATGACGGATTACATGTGTTGGCATTATTAATACCTACTAATCATGAAATAAATTGATTGAGAAATAATTTTAATTTATATTTTATAAAAAATAAAAATTATTTTATATTTGAAATATCAAGAGTGAATCCTTTAATCATGGTATTTTATTATTTTTATTTTATTAGTTGAATTATTATTTTATCATATTAAATCTATTTCATGTGGATCGACCCCGAAATTACCAGATTATTTTATTACTTCAACACTCTTATACTGGCCTAAAACTCGTTATAAATGGGTCCATGAGAAAGTTTAAGAAAATCAGACACTTTTCTTTTTGTCATCAGAGATCCGAGCAATTAAATATGTACGAGTGTATTAACACCTACTGCCCTAAAGCCAACTAGTTTGGGAGTCATTGACATAAAGCGCGTTACAAGGGTTGAAGATTTATTATTCAAAAAAATATTTTTTATTTATAAATAAACTGTCATTGTCAAAAAGGTGTAAATTCTGATATAATTTTAGGATAAAAATATTACTATTTTTTTAACAAGACCTATGAATATTGTGGGCAGAACAAATTAATTGATACTTTGTCTCATTGTACATGGAAAAATGGTAAAATGACATGGGTATTTACTTAATTGATAATTTAGAAAGAAAGAAAATAATTATTAAATTTGGATAAAAAAAATTCTTTTTATTTTTCGCTTAAATTATTAGGGATTAGTAATAAGCTAGTTGGGGGTGTGATGAACACCAAAAAGTGCACATTTATTAAAAGAAAAATTAATCATTTTACACTTATAGTTTCATTAATCCCCTTAATTTAACACATTTGTAAAATAATAATTATATTTATATTTTATATATTTTTATTGTGATTTTTATTTATTGTGTATGCAAAATACTGCATTGGAAGCTAAATAGGAAAATTGAATATGAAATATGAACTTCATGACTCATAAATCTGAAAAGAGTGTGACAGCTAGATTCAAATCGGACTTGAAAAACATTCACCGTGTTTAGATTGGTAACAAAATGAGATTATGATGTATTTAATTACACGTATATTTTATATAAATATATAAAAGAAAAAAAAATAAAAAGAAAACAAAAATAAAAAGACAACAAACAACAAAAAAAAAGTTTTAAAAAAAAAAAGTAAATCATCCACCGAGTTCAGTGGATGATTTATGCAAATTATTGACAATCAGCAATAATGCAATTCATTTGTATTATGCTAATTTGAATGAGGATGCTCAACACCTCTATCTCCGAGTAAAAATCTCATGGACCTCTCTTGAGATTTTGTGCGATGAGCACTTTTATGTATTTATTCTTTTGTAATTTATTTTTCTTTTATTAATAAAATTATGAATGTTTTTATTTATATCTTGTTCTGCTAATTTGCACTCTGCTGTGGTAAATGGTGAAGCTTTTAATATGAAAATATAGGTAATTTTTATTTATATTATATATTATAAATTGTGATTATTTTCTAGATAAATTCGTACTCTTTCCAATTTATTGAGGACTCTTGACTAGCTGTAAACAGTCTCTGATTGACATAGATAATACTTGAATCTCATAAATATGAGAGTGTATTATTAAAATCTGGATTAGTCATAGTGTGGGCAACAGAAACTGGACGACGTATGCTGTCCCGGGCTCGCGGCCCGGTCGGGAGTACGGAGTAGCCATGGGGGACTAAACCGGAGAATAATGGAGTCGCCACCCGGTGTGAACCGGGAAAATGAGATTTAAGGCCGCACTCACCCCTCGCAAGGGAAGACCTCAAACCATTGGGTTCGGAATGGTCCCTTACTTATGCCACTTGTAATGAAAGGATTTATATGATAATTTAATCAGGCTTAAGTAACACTTATTTCTAAGAATATCATGCTTCTAAATCCACATACATACATCAACAAGTTCATCTAAATTTATATGTCACACATATTCAAATTTGCATACAGCCTATTTGCATGTAATCTATGTCTCAATTTGCATACATAAGGTTTATCATATGGCAAGCATACAAGTTAATGAACACATTGGTGGACACAGAAGCGCAAACAAATAGCATTCTTACTAGCATGCATATTAAGAAAAGATATTTAAGCGCATAATAGAAATAGACAACTAGAGAGGTAATACAAATGCATAACGTAAAAAAAAGGGAACTATGTGCTAAGATGGACATGTCGTAATGTGATGCAAGAGGATCTGTTTACCGTGGGCGTTCGTGCAGCGTTCGTAGACGCGTTCGAACGGTAAACAGAAGGTTCTCGTTCGAGTAGCGTTCGTAAACGCGTTCGAACGGAAATGAAACAGAATACTCACGTTCGTATGGCGTTTGTGAACGCGTTCGAACGGAAATGAAACAGAATGCTCACGTTCGTATGGCATTCGTGAACGCGTTCGAACAGAGATGAGACCTGATGCATGATAAGGCAAAAATGCATGCGCGTTCGAGTTGCGTTCGTAAACGCGTTCGAACGGGAATAGACCTGATGCATGAAATGGGACACAATACATAAATAACAAATAGTACAATGCGAGGCGCGGCGAAGCATCGTGGTAAATGATTTTAACCTCTTCAATTAGAGGACCTCTCATCGCACTTACTAAGCCTATGCGCTCAATCGCATCATGCATACAAACATAAAGACAATCATATCAAACTAAGTATGCCCGATTGAACACATCTTACATCCAACCGAACATACATCAACCGGCGCGGCAAAGCATCGTGGTAAAGGGCTTTAACCCCTCCCCATATGGGATCTTTCATTCCACTTACTAAGCCTATGCGCTCGATTGAGTCATGCATACAAAGAATTAAACACAATAATATCAAACTTAGTATGCCCGATTGAACGTATCTTACATCCAACCGAACACACATCAACCGGCGCGGCAAATCATCGTGGTAAAGGGCTTTAACCCCTCCCCATAGGGGATCTTTCATTCCACTTACTAAGCCCATGCGCTTGATTAAACCATGCATAAAAACATAAAGACAATCATATCAAACTAAGTATGCCCGATTGAACACATCTTACATCCAACCGAACATACATCAATCGGCGCGGCAAAACATCGTGGTAAAGGGCTTTAACCCATCCCCATAGGGGATCTTTCATTCCACTTACTAAGCCCATGCGCTTGATTGAACCATGCATAAATAAGCAACATGCAGAATTCAAGTGACGAAAAATAAATAAACCAAAACAACACAAAACAAAAGAGGGTACCGTTTGCTCAAGCGGTACGTGGAATTGTATCCCAAGTACAGACCGCACTACCGTCCATTCGGATTCGGCTACGGAATTTACGTCTGGGTTTCCATCATATATACCACAAGAGACGACACTCTTCCATTCATCCAATACCCACAACACACATCATACACAAACAAGATTTAACAAACAAGTAAAATACAATCAAAATAAATAACAAAAATCAAATAAAGATGAGTGTGAAAAGTACCATCAGGTCTAACCTTTTAAATCACCTCTCGGATGTACGGCACACGGTCGTCGGAAGGGTGGTTGCTCCACAACTCTTTCGGTTCACTGGTTCACTGCTCTCGTTCGTTGTCTCACTGTTTGGGGTCGTCGTTCTCCGTCTTTTGCTGCTGTTTTTGACTCTGATTTGCTACTGTTCGGCCTCTGTTTTGCTGCTCACTGTTCAAGTCACATGTTTTGATGTTTTAATTATTTTAATGATTATAAATGCAGTTTTTTTTATGTTATTACTTTAAGTTTTTTAGGGAATGTATTAAGAGGATTTCGCTGCTGTATAGGGGGTGGTTTGGGCGTGATTTGGCTACTGTTTTAGTGTTAAAGGGGCTGCTATATTCGGTTATGGAGTGGAGGAGATTTGTGAGGTTTATGGACGTGTCGGGCTGATCGGTTTGTGAAGGTGCTTTTAATGTGAAGGCTTGGGGTTATTTTCTTTTCTCTTGTGATTTGTGTGAGTTGTGTGTCTATTATGTGTATGAGCTAGGGGTTGGAAATTCTTTTCTTCTTTTATTTCTTGTGATGGGCGTGAACTAGGAGAGGGATGGCTTGGAGAGGTGTTGTTTATATAGAGAAGAGTTAGGGCTTCACCTTGTCTCACAAGTAAGAGATTTTGGCATTAAAATGAGGATTTGATTTGGTGTTGGACAAGGAAAGGATTAGATTGAGGGGGGACAAATCTTGGCTATATTAGGAATACAATATCTTTAAATTGGTTATGATTGATTTTAATTAGGCATGACATCTTTTTAATTTAGTATGTGATTTGTTTAGTTAGGAAGTTAATATATTTGATTTATCTTTATTAGGTATGATTATATTTTGTGTTTTATTTAATTGGTAAATGGTTTAAATATTTTATTTAATTCAATGTTTAATTTAATTAAGATTTAATTTAATTTCACATGTGTTTTATTAATTGGGATGTGTTTTATGGGCTTTGGTGGGTTAATTGGGCTTGGGTGTGAGGCTAGCAGCAAAACCAGAATTACCGACACCGTTCGAACGCGACACGAACGCCCGCAATCTGTTTAGCGTTCGAACGTATAGATGAACGCAGCACGAACGAAAACAGTGAACCTTGTTTATTCTGAATTTCCCCTTCCGATATCTGTTTCCCGCGGCTTCCGTGACTCAAAAGGTAGTGCCTCCAAATGAGACTCATCATCGGGTTTCACATGCAAAAATACAATGCCTACACATAGACAATACGGTTCTACATGTTTTGTCATCAATTAGTAAGAGATATTATTATTATTATTATTATTATTATTATTATTATTATTATTATTATTATTATATTATTATTATTATTATTATTAATATTATTATTAATATTATTATTATTATTATTATTATTATTATTTTAATTTTAATTTTATTAATTTTATTATTATTATTATTATTATTATTATTATTATTATTATTATTATTTTATGTTATTCAACAATCAACAATCAGCAATTGCATTTTGATTTCTGGCAACATTCACATAATAAAAACACTTTCATTATTATTTCCAACTCCAAAAACCCACCTACCATGTGCAATTGCCTCCCATTTGTACATACATGTGCTGTAAAAAATATATATATATAATTAAACTTGCACATTTTTATGTGTGTGTTGCATTCTTACTTTATTGCCATTTATGTTTTGATGCATTGAGATTAAATACAAATTTGGGTTAGGTCATTTTTTGTTTATTAAAACATTCTATGACTTTATTATCCCAACAATATGTATATGCAAGTGGAGATGTTATTTAAGGATTGGTTAGTTTGGTTGAGATTTTTAATAACTTATAAATAAGGTGCATGTAATCTTTTAGTACTTAATTCCATCTTTTTACATACATGTGCTATAAAAAAAATAATTTAAACTTGCACATTTTTACGTGTTTGTTGCATTCTTAATTGAGAAATGCTAACGAGTGTCATAGGGCAATGATCCATTTTAGGAAAGTTTTCATGAGAAAAATGAAAAAGTAATTAATATTTTGATAATTTTTTACATTCTCTATAAAAATGATGTGAAAATTTTCCAAAAATTGATCCTTAATAAGCACATTTATGGCACTCGTTAGCATGACCATTCTTAATTTATTGCCATTTATGTTTTTATGCATTGAGATTAAATACAACTTTGGGTTAGGTCATTTTTTGTTTATTAAAACATTCTATTACTTTATTGTCCCAACAATGTGTACATGCAAGTGGAAATGTTATTTAAAGATTGGTTAGTTTGGTTGAGATATTTAATAACTTATAAATAAGGTGCATGTAATCTTTTAGTACTTAATTCCATCAATTCTATTCATTAAACCTGACATTAGTTTATTCTAAAGTAAATTTTCTAACTTAATTTGTTGCCATGATTAAATTCTGATATGATTTTTATTTTTTTTTAATTTCCAAAAACTTTACCCAAGTAACAACCAAATGACACGAAAAAACTCAACAAAAAAAAAGACTTTTTGAAATTAAAAATTATTTGTGGCTAATAGAGAAACCACACCAATCAAACAATAAGTTTAAATTACAAATAAATATTTGAAGAATATTA
The DNA here is from genome assembly GCA_019454045.1 of Zanthoxylum bungeanum. NCBI lineage: Eukaryota > Viridiplantae > Streptophyta > Magnoliopsida > Sapindales > Rutaceae > Zanthoxylum > Zanthoxylum bungeanum. The sequence continues at coordinate 515,241 of SKCR01026490.1, forward strand.
AGCAAAATTATCATTAGCTTCAAAATCATTTTTGATATGGGTGAGACTATTTGCCCTCTAAATATTGCTTTAAACACTCATTTATTTTCTTCTACACTCAAATTTAATTTTTGAAAAAATCAAAGTTTACTTTCAACACTCTTCATAATTCCAAACATAACCCCACTTACAATTTACAAAGTTACAAATATAACCCCTCTCTTTTCTTTCATGTTGGCGTTGTGTGTAATGCCCTTATTGTAAAAGATGAAAGGCTTGGATTGAATTAGAATAGAGGCAATTGTGTAATAATCATCAAAATTTTAAAAATATATATGTGTCCAAAGTATATTTTAAAGTGTAAATAGTCTCATTCACATTCACTTGTATTTTTTTTTTTTTTTTTACTACAATACCACAAGTTGAAAAAATTTAATAGAATATTGTTTGAGAAAAATGTTTTATAAAATAATTTTCACTTCTTGTTTTAGTGTAGTACAATAATGCTGGTCCCGAATACGACTACCCGAGGCCCCCGAAGTTTACATCAAAAAGAAGCTTTTAATCCAATATCTGTTTGTTTTCTTATTTGTTTTAGGTTCTATTTTTGTGTTTGTAAAATTGACCCTCTAAATATGGAATATTCAATTAAAAAAATTATATACTAATTTTTTTCGGCTCAATATTAGATTCTAAAATTAATAGTGTCACATATTAAAATTTTTTAATTTTTTTATTCTTTATTCATAAGAAATCAAACTTTAAAAACTCATTTGATCAAGTAGCTAATGATTTTTAGAACAAAAAATAAAAAAATAAAATGCACTTCCACGTGTCAGTGGGGAAAAAATACAAATGGGGCCTTTCATGAAGAATATAAAAAAAAGAAGCACTTAAAAAAAGTGCTTTATTATTTTAGTCATACTTCGAGTCCCTTCCTATTACGGCAATTCTCCAACCTTAAAACCTTTAACATATTTTCCAATTTTGGTATATAATTTTTTTTTTCTCTATCAACTATGATTGTGACTCGTCCTTACCGGCTACAGCAGGTGACATCCAATCGACAAAACTTTATCCCTCGTCTCGCAAATCACGAACCGACGCGTGTCGGTCAGGGCCACCAACTCTACTGTTGCAGCATCATTCTTTCCTTCCTATGAGCCAGGAAAGAGGAAACAGCTGGATTATTTTATTCTTGATATATATATATATATATTAAAAATTATTAATTAGGTTATGCAAATTAATGAAATTATTGAATGGAAATGGTCCACTATTAAACTTAATAATTAATAAAGTTGGTTTCAATTGGCCGACTTTATATAAGTGGATATGCTCATCGACTATGTATAGCAATTTAAGAAAAATAATAATAATATTTACTTTTTAGAAGAGATTTGGCATCTTATTAGGGACGTGACCAAAAAAAATTAGGTACAATGCTATTTGATCGTTGATAGTTAATTTGGTACAAATTTTGTTTTCATAAACGAGATTAAAAATTGAAATTCAATCATATTATAAATTAATACAAATATGTTTAAAATTTAAGTACCGTAATAATTAAGGGTGGGTAGTAAAAATGAGTGTTTAGGAAACACTCAAAGACATTAAAGGATTCTATTACCTTATGATTTATGAAATATATTTTAAGAGAAAAATACTTTACAAGCGAAAGAAATTGAATTAGCTTCATGAACAAAATGTGAATGTGAAATGCCATCTACTAGTTATCCAACCAATTTTTTTTTTAATTAAAAAAAAAAAAAAAGCAAAAATCGTTATCTCTGACAGTATATATATTTTCTGACACAAATAAAACAAAATGATATTATTAATATTTAACGTGTTAAAGAATATACATACTCTCTTCAATCACGCGTCATGAAAACGCACCAATTGCAAGAGACCCAACTTGCCCTTTTGGTGGTCCCTTGTTCCAGAAGGGGCGTCCCACACGCGCCATTGCATTAGTGATGAGACCCTCTTTTATTTTGTTTTTATTTTTTTATTATTTTTTGTCTTCTCACTTCTTTTTAACCTAACGTAAATCTTTGATATTATTATTTGATTTGATTTATGTATAATATTTCTTTTAAAATTAAAAATTTGAATTACAAAATAAATTTAGGTGGTGTAATGCTTGTTAGAACTTCATTTAGACTAATTTAACTAATAATGCTAACGACTTAAACCATTAAACATTGATCCTCTTAAGTATTTTGTATGCACTTCTTGTTCAATATTGAACGTTAGTGGGAACTTTATAATTTAATTATATATACATTCTTATAAATAAAACAAAGAAAAAGAGAATACGCAAGCTACTATTGAATGTAATTTTGTATATTCGTTGGTTTGATGAGTTGGATAAAAATATCGACTTCATTGTTTAAATAAAGATAAAATCTTCATATAAATTAGGACCCACACGAGGACCGTGGGAGCCCGATACCTTAACCGTGGATAATGAAATAATAATTATTATGAATTATAATTTTTCTTATACATATACCAATTTATACATAAACTGTCTTACAATATATTTAGACTTGTATTTAGAAACTAATTTTAGTATTAAAAAGAAAACTGAAATAGTTATGAAGTACAAAGGAGCAAAGTACAATGTGATTGGTTTTTGTTTTTGTGTGGGTCTCGTTGGCAACAAGAAGTGTACGAGGTTTACATGAAGGAAACGTGGACGTTTCATATCCACACATGGAAATTTTTTTTTACATATTTAATAATCTATCAAAAACTTCCAATTTTTAATCATCAATTTTTTTCGATTATTTTAATATTATTTTCTCACTCTTTCAAACACTGCAATTATTAGTCTGGTTTAATTTTGAAGTGATGGAAAATGAAATGCTCCATATCTCTCCTCCTATGCTTAATTTCAAATATGATAATAATTTACATTGGGCCCCCTCCACTATCTAATATTGTTTTTTTGGCCGTCTAAGGAGTTAAGGTGCGGTTGGTTCGGGTTCATTAATAGTTAGAAAGGACACCTGGCATTTGTTTCTGTATAGGGGATGGGCAGCCTAAAAAAATTAAAATTTATTTAATGATTATCATTTTTACTTGGAATTTACCAAAAAAAAAAAAGGAAAATATTATAATAACAGAGGCATTTACAATTTCTACCTAATCCTAACTACACTAGTTTCTATAGTTTTCTCCAAAAATAATAATATGTTAGGTTTACTCGTATCAAGAATCACACAAGAATCAACAAAAGCATACTGTTGACGGCTGATTTTCGTTTCAAGAACAGTTTCGGGATAACTCCCCCGAGACAACTTTCCATCAACCTTGAATTTGTTCGGTTATGGAGAGATCAAAGGCAAATTTATTAGAAGGTGGGAAAAACACACGAATTGACAAGATAGTTTTAATGTGGTTCGGCGGAGCGAATCCAACCTACGTCCACGGGCACAAAACGGTGAGGGTTATTTTTATTATTAGAACTAACTCGGCCTACCCATTCCGAGTGAGGTCTGAATGAGGCCGAGCAGTTTAAAGAGTTTTACAAGTAGTGCTCATACTTTTTTGTTATAAGATTCTCCTCCATTTTTTCTCCATTCCAGTCTGCCCTCAAATTAACCTAACTTTCCTTTATATACTATGGAATTACAACACTATTCTTTCGACTTTATGACTTTCCCACGATTCCCGACTGGTTGTCGGGCTCTCTGCCCCATGACTGTCTTTGCCGAAAGCAAGCCTGCCGTCTGACAGCCTGTCACCTTACGCATGTTTTCTCTACTGCCACACGTAACAATTAATTATGCCAGCCTGTAAAGAGCCTTCAATCGGTGATACATCTCAGAAGGAAAAGTCCAAACTGCCCCACTCATATGTCGGTCGTCAAGAGATCGGCTAAATGATCTGCCGAACTACCCAAGCTACTACCGACCTGACCCTACACGTCCGAGTTCACCCGCTGGTTCCAGGGGGTAAGGTCAAATCAAAACGAGCTCCTGGTCAAATGTGGTCAGCCTCGGCTTTGAAGTCGTCGGCCTCTGAAATATGTGCCATGACATATCGTCTGATTGGTCGGTTCCGAGAAGAAGGTGTTTGGACCCTCTGATTGTATGGGAACTGTTTAACACATCTGAACATCTGATCCCCCAAGAAACTGAAAATTCTCTCTCTACCATTGCCGAACTGTTCAAAGTACTTATCCTTAAAAACACCATCAACACATACAACAGAAGACAAATACAATTTTTTTCCTTGGTTCGTTTAAGAACTCATTCTACATCTATGTCAAATTTCGGAAATGGAGTTCGTTGAACTAGAAATAATTTTTGTATAAAGCTCTTACAATCTTTTTCCTCTCACACACAATATCCCCAAATTGCTAATCTTACACTCAAAACTCAATTACAACCTTCGATACACGACAAAATACTAAAGATATATTCAATAATCGATTTACAAGTAATATTACACAAATGAATTTTAATTTATACAATGGGAGCTTGAGAGGAACGACTGAGAAGTTTAGTGAACACTCATGTAAGCAATCTTGTAGCATTATATAAGCAAATGACATGTCATATTCTAATAAGTTGGTAAAACGACAAGTCATTCTTCCTCCACTTGAAAACTTAGACACATAGTTGTAATTACCAGCTCCTGCCCAAGCCAAGTCAATTACATCAAAGCTTCACACTCAACAAAATAGTTATTTTTTAAAAAAAAATTCAAGTGATTTCACATAATATTTTCCAGATGAAAATGTAGAAAATTAAAATAACAACTATTCATCTTATGCCACCTAGTCTATTTGATTGGATGGTAGAGACTCTTTCCATTATCAGGGGTGGAGAAATGAAAATCTAAGAGACTAAGTAATGATAAATAACAAATATTGCATAAAATCATAAAAATATTAAACTTAAAGGCTAAAAATTAAATTATATATCCCGGCCCCCCTTTGGATAATATCTGCAATACAACGGATGTACCATGTCATTTGTGCAACAATCCAATAATTCATTGTTACGCATATTAAAATATTAAAAAATAATTAAAAAGATGGATATTAAATCATACATGTCATTTACTAATATGTTGGTGATATCACGCCACTCTTGTCTCCGTTGCACCAAAAAATTACTCCCTCCTTTGATTTTAGACTCCCTCCGTTCCCTCCTATTATATAGAAGAATGATTGAATTCTCGAAAACTTCTTCATTTGTATTGAGCAAATATTATATTTGATAAACCATAAAAATTATTTTTGATACAATTGATTGGGTCTTGGGATGGACAAATATTTATCGATTATAATCCGATTAATTTTTTTATTCGAGAAAAAAAAAATTATAAAATCTCAAAATCCGATTAAAATTAGAGATTTTCTAGTATTCTTATAGAAAACGCCTTTGTAAACTCAAATTTCTTTACTTAATTGATGAGATTTACTTGAGGAGATGAACCTACTTTAATAATCACGGAGAGAAAATTATAATAAAGTAAACATAATTAATCATGTCAACAGTCGATAACTTTAATGAAATTCTGATATGCAGTTGCTATCACAACAAAATTTATATTAAACAATTAAAATAAAATAATGTAGCTTTATTAAATTATTGACGATGGCCACAAATACACATGTCACTAGATCATATAATATTTTACACAAAGGGGGCAAAAAAAATCATCTTCTAAATATAGTAAAGCATAAAGTTTCGAGTAGATTAAGATGCCAAAAAAATTATCAATAATTAAAGGGCATGCCCAATTCATTTGCAGCTGAATCAGTCCATAATCCAGGATTAGTTTATTGTAATTTAAAGTTTAATTATATCTGTCCTTAAAAGATTAGCAGGTTCAGAGACATCTGACAATGTGTGAAAATCATATTAGCATTGTTTAGTATAAACACAAAGCCAGGCTGATGATGCAATGGATGACTTACATTTCAAAACTAACACAGAAAAAAAAAACCCAGCTATAAGAGTCTAATAGGTGTAGAAGGCTCCCGCCAATGGCGTAATAAGAACATTGATTTGGTGAGGTAATATTTGATTTTCACAAAAATAATAAATATTCTTCACTTTAACATGGGCAAAGTAAAATAATTTCATTAATAAATTATAGTTTTTAATAACTTATAGGACATGGATTGAGCGTCAATTGACTCCTATTATAAATATGATTTGAAGAATGTCATGATGTATGCATTATTAAATATTCAAATATATAGATATATAATTACATATCAGCATAACATCTTAAAGATTTTCAGATATATTTTCAGATATATTTTCAGATATATATGTATGTGTGTATAGATATATAATTACATATATATTATTTTCGAGATTTATTCTTATTCTTTCATGGTTAAGAGTTAAGACCATGGTTACTTACTGAATTTATAACTCACAATACAACAGTTTGTTAGTTTTATAGATTGTCAATCAGATTGATAAGTCACACAAACTTTTGAAAAGTCATACTCGAGACGACAGAATTACCCAAGTTACAGTCAACTACTCTAGAGTCACGGGCTTAGAAACACGTAAAAAAACCCTAAAAAACTCAAGGCTGCACCTCCGTCGCTGCGAAACAAATAGACGAGAACAAGTTGTCCTGAATCTTGGTGAAGTGCATGACCAGGTATAAATATCATACTCAAACTAGAAAAATTAACTAAAGTTCATGTAAAAGCCAGTGATCTCAAGAAAAATATTCAACCTTGAGCTTTTGAATTGGCTGACAATCACATGGATAGATTGCTGCTATAACCAGATTATAATGTCACAAATTTCGAAAAAGATGTCAATTGATATGAATATAAATTATAAAAAAAAAACATGTTTTTATATAATCGACCACTAATTGTACCTAACTCTGTCTTCTTCTCGTGATGAATATCATATTCTTAACAAAAAGTTTTTCTACTTTGTTTTTGTATACAACAATGCCTTTTTTCTAAGTTAACAGAGATTGGCTGAGGATTCATAAAAGTCACGTTCACTTTTTCTGTTTGTAAGTTAACAAAGCAGACAAAAGAGTACAGGTTAGATGAATAAGTACAGGTTTTATTTACAATCATCGTCATAGCAAAACAGGATTAGTGTACTGAAAATTCAAGAAAACTAAATAACCTCCTTAACATGTATAAATTTATCTTGAGTCAGGGGCGGTTCTGAGTTTTTTTAGAGATCTTAGGCGAGTTTCTAAAGTGCGATTCTTACTAATAAATTTTTGGACAAAAGATAAATCGTAAAATACAACTAATCTTAAACTTGATACCCTAAGTCTCAACTAATTACATGTGTCGACTATCTCCTGCCTTAGGTGAGCATAAAAACCTTGAATTCGGGGGGCTGCTTAATGATTTTACAGCAACCCCTCCAGTTTTGCCACATGACACCACACGAGCCGTTGGATGAAGTAGCAAAACATAAAAATTATTATTATTTTTTTAATTTTTCTCTCTTAAATTTGGATTTGGATGAATTGCTTAAAATCATTACGGCAGCCCCTCCGAATCCAAAAATCTTGTGTTACAGGCAGTTGTTAAATTTTAAGCAATATAACCAAGAAACAGTCACTTAATGTCATTTTTCTAATCACCCTTTGATTGCTCCTCCTCATCATGCTCGCTCTAACCTAGGCTTGGGCCCAGACCTACAAAATTCAAAGAATCAAGAGCCTACTTCCTAAGCACACATACCAAGCCCACCTCCCATGTATTTATCTCTGGCCCTTGTAGTAAGTAGTTCAACAGATGTGAGTGACTGGCATGCATGCAGCATATATATATATATATATATATATATCACGAAGATGACTGTTTCGGTATCCTCTCTTCTTTAAAGCATTAAAAAAAAAAAAAAAAAAAAAGTCATTGAGCATAAAAAATTTATTTTCTTTTCCCCTTCACGACAGGATCTGATAAAATAGAATGATGCTTATGAAGATGCAAATGATCAGATTTTAATAAGGCCGGGGTGACAAACACAGTACCAGATCTGGATCCCAGAAATGGTGCTCTGAGTGAAGGAGGGAGAAGAGAATTACAACTGAGGGAAGAGATCCGGTCTCTATACCTCAGAGGAGTAGTAACAATATAAATGACAGAACTGATATAATTATCAGTCTGCAAGCATGCTTTAAAAATAAAATTACTTTTTAAATAAACATTCACAACTTTTACATAGGCTTTAAAACGATTGCTTACATTTTCTTTGAAGAATAAAATTAAAATATAAACTGAGAAAGAGTTCTAAGAAGAGAGAAATTTGAAAATAGTTCTAAAGAAAACCGGATGCCCTCAACTGAAGGTGAATGGGAACTATATACCCAACATCCAACAATTATTTCAAACTACAATTATTACAAATAGTAAGATGCTTCTGCTTTTTCGTGCTTTTGGATGGCTTTGAATGCTTTCTTCACATGGGTATAGTAAGATGCTTGGCTTTGGATGCTTTCTTCACATGGGTATAGAAAGATGCTTTGCTTTTGCTTTTGCTTTCACATAGCTTTGTCATCATAAGATGCTTTGCTTTTGCTTTCACATGGCTTCATCAATTATCCTGAATTGAATTGCTGCTCAAGGTCCCACCGGTACCTGTTGTGTGCTTTAGATGCGTGATTTTGAAATTTACTTTTCCCACAGCTTTTTTCTCGTGAAGAGAATAGTGAGTGAAGGGGAAAAGAAAATAAATTTCTTATGCTCAATGACTTTTTTTTTTTTTTTTAATGCTTTAAAGAAGAGAGGATACCGAAACAGTCATCTTCGTTATCATCTCCAAGAGAAATAAAAGGCTGTGGCTCCCCACCACTTGAAGAGCTGGCAGCAGAAGATGCTGGTCTCGAGGCGAGGAGTTGTTGCATAACTTGGAAATATTCCTCTTCAGACTTGGCACCTGCAAGGAGAGATTGGGCCATAGACTTCTGAGAGAGAAACGTGCTTTGGGCTTTGACAACTTCAATATTAGATTTAATATGGCCTTTAGCACAGAGCCATTGCTGGACCATGTGTTGTGTCTGCTTTGACTCTTCGTCAAATTTGGACCACCATTTAACTTTGAAGGTTCTTTGGAGAAGCAAATGGGTTTCTTGGGTGTAGAATTGAAGACTCCACATCCAGACCCAAGGTAAGAAAAAATTTGTACAGAAACAAAGAAAATGGGGGAATCTTTTCTCTGAAGCCGAGGGAACATAGTGGGCTTTAAAAAGGTTTAGGCAGGATTTTGCATTGGGGGTTAATATTTCTGGGCTTGGTCCATAATAGTTCCACCAATGTTGGAACCAGTTTGGAAGGCTTTCGACGGTTATTTTGGAATTAAAGAAAAATAACCATGAATGGCTTTTCTTAGGGTTTTGGATTAGGAAAGTATTAAACCACGCTTGCTGGTAATCCCAATAAGAGTAGGATAAGCAATGGTTTAATCTATTTTGGAAATTTGCAGGGAAAACTTTAGGGTTATGAAGGGGTTCTCCCCATTGTTTTGGAGAAATGACTTTAAGGATAGTGGCCGTAGAATAGGCCGGCTCAGAATGAGTATCAGAAAGGAAAAAGTGTTTGAATTTTACAGATTCCGTCAATTCAAGAATGTCTTGATAAAAGGATTGGGGTTTTGATAAATCCCAAGGTTTGAAAAACCAACCCTTTGGAAAAAACTTTGAAAGGGTAATAAATGGATCAGGACTATAAAACCCATCTTCAATGCTCAAAATATTTTGGTGATAGGTTTTATTATACCAATCCGATTTTTGTGAAGGCTTTTGAGAAATTATTTGGGAAGATGAACTTCCAGTTAAAACAATTTCCTTTTGAGATTTTGGAAAAGTAATTTCTTTGGAAGAAGTTTTTTGAATATCTTGATTTTTTGAAAAACTTTGTAAAGCAAGTAGGAGTTCAGGGGATTTAGAAATGGATTCAATCCATTCATTTACCTGATCTTGAGAAGTAATTGCTTTAGATGAAGATTCTTCATCTTCTTGGATTGTGTCAACCCAAGATTTTATAGGAATGCCTGAGGCTAACTTTGGAATGGGTGGAGGAGATTGGGATTCTTTGTAACGGCTTTGGACAGGGGGCTCAATAAGCTTAGCTTTGCCAGTGTCTCTTTTCTTGGGTGGCATTATCTGTTTTGGAGAAATTCTCTAGTTAGAAAGTCTGGAACAGAATTTTTATCTCCTTTTATAAATTCAATTTCAAAATCAAAAACACTCAAAATTGCTTGCCACCTTGCAAAAATCTGTTTAGATGCAATGTTTTGAACATCCTTTTCTAAAACATGTTTTGCAGCTTTGCAATCAATCTTTAGCAAAAATTTTTGATTTAGTAAATCACTTTGAAATTTAGATATGCAGAGAACAATTGATAAAATTTCTTTTTTAATAGTAGAATAGTTTTTCTGACAATCATTCCAATGAGCAGAAACATATTGAACTATTTGTTCTTTACCATTATCTACTTGTTTTAGAATACCACCATACCCTAAGTCAGATGCATCAGTTTCAACAACTTTTGGTAAACTAGGGTTTGCTAAATATAAGCAAGGGATATCCTTAACAGTGTTCTTTATTAGTTTAATAGCCTTTGTATGTTCATCAGTCCAAGGAACATGAACTTTCTTTAATCTATCATGCAATGGTTTTGCAATTCTATTGATGTTAGGACAAAAATCTAGAACATAATTTAAACTTCCTAAAAATCTTTGGAGTTGGCTCTTATCTAGAATTTTATCAGGGAATTTATCAGTAAAAGCAAGAGATCTTTCAATGGGTGTGATAGTTCCTTTGGAAATATAATGTCCTAGGAATCTGACCTTAGTTTGGAATAAAGAAATCTTTGTACTAGAGACAGCTAAACCAGCCTTTCTAGTGGCAAAATAAAAGGTCTTTAAATGTTTGAAGTGTTGATCTATGTCTTTTGAAAAAATCAAAACATCATCAATATAAACAATACAAAAATCTGAATAAGGATTATAAATATCATTCATAATTCTCTGAAACTCAGAAGGTGCATTTTTTAAACCGAATGGCATAACTGTCCATTCAAATTGTCCAAATGGAACAGTAAAAGCAGTTTTATAACGATCTTTAGGATGAATTTGGATTTGCCAAAAACCAGACTTCATATCAAATTTTGAAAATATGAAAGCAGAGTGGAGTTTTTGAAGCAAATCTTTCTTGTTAGGTATGGGATACCTAATCCATTTTAGGGCCTTGTTTAAAGGTTTGTAATTGATAACCAGTCTAGGTGTTCCTCTTTCTATCTCAGAATTTTTATTTACATAGAAAGCGGCGCAGGACCAAGGAGACCTTGACTTGACAATCAAACCTTTAGATTCTAAGTCCTTGATCTCTTTTCTACAATGTTTTTCTAAGTCCATATTCATTTGAATAGGTCTAGCTTTAGTAGGAATTTGCTTTTCATCAAAAGAGGATTCATAGGGAAGATCTATCAAATGTTGCTTTCTATTCCAAAAGGCAGAAGGTAAATCAGCACATATTTCTTTTTCAATTAATACTTTGAAATCATTAATCTTTTGTTGTATCAAATCAGTTTGTAGTTGTTTTTCAAGTCTTTCAATATTTAAATCATTCTTTAAATGAAGTAAGTCATTTTGTTTTTTCTTTAGCAAAACACTAATATGGTTCTGATAAACAGAACAAGCTTTTAGAATATTCAAATTTCTTGTTTTAGGTTTTTCAATGAAAGAAAATTTCAATTTTTTATCTTTTGCTTTAAAGGTTATGCCATTATAAGTAACGGTGTAAGGAGTAATGAGGTTTATGAATGGAGTTCCAAGAATAACAGCATGATGTATATCATTTGTTAAAAGAAAGGAAGTCCTAAATTCAAAACCATCATTAGGAATTGAAGCATCAACTTTGGAAGAAATTTCTAGTTTCGAATTATTTGCTGCAGAAAGTTTTTCATGTGTTTCTTTATGAAACTCTTTTGGAATAATAATCTCTTTGATACAATTTAGATCAGCACCTGTGTCAAATAAGGCTACTGTGTCAATTTGGAAATCAGATGAAAGGATAAGGGTAATCCAGATTAGGTATTTTCTTGTTGTTACTTGCTTTAGAACAAAAAGAAAATCATTTGGAAGAGACTCAATATTCTCAAGCTTTTGGTTCTCAGATCCATCATTATCAGAATCTGAACCTTTTTCAGAATTATCAACTAATTGACTTTTAAGAAGAAGTTGGATTGTTTCAGAATCATTTTTCTGTTTTTCTTTTAAATCTTTTATTTCAATTTTTACTTCTTGGATTTCCTTTTGAAGGTCTTGCAAATTGGTGTGTCTTTTTTATTCTTCTTCTTACTTAGGATTTGTGTAAGATCATAAGTATTTTGTTTCAAAACGGGAGTTTTAGAAGATTCTCCTTTGTCAAAAGTCTTTAGGAGTTTGTCAAGATATTCTTTTTGTAAGTCAGGATTAGAAATGTGTTTTACAATTTCAAGAAAAGTTTCTTGTTCTTTGGTCAAAACATTAAGTTTCTTATTCTTTAAATAGGAATCTGTGTCAGAATCACTATTGCTAGAAGTATCTGAATCAACTAACTCATCAACTTGTAAAGGTTCAGAATCGCCTGTTACGGAAGATTCTGATCAGAAGACTCAATAAGCAGATTTGTAATTTTAGAAAGAATTTCTTCACTGAGATTTAATTCATGAAGTTTTTTGTTCATCCTACAATATTTTGCAGTATGTCCTTTTTTCCACATTTGTAACAAGTAGCTTCTTTATAATTGAAAGGAACTTTAGATTTTGAAGTGTGAGGTTTTCTATTGGATTTTAAACTTTGGAGGTTTTTTATAGAAATTTTCTTTAGAAGAGGAAAAGATTTTCTAAATTTTTTGAACTGTAATTTCTTTTATAAGGCTTTGAAGAACATTTTCCTTCACAATCTTTAGAGGTACTAGCTTTGAAAGGATCATAGTTAAACTGTTTGCAGAAACTACCTAGTTCTTGCTTAGATTTCCTAAGCTCCCATTTTAGGCGTTTCTGTAATTTCAAGTCTTGGCATATCTTTAACCTTCCTTATTGATAAAACTAACTAATTCACCATAGGTAAGTCTTTCATAAGGGATTCGATTGTCATGGAGGGCTTTAATAGAATTCCTAACTTTTTCACCTAAAAGGGTAGGTAAACCAGCAAGGAATTTTTCTTTCCAAGTTATATTATTTGCGTCATCTCTTAAAAAGAGTCTTGTAAAGAAGGTGGTTTTATAGCTTTGGAAGTCACTAAGTTTTCTACATCTAAGATTATGTAGTAACTCGGCATTTTTATCTCGTAAGTGAGATGGGTCACCTATGAAATGGAGGGAAATGGTCAAAATTAAGGTTGCAACGGCATCTTGAATCGGACTGTTGTATTCATCCAGAATAGGAACATTGTCTTCATCTGTTTGAATAGCATCCAAGATGTCAAGTTGTTGACTTTTGGTGAGAAGATGATCCCACCAACCTTTAAGTTGACCGGTAAAACCAGCAACGAGAATCTCTGTAATTGCCTTATCAGAGGTTCCTGTTTGGGTTTTGTAAGCATTTGCTGCCATGTCATTTGTTGTAATAGGCTTAAAATGTTATATTCAGACATCCATCTATGTTCCATTCATAGACAGAAGATGCATTAAACCGGGACTGGTTATTGCACTAGGCCTATTATCGATAGCTATATCAGGAGCAGAATAAGAGTAGCAGGAAGTGCTAATTCCCAATGAACTTTATTAACTTTGGAGACAGGTTTGGAATTTTCTTGGAAGGCTTCTATGTCTGAAGAAGCTATGGAAGAATTATCTAGGTCTAGAACTCCAATTCTACTACTAGATTGGGGGGTATCTAGGGCAATATCTACTTTCTTTTTTGAAGAGGAAGAAGATGTTTCTATCCTATCCAATTGTTCTTTAATAGCTTTAACAAAATCAGATTTTGATTCATTGACAATCTTTTGGCTATCTTAGAAATCTGAAATGGTACAAAAATAGGCTTTTTAAGTTTCTTGTCTTCATTAGGTTTTATATAGTCTTTAATGAAGGAACAGTAATAGTGGATTGTTGGATTTGACTTTCTATCCTAGTTAACTGTTTTCCGATTGTATTTAGATTAGTATTACAGAAATTATTCTGTTGGATAATACTATCTAAGTCTTTATCAGTATCATTAGGTCTATGAATCTTTAATGGTGAGGCTTTAATCTGAATTGAGGGTTCACCATGGTCTATGGTTATATTTCTCAAGGGAGGATGTTCAGATTCAATAGTCCTGTCACTATCAGAAAGATTCCATTGAGGTATTTTCTTTCTAATAGTAATGGGATTTGATTCTTTAAAAGGGTAAGAAATGTCATTTTCGGAAGCATACATTTCAAACCAATCAAAAAATGTGATGTGTACTTTATGTAGTTCTATAAATTCATAATAAGATCTTTGAATTTGTTGTCTTTGGTTTAGGAAATGTTTGAAAAACCAGAGTCTTTTTTCTTTATTCAGATCAGAATAAAAATCGTCATGCAAAAAGGATTTATTTATCTTGAAATCTTTGTGTAGGACATTTATAATATTTTCTGTGACAGCAGAAAATGTAGGAGATGTAGGAGGAGAATCAGCTTTAGTTTGTTCATGTTGGCTACTAGTATATATAGGATGAGGGATATTAGTAGTATAATCAACAGAACGTATGGAGGAACTTGGTATATCTGAAGTAGAGAATCTAGGTTGTAGATTTATAACTGACGGAACTTTAGAGAATTTTCTTTCTAAGGAAGAAATACTGGACATAGAGTCCCTATCACTGAATCTAGATGAAGTACTTCTTTTAAAAGACAGTTTGACTTTTCCATCAGAATACTGGGTCACATTTTGTAACTCTGTATTAGGCTCAAGTTGCTTTGGAATTACTGGTTCAGAAGCTCCTTCTAAAATCCATTCATCCGGAAGATTGATATCTTTCCATTGGATAGGTCTGGGGATAACCATGTTAGATTTGGACAGATCAGTCTGTAAGAGAAGAGTCTCATCTCTTTTTGACTGGATCTTATGTTGCGTGTTGAACGCAGAATGCATAGCTTTGTAGGAAATTTTGTAAATCAAGGCAACAGGGATTGATCCTTCAAACATATGGTAGTTATGGGTTTTAATTTGAAGAACCATGCTTTTTAGAATATTTTTGTCTTGTAAAGAGATTGTGATGTTTGGATAACAATCGAAAGAGATCGGTCCTTTACAGAGACTTGATTCAATACTACTAAGTAAAGAATCATCAAAAGTGATGAATCTTCCATCTCTTAAAACGGCTAAGATAGAAGTATCTAAGCCTTCTTTTGTAAGGGGCTTTATTCCAACTTGGATTAGACCAACATGCACATAATTAAATTTCTTTTCTTTTAAATGTTTTAGGGCACTTTCAGAAAATAAATTTATTGTTTCAAAAGGTTTTGTAAGGGTAATATCACGTTCTTCAGTTTTTATAACATAATCTGTTTTAAGAAAATCAATATAAAATATTGAGTTTAAAGCATTAAAAAAAAAGATTTTAATAAGGGTAATATATATAGATAAATATATATCATATATAATATATAGATATATAGATATAGATATATATATATATATATATAATATATATATATACTAGTTTTTGTCCGTGTCTACGGCACGGTGTTACAGTATTTGGCCCGTGCCTACGGCACGGTATTACAATATTTTGGCCGTGCCTACGGCATGATGTTACAGTATTTGCCCGTGCTTACGGCACGGTGTTACAGAATTAAATGAAATTTTTTTTTAATAAATGATTTTATTTTAACTTTCTATTTTTTAATTGAAATTTTTAACCTTTTCCATCAATCAATCACTCTATTTCCTCCAATTACAAATGAAATGATTTTGGGCCGTCAATTAAGCCACATAAAGAGAGCCGTTGGATACACTCTCTTTCCTCCAACACCATTCTCATTTATTATATATATATATATATATGTGTGTGTCCATGCCTACGACACGGTATTACAAAATTTATAAAGAGATTAAGTTTTTGTTATTTAATTTGTTTATAATGAAATGATTTTATTCATTAATAAATGATTTTATTTTTTAATTTATTTGGTAGTTTTAATTTTCCATTTTTATAGAGATTATATTATGAAATGATTCTTTATCAGCCATTAGATTATAATGAAATGATCTGAGCCGCCAATTAAGCCACATAAAGATAACCTTTAGATACATTATATTTCTTAATCTTAACTATCTGTTACACTCTCTTTCCCCCACACTATTGTGTTTTATAATATATATATATAAAATCTCATGTCATATCTTACAATGCACTTGAAGTCCACATGACTAAAAGAAAAAAAAAAATTATCCTTATTTGCCTTACAATTCACATAAAATTCACATGAACTTGACATGAACCTAACTATGTATAGGAAAAAATTATATTTAAATAATAATATAAGATATCCTTAATAAATGAGCGAAATTCCGATAAAACATTGATTCATACTTCTTAAAACCGTTAATGAATATTCGTGTCAGTACAAATTTTATTAACCAATAATCATGACATGTTCCATATGGAATGGATTTTCTTTGACCCTAACCCAAAATTTTAGGTATTTTGTTTTGAGCTTATATTCAATGAATAATCATAAATCTTGGGATCCAATATCTTCTTGTCATTTCTTCCCTAATTTCTTTTTAAAAAATGAAAAAATAAAAAAGAGAGAGATGAGACACCTTGAAATAATTAATTATTCCGAAGGAACCTTCTATTCTATTAAAGATAGACAAACATATCATTTATTGTAAAATAAATCATCCTTAGAATGATGAGGCTCGTGTAACTTACGAGGAACTGAATGAAACATAAACTCTAATACTATAAAAAAAAAAAAAAAAAAAAAAAAAACACTTAAAAATATTAGAAGAATCTATTCATTTTAGGATTATAAAAATAAATCATCCACTCAAAATTTAAATGAGGATAATCTTACTTAAATTTTGAATGGATATATGTGATCATCTTTTCAAGTAATGCTAATATTTTCTATATATAATGAAATTAAATAGAAAAGGATGATCACAAATGTCCATTCAAAAAGAAAGAGCACTATGAACTCTCAAGAACTAACAAAAAAAAAAAAAATTAGGCTAGAGAATTTGGATATTTCAAATGAAAATTGGAACCCACCTTTTATAGTAGTACTCATAATGGGTTAAATACTTCAAAAAAGAGTTACAAATTTATTCATTTCTATTGAAAACCAAAAGTTTTTCAAACATCCCTATCATGTATGTTCCATCATCTGCGAGCAATGAGACCCCGAACGAAGTTCTGGTAAAAGGAAAAGCCAGAGGTGGGGATATATATTGGAGATTTTTCTACCTTCATAAACTTTTGACCTAAAGGGATGACATGATATATGAGGCTCCCACTCCGGATTTTGGAGAAGATTCAATTAAATTATAATAACGTAATCTTATATTTTTATAAAAATATTATTTTCATAATTTGAACCTTTGACCTACGGATCATAATGAAATTACTTTTACCGTTACATTAATATTTAATACCCCTAAACTTTTGACTTGAAAGAATAAAATTATCAAACTCAAATGAGGGACCCAGCAGCTGGGATTTGCTTCATGGCGGCTTAGGCTTATTTTATGCTATAATTACAAACAGTTTGATAGGGAAGACACGATCTCACAAATGACTGCTAATGCAGATCTGACTTATGATAGTTCTACATCTAATAATTTAATGATAAAGCATCCTGAAATTAAGCAATTACCTAATCAATTTAATTAATTATTAATAAATTCTTCATAAAAACTTTTGACAAAAACTTAAAACTCGAATGAAATTTCGATGCCCGAAATAGTAGATAATTGAAAATAGTAAAAGCATTATCATGAGATGATATTTAGATACATATTTAGCATGAATTTTTTTTATAATGTTTTTGAATAAGTTAAATATACTAAGATACTTTGTTTTATTATTTAGGATGCATAAATATGGAAAATTTTGTAACTTTGTAATTAGAGTTTCAGCTTTATCTTTTTATTTCATTATTGGATTGAAGCAACTCAAAAAGATGAACAGAAGATCTACAAATTATTCATATTTCGCATATTTTCCTCGTTGTTAAGTATGAATAGGTTATAGCTTCTTGCCATCAATGCCATGAATACTTAACTATAGATGCCATATAGATTAGTGTTTGTATGATTTCATCTAACAATTTTCAAATATATTGCTTAAAAAGTTCATTATGCTGACTTTGTGCTGACGTGTCGCTGATTGTGTGATGACTTGGCGTTGACGTGGTCGGCTTCAACCTCCAGCAGGCGCGTGTGGTGCGTGAGCAGCTCCTCCACCGGCGCGTGCAGGCACATGACACTTCCTTGGACCTCTATTTGATCACCATAAAATACCACCGTACTCGTCTCGATGTGAACAAGCTGATGGTATGCTCAAATTTAATTTTTGATAACTTTCCCGAAATCCAAAATTTTTCCGAATCGAGTTCCGTTTGATGCGTTCTTCAACCTGATCTGGAAAGAACCTAAGCTCCTAATATCATGTGAGAATTTGTGAAGAAAATGTGTATTAACATTTGTATTTTTTAGAACTTACAATGAGAGGTCTTTATAAAGATATTATACAATTATCATATTAAATATACAACTACACAACTAACCGTCTCCATTACATTACTATTTTATATTCATTATTTTAGTTTTAATTCAATTTTACATCTTTTTCATGACCGAACTATTTATAGTATAATTAAAATAGAAATTTATAGTTACATCAATTCTGGTGGGAAAGGGTATATATGCTTGAATGATTTGTAAATTCCAAACATTGGCATTTTCTTTAACGTTCCTATCATAATTCATAACCACAGCAAAAAGTCAAGCTTAGCGTACTAATACTCTCAAAAGCACTCTTATAATAAAAGTCCCACGTGCCTGTCTTTTTCTGCTTTGCATTAGACAACGTTAATGGATATATTTCCTGGAATTTTAGTTGAATATTTTTACTCAACGTACACGTTTAGGTTTAGTAGTTGAATATGTTTTTTTTTAATGGAATATGATCCAATTTAATGATGGATAAATTGATATCATTAAATATTATGTTTTAACTTTGAATATTTATCATTGAATTGGTTAAACTCAAAAAATAATTATTGATTTTCGAAAGGGTTGGTTATCACATTTTATTTAACTCTGGAACATAAAACATATAATAAGAGCATTAATTCAAAGTTAAACAAAATCATTTTTCTAATATTTTGAAAATATTAATAAACGACACTTTAATTTGGAGATGAGTTTTTCTAAACCCAACCCATTTACCGACCCTAATTTTCGGATATAAGTCGAAAAATTAATTAACTAGAAATATGACTTGTATTTATAGCTTATATATATATATATATTATAAAACATATTAGTGTGTGTCATTTAATGAGTGAAAGATAAGACAAATAATGGTTAGAATTAAGAGAGATAATATATCTAAAGGCTTATATATATATTTATGTGGCTTAATCGTTCATTATAATCTAATGACTGATATAGAATCATTTTTTTATAGGATGTCTCTGAAAATGGTAATCGTATGTTACTAAATAAATTAAAGAATAAAATCATTTCATTTTAAAAATGACAATTGTAAATTACCAAAATCAAATAACAAAATCATTTCATTATAAAATATCTCTGAAAATGATAATGGTAGATCATGCGATAAATTTTGTAACAGTGTACCGTAGGCACGGACAATATCTAGTATGTACACTATAAGAATTATGGCTTTTAGCGTCCAAATATTTAGCGTCGAAACAGTATTCGACGCTAAAGTACTGATTTTAGCGTCGAATATCATTTTCGACGCTATAATGTCATATTTTTAGCGACGGAATAAAATTTCGACGCAGAATATTAATGTTTTAGCGTCGAAAACTTTTTTCGACGCTAAAATCAGTACTTTAGCGTCGAATAATATTCGACGCTGAATAATTCTATTATTGCAATAATTTTTGGCGCCAAATATTATACTTTTAGCGTAAAAAAACGGAGTCGACGCCAAAATATACTTTTAGCGTCGAATATATAGCGTCGCTAAAGGTTTATGAAGTTTTCACCGACAAATCCTTGATTCTTTAGCGTCTAAATTAAATTCGACGCTAATTTTTTGATATTTAGCGTCGAAAAAACCGTTTCGACACTAAAAACGTCAACAATTAGTGTCGAATTTGAATATTCGACGCTAAAGATAAATTAAAATGCAGATTGCCACCAACCCTTATCCCCCTCAGTTTTTTCTCTCATTCTCTCATTTTCATCCTCTGAAATCTGAGAATTTCTCCTCTACAGCCTCACATCTCTCCTAAAAATTTTCAATAAAATTGTAATCAATTTCCGATAAGGTAATTCTTCTTTCATATTTCTTTATTATTTTCAATTTTATGATTATATATGTTGTTTATATGTTGTTTGTTAGTGATTTATGATTCATATATGTAGAGTAAGTATATTAATTAATAAAATATAATTTTTTTGTAAACCATTTAATTTATCAACCATATATATATATATTATATATATATATATATGCTTAAATAAAGTATTATTGAATTAGTAATGTTGATTACTGTAAAATGATATCTAATAATTATTATTATATTTAGGTATTCTGCTGAAATGGATAGAAATTGGATGAGCTCTCTGGATAGATTGATTGTTGAATATCGTAATGGAGTGTCTGAGTTTATGGAAGTCGCAAAGCAACACATTGATGCAGAAGGCCGTGTTCGTTGTCCATGTGCAAATTGTTTGAATAAGAAAAGGAAGCGGTTAGATGAAGTTCATAATCATTTATACATGCCAGGATATCACCAACTTACCGTACGTGGATTTATCACGGTGAGCAGTATCATTCTCAGTCACGGTTTTTTGATGTCGGCGAAGGGAGCAGTAGTTACAATCAACCTGCAAACGATGAGATCACCGATATTTTGCATGACTTACAAGGTCCACAACTTGGTCATAGTGTTAGTGGTGACATGCCAGTGTTAAGTGGAAATGATCAAAATTTATTTAGTGAACTACTTGATGAGGCAAAAAAAATTCCATTCGAAGGTGCTGGAATGTCGATCTTGAATTTCGTTGTGAAATTATTACACATTAAAGTGATCAACAGAATGACCAACAAAAGTATCGATATGATGTTAGAGTTACTGGCCCAAATGTTACCGGTTGGAAGCGAATTGCCTAAGTCGTACTACGAGGCAAAGAAAATGTTGCGTGATCTGGGATGGGGTATGAATCCATCCATGCTTGCAAGTTTGATTGTGTATTATTTCGTGCCGAGTATGAATCACTTGAACATTGTCCGATATGTGGTGAAAGTCGGTACAAAGTCCGTGGTATGGGGAAGAAAGTGCTTCAAAAGATATTGCGATATTTCCCTTTAACGCTCAGGCTGCAGAGATTGTTCATGTCACGACACACAGCGACTGATATGATGTGGCATCATGAAAAGAGGATCGGTGCGGAGGGCATACTTAGACATCCTGCGGACGGAACCGAATGGAAGGAATTGATGACATGTACCCCCGTTTCGCTGAGGACCCCCGTAATGTCAGGTTAGGTCTTGCATCTGATGGTTTTAACCCATTTGGGAATATGTACAACTCTTATAGCATCTGGCCCGTTATTGTCATTTCATATAACTTACCTCTATGGAAATGTATGAAGGATCCGTTCATGTTTATGTCATTGTTTATCCATGGTCCACGTTCACCTGGTAAAGATATAAATATTTACTTGAGACCATTGATCGAGGAGTTACAAACATTATGGAATGTGAGTGTGCATACCTATGATGCAGCTTCAGAGCAGTATTTTCAGATGCATGCCGCATTATTATGGACCATTAATGATTTTCCAGCCTATGGTTCATTATCTGGATGGAGCACTAAGGGATACATGACATGTCCAGTTTGTGCGGGTCATACACCTTCGCAACGATTACGGAATAAAATCGGATACACGGGGCACGGGAGATTTCTTGAGCCGAGTCATCCTTGGCGGAGGAGTAAATTATTTAACGGGCAACATGAACCTCAGAGTAAGCCCATTCGATTGTCTGCATTTGACATACTTTTCCAACATCAACATCTCAAAGACAACACACCAGGTAAACATCCTAATAATATAGATAAAAATCGAAAACGGTTACCTGAAGAGTTGAATTGGACAGGAAAAAGTATTTTCTTTGAGTTAGAATATTGGGGGACTCTGAGTTTGCGACATAATTTGGATGTAATGCATATAGAGAAAAATATTTGTGAGAGTTTAGTGGGTACACTATTGAATATTCCGGGTAAGACAAAAGACACTGTAAATGCTAGATTGGACCTACAAGATCTTAGAATTCGCAGTGAATTGCATTTACAAGTCGCCTCTCGAGGTTTTATTAAGCCTCCTGCTAGTTATGTGCTCAATCAATCAGAGAGAAAATCATTCTGTGATTGGCTGAAAATGGTTAAATTCCCTGATAATTATGCATCCAATATTGGGCGTTGGGTCAGAGATGATACAATAACGGGATTAAAGAGTCACGATTGTCATATGCTGCTCGAGATTCTCCTTCCTGTTGGCATTCGACCTTATCTCCCCCCGAATGTATGTGACGTCGTACTTGATCTATGTGGCTTCTTTAAACAATTATGTCAGAGGACATTAAGCACATCTGTTATTGACAGTTTTTAAAATAAAATAATTAATATTATATATGTTAATTTTTTTTCTCAAATTCTAATATTAACTTATTTTTTGAAACAGAACGAAATGATGGAACTCCAACATCAAACTCAGGAGACAGGGTCCGACCCCATACCAGATGAGCAGCTGTCGCAATTGGTTTTCAAGAATCAGACAGCTTACAACGTTGGTCTTGGCACTCGTAAGAAGCCAACGTCATCTGCACGCAATAGTGGTAATTCGGACAATGTCTCTCTTCGAGACGAGTTAGTCACCACCAAAGACGACCTAGCCAGCACCCGAGACGAGCTGCAGCAGACTAAGGAGAAGCTACAACAGGTCACAGTGGACCACGAGAAGAAGATGGTGGACCACGAGAAGAAGATGGAGCAGTGGAACAGCAACTGCTGGCTTTCCGTCAGATGTTCGAGGCCTCAATGAGTCATGGTGCATCGGGCTCGAGCGTCCCCTCATCACAGTAGCAATTAATTTTATATTTGGTTTTGTATAAACATTTTGAACAAATAGATTAAATATAATATTTCTTTTTTCTAAAACAAATTTCAATATAATATTTCGTCATTTTGTTATTAATTACATTTTTTTTTTCAACTAAATTAAATATTTTAGACCAAAAAATAAGTAAATTACTAATTTTTTAAAAAATAAATTTTTTACTTTTAGCGTCGAATATTTCGACGCTATAGTATAAAAAAATGGTCGCTGTAAGCTTACATATAATATTTTTTTATATACTTACTAGCGTCGACACTTTTCGACGCTAAAAGTTTAAATTTTTGCGTCGAATTATTTCGTCGCCAAATATAAAATATAGCGTCGGACAATTTACTTAGCGTCGAAACAAATTGGACGCAGAATACTGTTTTTTAGCGTCGCATTTAATTATTTCGACGCTAAAAGTGATTTTCGTCGATATTTTATCGTCCATTTTTTGCGTCTAATTTTTTCGACGCTAAATGTCTTTTGCGTCGAAACCGTCACTTATGGCGTCGAAATAATTCGACGCTAAATGGTCTAATTCTTGTAGTGGTATGTGTGTGTGTGTTATATATATATATATATAAAAGTTAAACATTTTTAAGTTTTCTCAGGTGTCACATGACGACTTCATATTAAAGTTATACAATTAATTCATAAATCCATTAAATAAAAATCATATTATAAGAAAAATCATATTGTAAATCTATAAGAATTCTATTATAATAAAAAAAAATATTATAGTATCCTATTAAATAAATAAAAAAACACTATTAAATTATCTACAATTAACCTAGTCTCTTCAATTAATTTTTTATCATTAAATTATAAATTAAAATAATAAATTATTAACAAGAAACCTTCCAATATATAAACATAATCTATCATATTAAGGTAGGAACCTATTAATAAAATTAACTAATTAATTAATATTGAAATTTAGTTTATTAAATTTAAATTAAATAAAGAAACATATTATAATATTTGGTTAAAAAAAAATACATGACACTTAATCTCTTCAAATAAATTTTTATTATTAAATTAATAAAATTAAAATATCTTTATATATCTATTACACAAAAAATACTATTATAATTTTATAAGAACTGTACTATGATAAAAAAAATATTTTACTATCCTATTATAATTAAAAACAACTATTAAATTGTAAAATAACTAAATAAATATAGTAAATAAGAACCTATAATAACAAAAAAAATATTACCCTATCTGATTAATTTTTGAATAATATCACAGATATTCAACAATATATATATATCTATATATATAAACGTTAAATATTTTTAAATTTTCTCATCGGGTCACATGACACTTAATCTCTATGATTAATTTTTATTACTATCATTATAAGAAGATATATTATAATCCTCTATTAAAAATATCTATATTGAAAGCACAATGGTGTTGGAGAAGAGAGTGCATCCAACGGCTCTCTTTATGTGGCTTAATTAACGGCTCAGATCATTTCATTTCATTGGTAATTGGAGGAAAGAGAGTGATTGATGGATGGAAATGGTCAAAATTTTCAAATTTTCAATAAAAAAATAGAAAGTTAAAAATAAAATCATTTAATTTTGTAACAACGTGCCGTAGGCACGGGCCAAATACTGTAACACCGTGCCGTAGGCACGGGCATCATTTAATTAAAAATAAAATCATTTAATTCTGTAACACGTGCCGTGCGTAGGCACGAGCATCATTTAATTAAAAAATAAAATAATTTAATTCTGTAACACCGTGCCGTAGGTACGGGCCAAATACTGTAACACCGTGCCGTAGGCACGGGCAAAAACTAGTATATATATACGAGACAACTAATCTCTACAATTAATATTGTTTATATTAAATAATAAAATTAAAATAATAAATTATTAAAATAAAAAACATGTTATAATAAAGAATATTATATTATATTAAATAAGAACTTAATAGTAGCCGCCCACAAAACCTACACAATTATTTGGATTCGGGTTTATTGCTATTAGTTATTTTATTTTGAATTATTTAGATAATTTTTTTTATTTCATGACGTTTTTATTATTCACGCTGCTTCAAGATGCACACTGTGACTATAGCTATTGCACAGCGAATTGAAAAAATTATATGAGAACTGAGAGATAAACGAATGAGCCATAAATATTACGTATAAGTAAATCAATTGTCTCATTTAAACTATAAAATCGACAAGATCCGAAATATTTATAATATTAATACCTAAAATATATGTTCAACTAACATAAAGTTCAATAATAATAATAACAACAACAACAACACAACAACAACAACAACAATAATAATAATAATAATAATAATAATAATAATAATAATAATAATAATAATAATAGTAATAGTGATAATAATAGTAAATGAGCATGCAAATGCAACTTGTGTTTCAAAAAGCTTGTTTTTTTTTTTTTTTTTTTTTTTTTTTTGTAATAGTAAATGAGCATGCAAATGCAACTTCTGTTTCAAAAAGCTTGTTTTCTTTGTCATGTGGTTTCCCAGAAAGCTGCTAACAATTTTCATTAGGTGGCAATAATAATAATAATCTAACGAGTGCCCTTAAGAAAGTTTTGACATTATTTTTATGGAAAATGAAAAATTGTTAAAATATTAATTATTTTTCTTTTTTTTTTTCCATCAAAACTTTCCTAAAATAAATCCTTAATGAGTATCTTTAGGACAGTCATTAGCATTTCCCTAATAATAATAGTAAAATTAAATGAGCATGCAAATGCAACTTGTGTTTCAAAAAGCTTGTTTTATTTGTCATGTGGTTTTCCCAGAAAGCTGCTAACAATTTTCATTTGGTGGCTGGTGGTCCTGTCGATTGTTTTATCATTATACTTCAAAATCTAGTTAATTAATCCTTTAATTTGAAGTCCATATAATGATAGATAATTCTTTAATTTTAAAAAATGTTGCTTTTCTGGTTTTATACTTTTATCTTTTGTTTATGAAAAAGGTAATCTCATGGATCTTTCTAATGACTCATTATGAATTTTTTTTAACATATCAACTTTGACCAATTACAGTACTAATAACTAATAAACTATTGTATTTATATTGATGTGATCAATTCAATGAATTAATATAAAAAAATCCCCTTTAATTATCATTTTATTCTCTGTTGAACACTCACATTGTCTTACCTTCCGATACCCTTTTTAGAAAAATTTAAGAAAAAACATTTTTAGCTACTGTTTTTTTTTTTCCCAAAAATAAAAATTATCAGATAGTGTTGAAAATAAAAACAGTGTTTTTTTTTAAAAAAAAATACACTCCTAGGAGTCCTAGCTTCCCATAATTGCCATTTGCCAATAGCAAGCTCCAGCCACCCACTCAGCCAATTTCCAAATCTTTTGGAATTTTCTAAAATCAAACTATTTATTCAAGTCACCATTCACCAGACAAAGAAAAACATGTGTCGAACTTGATCCCACGTAAATTTATATTAAAG
Organism: Zanthoxylum bungeanum; assembly: GCA_019454045.1. Taxonomy (NCBI): domain Eukaryota; kingdom Viridiplantae; phylum Streptophyta; class Magnoliopsida; order Sapindales; family Rutaceae; genus Zanthoxylum; species Zanthoxylum bungeanum. The sequence continues at coordinate 541,996 of SKCR01026490.1, forward strand.
TATTCAAAGGTAGTGGGATTCAATTTTTTTTTATATATATATTTAATAAAAAAAAAAATTAATCTTTTGATTATTTTAATATTTTTTGAGTTCCCACTCATGTTTTTCTCCACCAGATATATAGATCAGCAACTGATGATATCCGACGGCTGCAACAAATATTTTTATAATTTTTTTTAGAAAGTGTATGAGTATTAAGAAGATGAAAATATTAACGAGTATCCTAAAAATATTTTTTAAAAATTCATTTAAGGAAAATTATGGGGAAGCTAGGAGTGTATTTTTTCTTTTTTTAAAGATAGATATGTATAAGCAGCTAGAAATGTATTTATTGTATTATTTATTCATAATTAGGCTGACATATTGGATATTTTAAAATAAAATTTCTAGAGCACATGTTTTATTTCTCTGATGTATCCATAAATCAGAGAAATAAAGGGTTAGATTTATCAAATTTGATCCAGTTTTGATTATGAATTATTAGATTGAATAGTTTAGAAGTCCAAAGCTCAATCGGGAGTCTGGATTTTTTAAGTTAAAGAAGTGTGATCAGCACGAATGATATGAAATTTGTATCAATACAATGAATGTTATATAATTTAAATTTAAATATCTGAAATTTGTCATCAAAAGATTGATAGTTTGTTTTGGTGTAAGATTTTTTTATTTTAAATATCGAAAATAATATTATAAAAATAAAAAACAGTGCCACATTTGGTAGAGCCATGAGCTTAGCCCTTGATCCATGTTAATCAACCGTGCATAAATAATGATGTGTATTCAATTGAGATTTTAAAATACTATTTTAGGTTAAATAAGTATTGTGGTATTCAATTAAGATTTTTAAATAATCTAAAAAGTCTTGTGGTATTCCATTAAGACTATTGAGATTTTTTAAAGAGAGTATCCAAATCTAGTAGTATTCAATCAAAACTTTAAACAAATAATAAAAATTCTTATGGTATTGAAAAACTTACTTATTTTGAAGGATTTCTTTATATGTGTGATTGTGTGAGACTTTTTAGTGAAAAATATAAATATCAAACTCTAAAACAATCTCACCCTAACCCATGAGACTTTTGACGTGAGATTTTTTTTGTCGGCTAGTGTGACACAATTGAGTGGTCCTATAATTTTAATTAAACTATATTTTCCAAATTGATGTTCGTTTTAAAATAAGTGTGACACACAGTAAAAAGACGTCATGCCAATATGAATTATTTATTTATTTATTTATTTTATATATAAGAATCCAAGATTAACAATCTGCCAATATTTTCATTCTTGTATAGATGATCATTTTATGCTTGTCTGCACGGCTACATTAATTGGTTTCTCTATATCACAACTTTTTTTTTAATTAACATTTTTTGGATTAATGATTTTCTTTTATGAGAAATGGAATCATAAATTATTGTTTTACCAAGAGAAGTTTTTGAAGTTATTTTTTTGTAAAAATGGTTTGTCAAGAAATTTTAAGAGTTTGAAAGAAATTATAAAATTATTAGGTTGTCTTGTTTTCATGTTTTGAAAAACTTTTTTTAACATAAGCATATAATCTTCATAACTCCAAAAAAAATGAGGACCAAATTACAGACAGACACTTCATTACTGTAAGTCATCTATATGTGGTCCTTTCAAATCTTACAAATTCTTTTGATATAAATATTTTAAAATCTAATAAGTAAAAAATCCTGATTAAAAGAAATTTCATAAAATCTTATAAGTCATTACATTCTTTAAATATTTTTTAAAATCTATTGGACTTATTTATCCATAAATAGTCTTTTAAATTCTTAATTGAATACAGCACCTCAAGCTTTAGCTAGTTAGTGGCTCAGTGCCACGTCCTTATCAGTTATCTCTTAATTTTGGGATATTCCACTGACTCAAAAGAATAAATTTTAAAAAAATAATTATAAATTTGAATATTCTTGACATGAAAAGGCTGACTTCTGTGATCACTTGGAAACTTCAACAAAAAAGCAGTTTAGTTTTCTACCATAAAATGTTTTTTCACAGAAAAATACATAAACAAATATTTTTATATTTTTAATTAATTAAAAATATTTATGATGTCATCTAATTTTACATGTTTAATTAATTGAATCAGTGGGTCGTTGAGTTTTTTAAATCACCGATTTAAATAAATTTACTTAACACAAATTAATGTTTCGAAACCGAACCAATCAGTTGAATCAGAAATTGGTTGTGAGTCTGGTCCGGTTAAACACTAAAATCGGATATCTAAAAAATCGGTTAAAACTAATGAACCAGACTAGTTCTTAAATTTTTTAAATCAAAAATTAAAATTTAATAGTTATCATAATTTTTAATTAAATAAAATTATTTATGATCTCATCTGATATTACTGATTCAATAGAAACGATTTAACCGGTGGAATTAATAATTCAATCAACAATTTTAAATCACCCAGGTGATTTTTAAAACACTGATACAAACTCACCTGTGGAGTGTGGACTGAATACGGCTTTATATAAACTGTTCCAACTCCCTAAAATATTTCCCCCTATTCCTTCTTCGCTATCATCCTCCTTTTTTTTTTTAACTTCCATTTAAAATCTTATAAAAATGTTTTTTTGCAGATCCTTTTCGATGTCTGAAGAAGATTCATCCACCACCCAGAAGAAGAAAACGAAGGCGACTCTTCCACCACGAAGAGGCAAAATCAAAGCTCGGATTTTTAAGAGCTTGAAGAAGGCCGTTGTTTCGGCTCTGGCTCGTAACAGAGGAAGTGTCACCGGCTCTGCTTCTGGATCCCCAGAAGCCATTGCTTATAACTCTGATGCCACTTCAGTTCAAAACGCATCATCATGCTATCTCTATGCATGATCTCTCAATTCTCTGAATTGAGCTTGTTTCATTGCCATTAATCCTTTCGCCCGGTACTATTTTTATTACCGGAGAAGGCAATATATGAAAATATTAAAAAAAAAGACCCAAAAAAAATAATAATAAAGAAGCTGTGAAAATCTGAGGTATTAGAATTCAGATTACAGATTCTGTTATGTAAAATATAAGTATGGCTTGTGATGTGAATTGGGTATTAGTTATTACCTGCATAACTCAGATTTTAAAATGAGCTAGAGCAGGATTGTTCTGTTTGTTTTATTTTTAAAAATAAGTTGGTGTGAAATATGAGCCTACTCCATTGTTGTTTCTGCAAATTTTACCAGGGAGATCATGGTATTGGAGGAGGAAAGTTGGTCGTTTAGTGTGTGTATTGTATTGGTGCCCCTTACATCATTTGGTACTAAAATGGCTTAGAATTTAGTTGTCAGATCATGAGTTTGAGTGCAGTAGAGAATTTTACTTATTTCACTTAAGCCCGTGTCAAGTGATTTGATCTTCTGTTTGTATTATGTAAAATATTTGTGTGAAATAATAAAAATGGCAATGAATTTACATATAATTTATTTATTTGAATATGAAAATAGTTCCGCTCCTATAATTGTTTTAATACAACTATTTAAAAATTTACATATAATTTATTATGAACTCAAATATTTGAACTATATCATCGGAGACTTGCGAAAAGTACCAAAAAATTATTGTTATGAATCCTTTCGCAGGGTACTATTTTTATTACCGCAGAGGGCAATATATGAAAATATTAAAAATAATAAATAAATAAGACAAAAAAAAAAAAAATAAAGAAGCTGTGAAAATCTGAGGTTTTAGAATTCAGATTACAGATTCTGTGACTTAAAATATAAGTATGGCGTGTGATGTGAAGTGGGTATTAATTATTACCTGCATAACTCAGATTTTTTTAATAAGTTGGTGTGAAATATATGGGCCTGCTCCATTGTTGTTTCTGCAAATTTTAGAAGAGAGATGATGTATTTGGTTGTTACATTTGTGTATTGATCTTCAGTTTGTGTTGTGTAAAATATTTGTCTGAAATTAATATATGTTTGCCTTTGCAAATTAAGTTTATTTTATGCTGATATAAGCTTGATGCAGGATCATGGATTCATTATTTGTTTTGATATTAAAAGTTTACTTATTTGGTATTTGCATGAGAAGCAAAAGGTGACCATCTAATAGTCCCATGATAAATCATCTCTTATTCAACGAGTTTTAATTATAATATAAGTTCAACTCAATTTAAATATTAATTTGAGAACCGAAAATTATTCAATATTTAAATTTTGAATTTATTCATTCAGTAAAATATTTTCTATTAACATGCAGAAATCATAAGCTTAAGATAAGAAGGTTATATATAACATGAAAATCAATAAAATTAAGAGAGCTTGGACTTGGGGTTGCAGCTTTTAAACCCAAAACAGGCAATGAAAAGGAAATGTTATCATCATAGTTTATGATAATTAAATCAACGGAGACATTGCTCGACTCTTGATGTCAAATCCTATTGGATATATCCGTGACCTTTTTGTTTTTGTTTTTGTTATTCATTTCTATAGATTTTTAGCCCCACAAGAAAATGAATTTTTTTCCACCCACGTGGCTTTGTTTTTTGTTTGATGTTGTGTCGTGTTCGTACTGATGTAATTTACCTTGGGTTGATATTAGTCATTAGATAACGTGTCCTTCTATATATAGACCCGATCAACGGTTCAGAATGTTCTGATTCCATTCCGATTTTTTTTTAAAATTTTAATAATGATTTTTCAAAAAAAAAATCAGATTAAAAAATTATTTTAAATTATGAATTTGAATTGAATTTAGATGACATTAAATTAAAAATAAATTAAAGAGATTGAACTTAAATTTTAAAAAACTTAAGATGGATGAAAGGAATTAGAACTCACGTAGTTCCATTATATTTTAAAGATAATTCCTCATTACAATTATTTACTCATCAATCAATCATCATCATTATCAATGACTGTTGATCCTTCAACTCTCGTTATGCTTGCACTTGCAGATGCATTGTCGAACAAATCTTCAAAGTCATCAGATGCATCTTCTTGTTGCCTCATATTAGCTCGGGTCCAATCATTCACACATGATGTTGCTTCTAAAGTGCTTGGATGTAATGAAGACAGTCTTGCTTACAAAATATTGCCTCCTAAGATGAAGGCTTGCTCAACCACAACGGTTGAAACAAGTGCTGCCAGCACCTCTTTAGCAATAATATATACAACAAGATAGTCATTTTGATATCGGTTCCACCAGTCAAGCACTTGAAAAAATTTTACGCACTAAACTTTCAGTAAAAAACTCGAAATTGGTAGATAAATAATTATCTAATTCAGGGTTATTAGTCGTGTTATCCCTATATTTTTTTATTTTTTTTGTAGTAACCAACGATTACCTACGCTAAGTCTTGAATGTACCACAGGTTCGATACTAGATTGTCCTAATGATTGCAAGTTATATCCACTAACATACTCATTAAATAAATCTATTAAATCAATTTTTATTTTATCTATTATTCTTATAATATTAATTCCATCAGCTATTCCTAAATATGTATAGTAAGATAATATGCCACTTTTCAAACCTTCTATTTTAAATTTAGGATCAAAAATTGTGACAGTAAAATGAAGTAATGTAAAGTCTTTAAAATAAATCAACCACTTTCGCTTCATAACAGAAATAGCTTCAGTTAAAACAATATCATTAGGATCAGAACTTTCAGCATGCTCAGATAGAGTACCAACAATATTCAAACATTCAACAAGAAATAAATTTATTGTAGGATAATAAATTTCGCTACAAATATTTGTAGCATCATTAGAATTTTTAAAAGTTCTAAATTTTTTTCGCAAATATCCCATTGACTAGGCAAAAGTGTGATATGTTGAACATATTGGGAAAAAAAACTACATAATACATATTTGTATTGGAAAATTTGACTTAAAAGAAAATAAGTTGAATTCCAACATATTAGAACATCTCGTGAAAATTTTACCGCTTGAACACCATTTAATTTACAAAACTTGACACATTCTCTCCTAAGTTGAGAATATAACCAAATACAATTAAGTGCAATCTTAATACGATCAATGTAAAGTGCTAAAAAAGTGAAACTATCTTGAACACATAAATTAAAGACATGTGCAACGAACATGAAAAAATCGGCCCCCCAAATTTGGTTGTCATATTTCTTTTAAATCTCTAATTGATGCAGTATTTACAGATGTATTGTCAAAACTATTTGTTAAAATTTTACCTAATAAATCATATTCATCAAAAATTAATTTAATCATTATATAAATATTTTGCGCAGTATGTTGCTCTTCAAAAACTCTAAATGTAATAAATCATTTTTGCATGTTCCATGATGCATCAATTCAATGACAAATCACACCATATGAGTGTTTTTGCCAATTGTCACTCCAAATATCAGAACAATTAGAAAGACGACCTTTAATATCTTTAAATATTTCATCTAAAATAATTTTACCATCTTTGTATAATTTAAAATTTTGATGTTTTGTTGTATTTCTAATCATTCTACAAGCAGAATGATTTAAAGCATTTCGAACGTAATTAGTGTAGAAACTACTTTCTTGGCGCAGCTGAAACACGTCAAACACCCGTGATCGGACTATAATTTTTTTTTGCCCTTCTCTCCTTAAGGCCGAATCTGACCAGCTCCACTACTGAAATTTTGCTTCTGTTTTCAACAAAATTTCAGCCCCGGAACATCCCCGAACAGGGGCACAAAACTGGACTGTTTTGAACCCAAAATACACCCAGCTCACTGCCCAAATCAGCTCATATTTACGTGAACAGTCCATGTGTTTCAAATATATTCTTTAATTAAAAACAACCACAACACAGTCCTAAAACACCTCTAAAAGTTCCCAAAAAAATCTGGAGTAAAAGGAATTCAAACCGAGCCCGTTATAAATTTTTTGTATGCGGCAGTGAGCAGAAAATTTCTCACTGCCGTGTAATATAATAGAAGAGGTAGATGATGAGTTTTTGTTCGACACCAAAAGATATTCCATGATATATCTCGTAATCTATAAAAAGTAAGGTGGGCTACACTCACAAACTAAACACTTTAGAGATTAAAATCACACAAGGTTTTCTTTTGGTTCCTTTTTCTTTTCTCAACACTTGAGAGAATTCTTAGAACAATAAGAGGGTGGCTAGGGTTAGAATGAGAAGCTTAGGCAAAAAGAAAATCACATTTGCTTTTTATACCTAGGGTTTTATTTCTAAAATCAAACACAACTCTTCCCCTCTCTCCATGGGAAGTTTCAGCCACCTAGGGTATTTGGCCAAAATTTTTATAACATCAAATTTTAATTTCCATAATGAAAAAAGATGTTACAAAACTAAAGAGTTATTACCTTTAAAAAAGGTGTAACTTCCAAAATAAAACCAAAGGTTTCCAAAAACCATTTTTTAGAAATTCCAAATTAAACATTTATTAAATTATATATAAAATATAATTTAATAATCATGTAATTATTAATTATCACATAATTAAAAAAACATATATTAAATTTAACATATAGTTTCAAGTGTGACAAAATTAATATTATTAATCATATTAATAATATATATTATATATATGTGAATATATAATTGGATTATCCAATTATATTTAATCTACTATAGTATATCGAGCTAGCATGGGGACCAATTGGACTTACGGTTCCGAGCTCCAATAATATCATAATATTAATTAAGCTCTTAATTAAATATTCTGAATTATTAACTCCGGGTTATTCCACTAAAAATCCGAAGCTGCACTCTCCTTGTCGCAGATAGATAAATTAAGTCGAACCACGTCGGTGTCCATCGATATAGTCATTACATACGGATTGGCCCTTCACGAGTATCTCGTAATTAGAGTTGGGTCATAATGTCTATTATACCCCTCTAATTATTCTTACCTTAGGTACCATTGATTCTCTAAAGAACGATTTATTCATAACCATTATAAATGTTAATATTTCTATTCATAATAGAAATACTTGAGAGCTCTAAACGTTCAAGTTCCGAATCAACCCTTAAGAAAGATACTTATTTACTTCTCACAAGAATGAGTGAACTCTATATCTATGTAAAAATTTCCCCAACTACACATCAAACCATGTCCCCAAGTACATAGCTATTGGTCGGAATTGCTACACCAACCTCACTGATGATTATAAGTCGACCTCTGGATTAATTTTCTTATGTAATGGATGAGCAGTCAGTTGGAAAAACATCAAGCAATCCACTATTGCAGACACCAATACTGAGGCTGAATACATAACAGCTTCAGAAGCAGCAAATGAAGCAATTTACATGAAGAAGTTCATTATAGAATTAGATGTGGTTCCAACCATTGAAAGTGTATTTCCTTTGAACTACGACAACAATGAGGCTATAACACAAGTCATGGAACCGAGGTCACACCAAAAGTCCAAACACATTCAAAGAAAATATCACATACTCAGGGAATATGTTGGAGATGGACAATTATCGTTCAGAAAATACATTCGGCTGATAATGTAGTTGATCCACTCACGAAGCCAATGAACCAAGAACAAATGGAACGTCATCTTAAGAAGATAAACATTCAGTATCACAATAACTGGCTTTAGTGCAAGTGAGAGTTTGTTAGAGTGTATGCCCTAAAACCTGTTATGAATGTTATGATTTAAGGCGTAATATTTTGTAATACAATTTATTATTTATTAATAAAAGGCATTTGTTTTCTACACATACTTACATTCATATTTTATGTATATGTCCCGAGATAATATGTCAGATGAATATCATTAATCCAAAAATGATTGTAATTATGAGTCAACAATATTTATACTAATAAGTCTCAAATTAAGTTTTTGGTTAAATATGATTATTATACAGGACGATAATATATCACTCGACCAATATTATTGTGTGTCGCATAGATTGACATTTTATGTTAATGTAATGAATGATGAGTCTCATATCATAAGAACACAAACAATATATATTTTCAATAATAGAATGAAACATCGAACACGACCACAGAAGCATAAGATCATATGGTAATATTATCCAATGTCATTGATCTTCGTAATAATACACTAGTGTTATTATATCTTCTTACCTGAGATCACATGTTGATTTATACGATAGTACTCATGATTCACTTATATGTCATCATTCGACTAGCCACGTACTATGAATAAGATGATATTGAGTTAATAACGTATGAAATCATGTGTGCTTCAAGAAGAGATATGATAGTTTTGATAATAAAAGCTAAAGATGTTCCAATGGTTTTTGGCCAAAGTAGTCGATATCTTAGAGATATCAAATTCATGAGATCGAGTTCTGAAATATATTGAATAGTAAGGATTTGACCTAACCATAATCTCATACTCAATATGGAATATAAATATCGGAGGGAATGAGATGATATGCTCGAACTGTATTCTAACAAGTTTATATGTTTTCCCACTTCATTTATCGACTAGAGGCAATAACATGTTGTTAGGCGTTTACCTCTGGTTTGTGGGATATCATATAGATGAAATATTAAAGAGTTAATATCATCTCATTGTTACTCGATAATGAACCTAAGACGGTTGCATAAATACAATTCTCATTTATGTTACAAATTCAAAGATGTTTATAAAAATTTAATAAGTGATTATTTGACAAGTGAAAATTAGATTTTCAATTAAAATAAGATTTCCTAATAAGATTAGAATACTCGGAATATTTCGTAAATATTAATTTGATTAATAAATTCGAAATATAAAATTTAGATTTAATTGTTTAAATAAATATTTGATATTTAATTAAATAAATTTTATTTAATTAAATGTACTTTTATTATTGTTAATTAAAATTAAGTAAGTTAAAATTATTTATTAGTTAATTAATTATTTGGCCAAAATAATATTTAATCAATATGACCTTAATTTAATAGGCTAGCACCCTATTTAGTTAAATCCTAATTTAGATTAAATAAGGAAGTTTTATTTAGTCAAGTTTCCTAATTCAATTTAGGATAGAATCTTAAAGAGACCAAATTTGATTTGGAGAGATCTTGGATTGTCCTTATCATATTGATGTGTTCCAAAAGAAAGATTTTTTTTTTTTAATCTCTAATCTAGACTTCAACCATTTAAGGAATAAAATTACTTGCATGTTTGTTTAGATTAATTTAATGGCATAATTTGTTTATATCAAGTATGACATAACCACGATTTTTAAAGTGATTTTGGAAGAAAAATTTAAATTTCAATCACATGAATGTTTTTATGCTAATTCCAAAACCTTACACATTGTTCCATAAATAATGTTTATTATGGAATCGATTGCATACACTGTTTCATATAGAACCGCATCTTCGACGATTCATGTGACAAATAGAATGAGGGAGAGACTCTATATATATAATTATATATGTTTTTTTTTTTTGATTTTAACCCGGGCCGGGCTGGATCCGGACCAAATATAGAAAGCCCGAACTTTTCTGCCACCCTTAGGAGAAAGCAGATAACCTGCCTTACTCCTTAGTGGCTTCCATTAGCATGCAAAAAATCATTGTTTTTATTTCGACAAATATCTCACTTGGTTATTCATCGGTTTGTATAAATTATTTTTTATTCTCATAAAGTGTCAGTTTTATGTTAAATATTTCTCTCTCTCTCAAATTTTATGTATTATAAATAAATTATAGACACTTTTTTTAAATTCTTTTATGAGTAATTAATATCGGATCAAATACAAAATTTTACTTGCATGAGATGGTCAAAGGTTATTACAGAATATAAATCAAATATGGAAGAGGCAAATCAATTTTAATTCATGAAGTTGTTGTTCTTACAGCAAAAATTTCTTCTTACAGCAAAAGTTTCGGTCATGAATTTGGCAAAGACAAAGGGCCTATTTTATACAAAAACAAAATATTTATTTCACATAATACTTAATAGAGTGCCCTATTTGTTTAATGATGATTGATGATGTATCAAAGATCATATTTTAATTATAGTATTAAAAAGAGCACTTTAAAGGAGATAAGTGAAGACATGGTCAATTAAAAAAAGTTGAATGCATGGCCTCACGGCGGGAAAAAAAATAATTCCTACTATATAATTATGGTATCACTTTTTTTTTTTGAATAGTTGGAAACTCAACCGTCTAACCATTCATTCCGGGTTTAAACGAAGCAAGTAAAACATTTGATTATCTCAGACTCTTATAAGAAACGCACTCCTTGGATTCGAACCCAAAACATCAATATGAATTCTTGAATCCTACACCACCAAACTACGCCCCTTTAGAACCATAATTATGATATCACATTATTTATATAATAGTATAATAATACATCATCACCCGTATTAAATAGTGAAAATCCAACTAAATAAAGAGTAATTTTATTTCATACAATTACAAATTTAATTAATGCTACCCCGTAATCCATACAATAATAGTAACAAAAAGTTATTCCCTCACAAAAGGGACAATTGATAAATCAAATTCAGCCATCAGGGCAATACATTCTTTAGGCCTTGGCAATTTCTTAGAAATTAAGAAATAGGATTATTACTTATTAGATAGAGACACTTCGTGGTCGTTATATATTTTGGTGCCAATGGAGAGTGACACTTAGTGGGTCATTAGATATTTTTTGGGGAATGAAATGCAACGTTCATTAGCTCTATTATCTTGATCTAAATTCTGAATAGGCAGATTCTCGTTCTCACAACTTTTCAAGAGCTAATTCTTAGGCGGCTTTGAGAGTTTATATCCTTAAATATGAGTATATGTGTCAAAAGTGATGGATTTTGATACTTCTTGTGTGTTTGAGTTAGTGAAATAACATTGTTTTAAAAATTGGATCGGTGATTTAAAAATTTTAATAGATTATTGATTTGATCGATCGAATCGACTGTATCATAAATAATTTTATTTAATTAAAAATTAGAAAATATTATGCAATACATATAAAAAAAATACAAATACAATACATATAATAAATGCAATCATTAATTTTAATAATTTCTAACTTCGAAACAAAATATTTTTAAATTAAAGAATGATTGGGAATCTTTTGAATTTTTTTTCAAAAAAAAAAAATCCAAAACCAACCGGTTCATCATTTTTTCATGGTTGATTTTTAAGAGTTTTCTGAACCTGATTCATGAGTGATTCCCAATTCGATCGGATAATCCGCTCCGATTATGAAAACACCGGAAAAAATACTATTCATTGATGACACACTATTGTCCTGGATAACCATATGGGTAAAGATGAGTCATGTCCTTTGTGCCATACATTCTCCTTCTTATAGCCCCAATTTATTTTGTCTTTTAAAGACTAATGATTAAGGGTTTTAAATTTTTTATTATAATATTATTAAGGTTTGATCATGATTTTCACACATTACGTAAACACGTGTATCACTCAAGTAATACAGTGATTGAAAGTCGAATGTCGAACCCACATGAACTTAATATTTATCTTATTAGTATCAAGAGTAACCTACTTAACTTAAACTAAACTATTGATTAAGAGAAGAGTTGATTAATCGAATTTATTTGAAATTAAACAAAGCGCAAATAATAGACTTTGAAAACCTTATAAATAGAAGAACCTAGGGTTGCAACTTCACATAAACATGCATACAATGAGTTCATATATTTTTCATTCAATTAGATTGTTATTACTAATTATTAACCAAGAACATTAAATTATTCACAAGCCTCTTTCGATGGTCTGGTGAATATATTCAAAATAAATCAATTAAATATATGTCTATGTTAATTAAATTAAACTGAATTCATTAAGGTCGGGTTGTAATCTTGGCTACGTATGCCCTTTACGTATGTATCTATCATGCAAAGAAATTTATTCAACGAATAAATCACGCGTTATTATTCCAACGGCTAATCCAAATTTCCTCCGTCGAGTTTATAAGGATTTACCAAGATTATTTTATTATTGACGAGATAAATAAGCATTTAAAGCACAGAGAATGATAAATAATAAATAACAAACCCAAATGAATAAAATATATAATTAAATTAATTAAACATGATTAAGATTCATTACAATCATATATTTAATGAATTAGCTACTCATAATATTCAATAAAACATGCTAATCATTATTTCAAAGTAAATAACTTATAAAAGATAAAGTTATAGAGAAAAGTGAAGAAAAAAAACTCTCATTTGAAGTCTTCGACTTCAATCTCCAACTTCGGTTGAATCACTCGTTCTTGCCTTCCTCTAGGCATTCTTCTATATTTTTGGAGGCTCCAAAATATGTTATGAGGCTTTTTTTTTCTAGATTTTACGATGAATTGGTGCTTATATAAGAGGTCTTGCGAGTGTTTGATTGTTAAAAATAGAATCCATGATGAATTAGGGTCGATATTACCGTGTTGCGATGCGCGTATCACTGGCGCGTTGTGACGCTCAAGGGGCTGAGTCGCAATGCGCCCATCTTCATGGCTCTCTGGTCACAATTTTTGAAGACGTGCATCGAGACACGGGATCAGCATCGGGACGAGCGTTTTGACTCCGAATTTTTCCTCAATTTACTCTGTATCTTGTCGTTTTTATCTCTAATTAATTTCATTGAGTCGTGATATGATTTTAATCTGTAAAAACACACCCAAAACACATCAAAGTTCTTAAAAACTCGATATCACCCATAAAATATTAAGATAAATGGGAGAAAAATATAGGAATATATATATATATATATTTACTAGAGATATAATAGTAAAATATTTTTTTTTTATAAATATATAATAATAAAATAGGGTGAATTCCTAAAAATGATAAAACCATCATAGCACTTCTGATTTAATTTAAGCACAAATGATTCTTTCTATTTAGTTCATATACATGTAAAAATATATAAATATATACAGTAAAATAATATCATTATAAGTTTACCACGAAAAAATAAAAATAAATAAATAAAGCAACGATGATTAAAAAAATTAAAATGGGGGGTTCTTTTCAATTTTAAATTTAAAAATTAAATATCCCATAAAATATTTAAGAAAAAATTACATATCGTTAATTTATAAATTATAAATTTTAAAACAAGTATCATGGTCGATATATTTCGACAAAAAAAAGTGGAAAATGATCCTTACTTTTATAAATTATCGGTAAATCTTTTTCAAATATTTATATCTCATTCGTCCGAACTTCAAATCCCAATATGTAGGTTGCTATAACCAGTTATTATTCACAATTAAAACTTTCATAAATAATCTCTATCAAATTATGACTTCTATAATATCAAAATTAGTCAGAAAATCATTTTTACATAACATTCAAAGTCACAATCACAATCACAATCACAAATCACCCTTAATGTTGCTTTATAAAGTGGTGAGATCAAAATCATCATCATCACGCTTGTGTTTTCAGTTTACAGTAGATGTACCATTTCCAAATATTTTTGTAAGTTAGCCATTCACTAATGACAGATCCAAATAATGGTCCCCGGACCATGCATGGAATCAATATCATTATTGAGTCTGATCCAGTGATACCATTACTACCCACTCAAAGCTAGTTGCTGAGTTCATTCATTATATAACTCGGCCCCAGCCATATCACCATCATCAAAACAATCAAAGCAACTTTTCTTTTCCAAGCTCAAGCTCTTCAACCCCAGGTGGCTACGTACACTGTCTTGAATCTTGATCAAGCTATAACTTTTGACCTAATAATGGCTGAGTTTTTTCTTTTTTCTTTTTTCTTTTTTAGTTTCATTTATTGTGATTAAAGATTGGATTTTTGGGAGATGGGTGTAACTAATTGTGTGTTTTTGTTTTATTTATTTATTTTGTAATTTGTGTAATAAATGTTAACTTTTCGATTTCCCAAAACTTACATCTAGCCAGCTCTTGCTTCTTGTTCTTGATATTTCTCTGTGAAAATCTTGGAAGCAATTTGGTGTTTAGTTCTTTCATTCGGAGGAGATGAGTATGGATTATGATACCTTTTCCAAGTTTGCGGAAAAATTCTATTTCAATAATCTAATAATATCTTGTCACCATGCTAAATAATAAAAAATAACTAAATAAATAATAGTTTTATTTAATACAATTATCATATATTATATAATTATTGATTGGTAATATAACATGTTGATGGTATTTTCAAGTACTATGATATTTAAGCAGCACGGCAGGGGTAAAAGGGTAACTCCCTTCTTGATCGAGACCATTAATGTCGACTCGACCATTCGATGTTGCATGCGCCAACGGTAAGGGACCGATCATAAAGTGATCGGTGACCGACCACTTAAGCTCGGATGACCGGTCATTATCAGATCGGTGGCAACATTCTCAGTTTAGAGGACCATTGTGAGCGACCTCTTGAAGACCGAGCAGATGGCAAGATATGTTCCAGGTGATAAGTCATCCTATTTTTACGGGATAAGATGATAAGTCATCCTATTTTTATGGGATAAGATGATAAGTTGGTATTCTTATAGAATGCGAAGGTAGTTTCGGCCAAGAAGTCTTGTGGGAAAGGGAAACCGTCTCTTTGCTAGTATAAATGGGATGGGAGAGCATACTTGAGAGAAGGAGAGAATAATTTATCAGACCTGTAAACAAGTAACATCATTTTTCAGTAATAGAATATCATCTGTTTTGTGCCCGTGGATGTAGGTTAGATCTGATCCGCCGAACCACGTTAGATCTCTTTGTTGATTGGTGCGTTCATCTATCTTTTGCCAAATTTGCTTTTGGTTTCCCATAACAAAAACAAATTCACAATTGCAGGAAGATTGTCTCGGGAGCGAAGAGCCCTTATTGCCCCTGAAACTAAAATCAGCCGTCAACATAACTTCACCTGAACAACTATAATGCCAAAGAATTACTCATGTGATGGTCATCGTGATTATAATTTTATATCCCTTATATCACCCGTGTATTGAATTTGGATTCTGTGTTTAGTTGAGATTTACCAACATTTTATAACTCCTAACACAAATACAAAAATAAAAATAGATGATTAATATTTAGTAAAATATAAATTTTTACTCAATAATTATCAATAATGATTTATAAAAAATTCAGTTCAACTTAGAATCCAAGTAGTGTTTAATTTCCTTCTGCCTTCTTTTATTGGGAACTCGTACGCATAACTAATTTTGCTGAGTTTGATGTTCAAACTTTGAATGGATTGTCGCTTTTTGATTATTATCGTTTGTTTACTTTTGAAAACTAAACAGTCGTCGGATAAATTCAGTATGGATTCGATTCCCTATATTTATAAAGTCGATATAAATTAATGTAATTAACATATTTAATTAAACTGGCAAACATTTATATCACATTATTAAAATATAAAGTAGAATAATGAATTTATGACAGAGAGGGAATTTTCAAAAAATAAAAATGATAAAGAGACTAAAATGAGTTTAAATAGTATAAAATTATCATCAAAATATTATTGACATGATGATAAATAATAATATCAAAAAAAATTATCTATTTTTATTTTAAGTTTAGTGGGGAAAATGATGACTTACCTTCGTAGTTTGTATGAATACAATTATCCTTCTAGAAACACGTTTTTCATTAAATCCATATAATCATTGTCCAATCGATACATATTATTATTTTTATTTTAGCAAAAATGTAAAACTGACCTTCTAACTTTCATATTTTGTCAATTCAGTCATGTAACTTTCAGTTTTGTCAATTCAATCCTCTAACTTTCAATTTTTGTCAATTCAATCCTCTAACTTTCAAATGAACACACGTGGAACCGGTAACCGTTCTGTTCGGTTATGATTCGAAACCGAATCGAACCGCCGGCCACCTCTACTTAATGCCCTTAGGGCACTTATTAACATCACCTTTATAAATAATATCCTTAATGAATATTAATTCAGTGAAGTAAAATTTATTTTTCATAAAAGATATGTTAGATATTTTTTTTACGGAATAAATTAAAATTATATCATTAATAAATTAAAGTTTTATTAATTTATATGACATATTTTAATAAAATTTCAAATAAAAAACAGCAACTATTCCCGCTCATTTCACTGGCTATACATAAACGACGTCAGTTATTGTATCATTACCACACACCATAGATTTTTTTTAAAATCATTGGAAATCTCGCCGTCAAACTACTCTCTATAGACTTTAGCATAGCAAATAAAACCCTTAATTGTCTCAGACTCTTACAATAAGTACATTATCTGAATTCAAACTCAATACCTGAAGATTAAATCATGAACCCTACACCAATATCAAATCCCGCTTCTTATAAACCAGATTCATCTATGCTGAACAAACGAAATGTATTTTAAAGCCAACTCCATGTAAATTTTATTAAAATTATATATGTAGCACGTCACATGTTGCAATGCTACACGCATAGCTATAACATTTTATTCTTTGAATTAATTGGAAAATGAACTTGGATTGAGACATACTAATAACAAGTCAATACTTTGCTAGCTGGCGGTTGGGTGTATGTCGTCTTCGGTTGCCTATTGGATTTATTTATCAATAATTTTAGGAATATTTTTTAATGAAATTTTAATAAAATTCTAGTTTCAAATGTTATATATTTTAGAGAATTTTAGTGATATTCTAATGATATTATTGATTCAAACAGTTGTATATTATAGTCTCTCCAGAATGTACAACTATTTGAAGTAAAAATATCACTATAATGTCACTAAAAATATCTTCCATAAATATCATTTATTTATTAATGGAATGGGATATCTTAATAATGGAACTTGATACTTATAAAGTTAGTAATAATATATCTCAAGTAGTGTAGAATGGCCGGTGTGATGTATATGATTATTTTGATTATTGGTTTATAATTTGTGATTATAATTTTTATTCAATTAGTATTACCGCCTAAGCAAAAATAAAAATAAAACAATAATATGAAAAATACCAAATTAAGAATAAATGTTTTGTAAAAGAAATAAAAAGATCAGGTAACAATCTAACATATTAGCAAAAAAAAAAAAAAATGATTTCATGTTAAAAGTAAATTTTCAAAATAATACATCATAATTTTTACACATATTGGTCATTGATTTATATCCTAATAATATTTTCTCGGAAACAAACAACTCTGAATTAACTAATCAAACTATTTCCATTTTTTCCTTTTATTGTTATTTTTTAAACACACAAAAAAAAAAATAATACAAGAATATAAATGGAGGTAAACAAGAATAATGTATTCTTGATTTTCTTATTCTTCACTTTCATCATCCTCAAGCCGACCAAATGCTCAATTTGTTTAGTACTGAATTTTGCAAATATGTAATATGTTTCACACCGCAGCCACAACCATCACCCTTTTTTTTTTTTTGGAATCGTTGAAAATTTCATCGTCAAACCATTTTTTACGGGCTTAAACGGAGCAGGTAAAACCCTCAACTGTCACAAATTCTTACAAGAAACACACTTCATAGATTTAAACTCATGATCTCAAGATCAAATCTTGAATTCTACACCACCAAACCACACATCAATTTTATATGCAAAACTAATTTCGATTTTTTTTCCGAAAATAACTAATCTCTCCTTTATTGGCCCCAATTATATATGCAAAACTTTCAACATATATGTGAATGCTCACATAAAACCTACAAGGTAATCTTCTCAAAAGAAATATAGATATTTTATTATTTTATTAGTTAGATTAAGAGTCATAGTATTTATTTCCACTATTTTTACAATAGTTGTAATGTGAAAATAATTAATATTAAAATATAGATATATATTTTGAGAGTCCAATGCACATGGTTCTTATCACCATGTTTGTCTCATAAACCTACCTACATAACATATAAAAGATTAAACAATATATATTACTAATAATCCTCAAACCATTAATGATTTATGAGTATGAATAGTGTATATATCCTGTTACATTATAGCCATTAAACTAAAAAGAAAATATTTATAATACCTACTGTACTTTTATTTATAACTGGGCAAGTCTCTTGTTCAGTGACACACCCTACTTCAGTTGATTGTTCTTTTGCACTAAGACAATAAATGGAAACTCATCAGCATGAACATGTGACTTTTTTTTTTTGAATCGTTATAAATCTCGCCGTCAAATCATCTCTTCCGAATTTAAGCGAAACATGTAAAAACCTTGACTGTCTCAAATTCTTACAAAAAACGCACTCTCTGGATTCGAACTCGGTATTGTGAGATATTGAGCCTTACACCACCAAACCACGGCCCTTGAGGACCTTGAACACGTGACATAATGATGTTCTATCTCATTCATAATTTGGAAAAAAAAATTACTCATACAGTAATTCAATCATATTTTAATACATGTACTAAAATATTAAAAATTATTAAATGAATAATAATTATATCGAATATAATTATACATGTTATATACTTAATAATTGATAGTTTCATGCCACTCATATTTTCATCACTCCAAACATTTAGTTATCAATTTGCAAGCATGAACTTTGATGTCATCGTCAAGACATTTATGTATATTTGTTATAAAATTTAATGAGTTTATAAGTTAATTTATACTACCAGTCCAATATTTATAAGTTAATTTATATTAGGCTTGGTAATGGGCCTGACTGAGTTGGGTTTTGGCCAAGCCCTCACCATACCCATAAAATATATTAAAAACCATATCCTCAAAAACTCTGTCCATTTATTAGAGAGTTTAGTCGGGCGATAACCCGCTTGATATGAGGCCAGACTGGGCCAAGCCCGACCCTAAATTTATTTAAACAATATTAATTAAATATAAGATTTTTTAAAAATGACATAACCTTCTTATAAAAAGATTTTTTTTCCAAAAATTTACACCATGTAAAATGCATTATAAGTTCGGAATGTTTAAAATAGACCCGGCCGTCGGTTCGGTTCCGAACCGGCCGGTTTCCGGTTCCACAAGTGTGGAACCGGAACCTAAAAAACCGAACCGGAACAGAACCGTTCGGTTCGGTTCCTTTTTTTTAAATTAATTAAATAAAAAAAATTATTAATTAAAAAAAATGAGATTAAATTTATAAATAAAAAAAAAATTATTACATTGAAGAGCTTGAGCTTAAATTTTTTAAAATTTAAGTTGCCTACGTATCCTCCAAGGGTGAGAGGAATCAAAGCTCACGTAGTTCCATTACAAGTTTAAGACATATCCACTTTGTAAATTATAATTTTACAATTATCAATCATCATTATCAGTTGATCATTCGGCTCCGGTTCCGCAGCTTCCGCTTGCACTTGTTGCAGAAGCATTATCGAACAAATCTTCAAAATCATCGGGGGCATCTTCTTGTTGTCTCAGATCAGCTCGAGTCCAATCATCCACACAAGCTGTTGCTTCTAGAGTGCTTGGATGTAATGAAGATCGCCTACCTTCCAATATATTACCTCCCAAGCTGAAGGCTTGCTCAACCGCAACGGTGGAAATAGGTGCTGCCAATATCTCTTTAGCAATAATAGATAAAACATGATATATATTTTGATGCCGGTTCCACCATTCAAGGATTTTAAAATTTTTACTGCATAAACTTTCATTAGAAAACTCAAAATTTGTAGATAAATAATTATCTAATTCAGGATTATTAGTTGTCGTATCCCTGGATTTTTTATTTCGTTGCAATAACCAACGATCCCCTGCGCTAAGTCTTGGTTGAATTACCGGTTCGCTACTACTAGATTGACCTATTGTTCATAAGTTATATCTTACAATATAATCATTAAATAAAATAATTAAATCACTTCTTAAATTCGTCATTATGCTCGTAATATCAATGTCATCTAATATTCCTAAATAACCATAGTAAGCTTGTAAACCACCATTCAAACCTTCTAATTTAAATGTAGGATCAAAAACAGCAGCAATAAGATAAAGTAAAGGATTTCTCTAAAATAATTCAACCATTTTACCTTCATAACAGTAATGGCTTCGAGCAAAACAATATCATTAGGGTCGTCACTGTTAACATGTTCATCGAGAGTGCCAACAATATTCAAACTCTCAAGAAGAAATAAATGTGCAGTGGATAATAAACACCGCTAAAAACTAAAGTAGCATCATTAAAAACTCTTAAAATATCTAAAATTCTTTCACAAATATCCCATTGACTAAGATAAAGTGTGATATTTTGAACATGTTGAGAAAAAAAACTACATAATGCATCTTTGTATTGAAGTGTTTGACATAAAAGAAAATAAGTAGAATTCCAACGTGTTGGAACATCTCTAGAAAATTTAATCGGTTTAATACCATTTATTTTACAAAACTTGGTTCATTCCCTCCTAACTTGAGAATATAACCAAATACAGTTAAGTGTCGTTTTAATAGGATCAAGGAAATGAGATAATAATTTTAGACCGTCTTGCACACATAAGTTTAGGACATGACATGTACAACGGATATAAAAAATCGACCCCATAAATTTGGTTGACATATTTCTTTTAAATCATTGATGGATGCAGTATTTGCAGATGCATTATCAAATCCAATTGTTAAAATTTTTTCTCCTAAACCATATTCATCAAAAATTACCTTCATCATTATATAAATATTATGTGCAGTATGTTGGTCATCAAAAACTCTAAATGCATAAGTCGTTTTTGCATGGTAAATGATGCATCAATCCAATGACAAGTCACACCCATGTATGAGTGTGTTTGCCAATGGTCACTCCAAATATCAGAACATATAGAAATACGACCTTTCATCTCTTTAAATATTTCATTTAAAATAATTTTACCATCTTTATATAATTTGAAAATATGACGTTTTGTTGTGTTTCGAGTCATTCTACATGCAGCAGGGTTTAAAGCATTATGCACGTAATTAGTAAAATGAAGTTTTTCACCAAAGCTTAAAGAAAGATGTGCCATACATGTTAATTTCGCAAATTCTTCTCTATTTTTTGCATCAGAATATTTAAATAAATCTACACTACTCGTACCTCTACTAGATGATGCGTACCTGACCATTTGAGTTTGCGTCGTATCAATGTCAAATTCAACCGGATGATGTTTCTCCATGTGCTTGATCATATTGCCGTATCCACCAGAAAATTTATAGATAACCCCACAATAGTTGCAAATTGCTCGTTGTGAACCATCGTCTAGGCGTTCCAAATTAAAATGAATTTTGAAAATATCGGAGGACCGAGCCTTAACTTCTCTTCTCCGTGATTGTGCACTGACACTAGGGCCGCTCTCTTGGGTCGACATATTTGACATTATGTTCTCGGATGAGCTTGCCATTTGAATAATTACGATGCGAATGATAACAAATTAACAACTAAAATAAGAGAATTGTATTGAAGTAAGATTGAGAATAAGAGATTTATAGAAAATGTGAGAGTTGAGAATTTGGTGTGATGAAATTATGAAAAATGAATCATATTTATAGAATTTTAGAATTTTTTTTGATACCAAAAATGCCCCTAAATATAACCGTTTTATTACCGTTATTAGGGGTACATTAGTAATTTTATTTTATATAATAAAAAAAAAAGTTCTAATTTTTTTTTTTTTTTGGCAGGGAGCCGTTTGGGCTACTAGCCGTTGGGGGAATTAGGCCCCCAACGGCTTGGAACCCTACGGTTCCAACAGGAACCCGAAGGTTCCAACCGGAACCGTTCGGTTCCGGTTGGAACCGTCCGAACCGGTTCGAGTTGGGGTGGAACCCCAACCGAACCGGTCCCATTCCGGTTCGGTTCCGGAACCGGAACCGGAACCGGTTGGAACCAGAACCTTCCGGTTCCAACCGGTTCGGTTCCGGTTCCGAACCAGAACCGTGGCCGGGTCTAATTAAAAAACTACTAAGAAAGTAATAAGAATATTAATGCAACTAAATAAACTTAAAAAACATTAATAAACCTGGAAACATCAGTGTATTAAACAATACTAATATAAATAAATCTAAACTGTAAAAATATAATTCTACAACCACAATTCATAATATATCAAATAATTTATTTTAATTGTATATAATAACAGCCGAGATCGATATTTTTATTTTAAAAATCCTGATCCGATCGAATAACTAAAGAACTTAATAATTTAATATTTTTACCCCAACCCTTTTATCGAGGATCGGGGAAAAGCCTTGCCGTCAAATGGTATTTTTAAATAGATCCTCCATCGGGGAGGGGGAGCATATCATACTTTATTTGTTGCAGCCGTCAAACATCATTAGTTCCGATCTATATCTGGGAAGTGGTGACGTATATTCTTAAATAAAAAGTGTGATTTTAGAAAATCCCAAAAGATTTGGAAATTGGCAGAGTTGGTGGCTGGGGGTTGCTATATTGCCAATTATATTGGATATTTCAAAATGAAATTTCTAAGAGCACATGTTATATTTCTATGATATGTCCATATAATTGTTGATATATAAAGTTTGTGAAATCATCTCCACCCAAACTCAATGGGGAAGCTAAATTTGGGATTTTGGTTGGAGATGGCAGTTGGTGTACGAGACTGAATTTATCTATTCTGATTCATTTTGATTATGAATTTTCAAATTGAATAGTTTAATAACCCAAATTTTAATTGAAATTCTGGATTTTTTAAACAGAAAAAGAGATTCAAGATATAAAAAAAATCATTTCAAATCATGTATATGGAATTTTGAATAAATATATTGAATCTTGTAATAAATTTAACTATTTGAATTGTGTCATCAAAGAATTGATAGTTTGTTTTGGTGTAGATTTTTGTTATTTTGTCCCCAATGAGCATGGTTCGGTAGTGTAGGGTTCAAGATCTCACATTGATGTATTGGGTTCGAATCAATAAAGTACGTTTCTTGTAAAAGCCTGAGATAACCGGAAATTTTACCTCTACTTAAACTTGAAATAAGTGATTTGACGACATAGTTTTCAACAATTAAATTTTTTTTTTTAATACTTTACATATCGAAAAATAATATTAAAATAAAAATAAAAACAAATCCACATTTGGTGGAGCCATGAGCTTAGTCCTCGATCCATGTTAACGAACGTGCATAAATAAAAGCTTTAGCCGGTCAGTGGCTCAGTGTCACATCCTCATCTCTTGATTTTGGGATATTCCGTGAGTAATGATACACATAAATATGCATATAATATTATATATAAACACAAATAAAAAGTTATTCACTACAAAACAAAAACATTTTTTTTTTCCTGTGAATACCTATCATTTTTCATATTCCATTTACTCAAAGGAATAAATTAAAAAAAAAAATTTTGAATATTTTTAACATGAAAAGTCTGACTTTTGTCATCCCTTTGGAAACTTTTTTTTTTTTTTTTGAAGGGTAAATAACTTGGAAACTTGCAAACAAAGAAATTTTGATCTCTCCAAACCAAAAAAAAAATTTGAATTTGGATAAAATAAATAAATATCTTTATATTTTTTATTTAATTTAAATTATTTATGATGTCATCTGATTCTACCGGTTCAACTTATTAAACAATAAATCATTCATTTGTTAGATCATCGATTTAATTACCCATCCGATTTTTAAACCAATTTACCAAAAAGGCCCCTCTTATTGGTGACACCAAAGTGCTCGGTACCAATTTTTTTTTTTCGTTACATAGATGAGAATTTGGTGCTTTTCTAAGTTTTTGTTCAACATTAAATGAACTGTCATAATTATCTATTGTGAATTTTATGTGAATTTCACTTAGAGTGATATCTTGATTGTCGATCTTGTATTTAATATAAATTGATATTTTGAAATTGAAACCGGACCAATCAATTGAACTAGTCGAACATGAATAGGTCGTGAGTCCAATTCGATTGAACATTAAACTCGAGCATTTAAATAATCTGTGAAAATTGATAAACGAGACCAGATTGGTTATTAATTTTTTTTAAAACCAAATATTAAAATTATTTATTATGTTATCCGATTTTATTGATTCCATCATAATTATTTTAATCGATCAAATAAGTGACTAATTGTATATTTTAAATCATTGATACTAATTTTAAAACACTAATATAAACTCAATTCTACACTGAATAGTGAATATGACCTATATAAACTTTTCCAACTGCCTCTTTTTGCCGTACTCCCACACAACTTCCAAAAAGAAAAAGAAAAAGAAAATATTTCCCCCCTCTCCCCCCTCTTCTTCTCTTCCCTTTCCCCCTTCGGCATCTTTATCTTTCTTTTGATCCTCTGTTTTTTTTTTTTTTTAACTCAATTTAAAATCCTATAAAAATGTTTTTTTGCAGATTCTTTTCGATGTCTGAAGAAGATTCATCCACCACCCAGAAGAAGAAAACGAAGGTGACTCTTCCACCACGAAGAGGCAAAATCAAAGCTCGGATTTTTAAGAGCTTGAAGAAGGTCGTTGTTTCGGCTCTGGCTCGAAACAGAGGAAATGGAACCGACTCTGCTTCTGGATCCCCAGAAGCCATTGCTCTCTGATGCCACTTCCGTTCAAAACGCATCATCATGCTATCTCTATCCATGATCTCTCAATTCTCTGAATTGAGCTTGTTTCATTGCCATTAATCCTTTCGCCCGGTACTATTTTTATTACCGGAGAAGGCTATATATGAAAATATTAAAAAAAAAGACCCAAAAAAAAAATAATAAAGAAGCTGTGAAAATCTGAGGTATTAGAATTCAGATTACAGATTCTGTTATGTAAAATATAAGTATGGCTTGTTATTACCTGCAATAACTCAGATTTTTAAAAGAGTTAGAGCAGGA
This sequence comes from Zanthoxylum bungeanum, assembly GCA_019454045.1. NCBI lineage: Eukaryota > Viridiplantae > Streptophyta > Magnoliopsida > Sapindales > Rutaceae > Zanthoxylum > Zanthoxylum bungeanum. The sequence goes on from SKCR01026490.1 coordinate 567,642, forward strand.
AAGTTGGTGTGAAATATGGGCCTACTCCATTGTTGTTTCTTCAATATTTAGAAGGGAGATTATGTATTTGGTTGCTTAATTTGTGTATTGATCTTCAGTTTGTATTGTGTAAAATATTTGTGTGAAATTAATAAAAATGGCAATGAATTTTATGTTTGCCTTGCAAATTAAGTTTATTTTATGCAGATATAAGCTTTTATGCAGGATCATGGATTCATTAAATTTTATTTATTTATTTGCATATGAAAATTGTTCCACTCCTAATGATTATTTTAATACAATCATTTAAAAATTTACATATAATTTATTATGAACTCAAATATTTTACGAGACTTGGGTTCAACAAAAAAGTACTAAAGAAATATTGTTATTGTTATAGTTGATGATAATTAATCAATGTGGGCCATGCTTATCAGCAAAATAGAAGCAAATAAAATTGAGAGAGCCAGCAACATTAAGAAGGACAGTAATAATTGAAATAGTAAAATAAAATGAATAGGAAATATCATAAAACTTTTAAACGAAGAAAAAATTGGACAGTAATAATTGATAAAATTTCAATTCAATCAATTTAAGCCTACTAATTGTCTCATTCTGAACTTCATAAAATATTTGAACTATAATATCACAAACTTAGTTTCCTTAAGAAAAACAGGTAAAAATATTAAAATAATAATAATAATAAGTGTTGTCATAATTTATGATAATTAAATCAATGCGGGCCGTGCTTGACTTGTGATGACTTTACAATACAAATCCAATTATAATTCCTGTGCAAGTGGGGATTGATTTTTGATTTTATTTGCATACTGCTGAGTGGCGTAATCAATATATTGTAAAATTGATTTTTCATAAAAAAAAAAAAAAAAAAAAAAGAAGATGTTTTTTTATTTTAATATAATAAATTAAAATTTTTCATTAATTTATAAAATACATTTTAAATAAATTTTCAAATTATAATGGTGCGATTAATACCCTCAGTATTACGTGGCTCTGCCTAGGGATGACAATTTTACCCACAAACCCGCAAAACCCACCCGCAATGGGTAGGATTTGGTAAATATATTAGTGGGTGCGGTGCGGGTTTGGTAATTTAAAGCAGAACCCGCTGCGGGTGCGGTGCGGGTTTGGTATTTAAGAAAAAAATGTGGGTATCCGCTGCGGGTATCCATATACCCGCAATATTATTTTTTATTAATTAATATTTTTAGGACAATATAAAAAAATATTCATATAAAAACAACTAACAAAATCTAAACCTAAAACACTAATCCACAGTTCCACACTCTCTCTCAGCCGCAGCCCGCAACCTGCCCAACTGAAGATTTTTTGCCCATGACTTTAATTTTTTTTTTTAATCACACCTGTTAATAAAATTATAATGCAAAAAATTTGGATTAAGTTCACATAATCAGAAACGGGAGAGGAGCAAAATAAGCTAGTGTTTGCTGCAACTTCAGTAGCTTTCCTGCTTCTTCATTACACTTACACCACTTGAGCCTTGTAAGCATCACTTTCATTGCAATTAGCATAAAAAATATGACCAAAGATTGGTGATTACTTTTTAGCTTATTGTCGATTGAGTTGACTAATTTAGATCATTATAATTATGAAGGGAATAACTCGTTTTAATTATGTTTATATGAAAAAATAAACATATGGTACTGAGTATTTCATACATTATGTTATCTATGTACTGTATATACATACATTGCATGTTGTATATGTCAAATGAAAAACAAATGTGAAAACTACAGTTAACAATTAAAAATAAATTATTTAATTAAAAAAAATTATATTATTAAGAACACAAAGTAATTCAATATTTTAAAAACCCGCAAAAAATCCGTTGGGTACCAATGCGGGATTGATAATTTATTTTTATATGCGGTGCGGGTTTGGTAATGGAAATTAAAACCCGCAACGGGTATGGTGCGGATTTGGTAATTTATTTACATATGCAGGTGCATGTTTGGTAATGGAAAACCCACACCATACCCTACCCACTGCCATCCCTAGCTCTGCCACATTCTCTATGACTAAAAGCCTTTTTGTGTTGGAGACATGCCGGTTTTGTAACAGTCCTTTGCTTCAATTTTAGTGACTTTTTATTTTGTTATTGTTTTATTGTTTTTTTTTTTTTTTTTTTTTTTTTTTTTTTTTTTTTTATGTAGAGTTTTAGCCACACAAGTAACTGAAATTTCTCCAACAACTATGACTTGTTTTTTAAACAAAGATCAGTGTATATTCAAATAACATATTTAGAAATACATTTTCAATAAAATAAAATTTAAAAATTAAATCAAAAATTAACTTAAAATTTTGTTTGATTTTATGCGTTGTGGGATCACCCTTAATTGATTTTTATCTTGTATTGTTGTTATATACGTTGGGATTTTTATGTCGAGTAAACAAATGTGTTCGAAAAATGATTGATTAATAAATTTATGATTCAATTTTATTATTATATATATATATTGTTGCTTTATAAAATCTTTAAATTAAATATATATGTCTATGTAAAATGTTATATACATATATGTATGGATAAAATTTAAAGAGCAATAATCAAAATTTATCCGTAACTATGATTTGAAGTTGAGAATCTTCAAATTTGAAAGTCATAAATATAGTTCATTCCATTATGAATGGTGCAGTTCTATCCAGACTGTAATATGTAGAGACATCAAAATTAATGTATTTTATATAATAAGATTATAATGAACATGACCAGATGAAATTGAAAAGTTCTAATAATTTCCGTTAAATAAAGAACATCAATTTTATCATAATGATGGTCATATATGTGATGATCTTAATTCATTGTATTTAGCAGGCTCATATATCATATTAATTTATTCTTTAATTTACTCGATATGGTTTTGTATTTATTACATTTCGTAAACCTTGTATTTTGAGAATGAGTTGAATGAATATCTGGGAATGCTAACCTGATACAATGCAATCTGTTCATAAGATTCTCTTGTTTGTTAGTTCAGGACCTAAACGATTAGCGTGCAAATTCATAAAAGTTATGAATTAATTGTTCACTTGAGAACTAATGTAGGTCAAGGATAAATATGTAATTGAAGAGGTTAACAGATTTTATACCTAATTCATTTAGGGATTTTTTTATGAAGGATCATTACATAGGTAATGAATATATCAATTAAAGAATAATTTGAATAATTAATTCTATAATTATGAGAGTGCAATTATGGGTATTTAGTGGAGTTACTCCAAAATTAATAATTTTATTTGATTAATAAAAAAATTTATAATTAATCAACAGAATTGTTGAAGATTAGAATTATAGGTCTGTCGGTCCTCTCGTAGTCCTAATAGTTGTGAATTATTTAAAATAATATTGAATTATTTTACATTCTAATTATTTCATATAACTATGGTTTGGAAATTATGACAAATATTGTCCTAATATATTTATCAATAGGTAATGTATCTATTTATTAATTTATGAAAATTAATATTTAATAAATTTTAATTTAATGAGATAATATTTTCAAAAGTTGAAAATTTTGAAAATTATTTTTTCATGAATTATCTCAATTTTGATAAATTATAAGATAAATATTAAAGGATTTTATTTTGATTTTTTGAAAATCAAAATTAATAATATATTTGATGGATATACTTGATATTGTTTTGATAAAAAGAAAAAAAAAACGTGGGCAAGTAGAAGAATTGTATTTGATCAAAAAAATCCATCCAAGAGAGAAAATAAAAACACGTGAGCGGGTGTAACTCACTTTTTTTTTTTTTTTTTTTTTTTTTTTTTTTTTTTATCAAAATCTAAAGAAGCACTAAAACGTTAGTGCTAAAAAAAAATAATAAATAAATTTGGGGCTTTGAGAAAACCAAAAGAAAATAGTAAAAATGATTTGTCTCATATGATGAGTACACAAATCTTTTAATAAAAATTAGTGTGTTCTTCATATTTATTTTCATGCCCACACGTGTCGTTGAAGGTGAGGAGATAAGACGAGAAATATCGTAGTTCAAAGAATCGCGATTCAAAGAGATACATATCTACATGTATATTTTCTACTTAAGATCTAAACATTTTTATATTATTAATGTACTAAAAAAATACGGATATGGTTTTTTAATCTTCATGAAAAATAAATTTTTCATGATAATGAACATGTTTCCGCTGCGCATGAACTCTGAAAACTAACAATATATATGTGTGTGTGAATCTAAACTGATAAGAATAAATTATAAAGAGACTAATATTTTATTGAGACGAGATAATGATTCCAGATAAAGTATATCGACGTCAAAAATTTTATGTCGCTGGCTCCACTAGTGGAAAAAAAAAACTTTGTTTAATTTGATTTATGATCACCCAAAATGTGGCAATTCACGTAATTGTGGCGTGTTAAATTTAAGCAAATATATATATGGCCTGTTTAATAAATATATTAAAATTATCAAATACGAATATGACATTATTAATAAACATATAAACACGACACGATATGTCATTTTTGCGGTTGACACGATTAAGATGTGATTACATCATTAGCGACACGATTGATATAAATGGATTATAAATGAGTAATCGTGCGGTGAATGGTCATAAATAGATAATCTTATAGGGTTGATACGATTATACATATATTATTCATGACAAACAGATAAATGAATAATCATGTTAAATAGATATGATTACAAGAATATTATTCGTGCTATAAACCAGTAAACATTCTAAGATTATGTAACACATATTCGACACAATTAATAAACATTTTTTTTTTTTGGAAACGATGGAAACCCCGCCACCAATGACCAAACCACCCATTCTGGACCGCGGCGCAGGTAAAACCACCGGCTGTCCCAGACTCTTACATGTTAATATAATACAACATGATTATTAATCATGTCAATTTTTGTGAAGTTGAATATGAAAAATCAGTGTATCATGAATTCATGACCCATATAGATCACCATTAATTGATTCACAATAATTAATTACAAGGTGTTTTTTTTCCTATTTACGGTTGAGCTTAACGTCTTATTATCTCATTATAATTATTCTCTAGTGGGCTAATTAAGAATATTTGTCTCTCTTTCTTTGAACGCTTCTTGTCATGAATTTGGCAAAGACAAAGGGCCTATTAGACATAAATCAAAATATTTATTTCACACAGTAGTTGATAGATTGCTCTATTTGTTGAATGATGAGCTATCAGAGACTACAACATGTTATAGTTGAATAGTATTATAAAGAGAAATTTAAATAATATAAGTGAAGTCATGGTCAATTAAAATAAAGAAGAAGTTAAATGCATGTCCTCATAGAGAGTGACAATGGATATATCAAACTCAGCCATCAAAGGCAATACAATCTTTAGCCCTTGGTAATTTCTCAGCAAGGTACTTAGGTTGTGTTTGGTGGAATATTAATGTTAGCGTTTTAATGTTCCACTAAATAGGTAAATTAATACTAGCATTAACGCTTACAAAATCATAATCTCACAATATGAGATTATTTTTAACGCTAACTTATATTTTATCATTTGTTCCATAATTTATAAATTAACTTGTACTAACTGATAATACTGTTTACCAAACGAACACTTAATAGGTCAATAGATAATTTGTGGGCAATGCAATGCAGTGAAACATTCATTAGCTCTTTTTCTTGGTGTTTGAATAGGCAATCTCATTCTCACATCATTTCAAGAGCTCACTCTTAAGTGGCTTTGTGAGTATCCTCAAAGATAAGTGCAAAATTTATCACAGGTGATGGTTATTGTTATTTGTTTTGTGATTTGAGTTAGTGAAAGATCTGCCGTGAAGATCTTTGTGCAATTGGACTGGTTTTTGGCTGGTGTGCATCAGACATGCGTTCGTGGTGCGTTCGTTGCAGCGTTCGAACGTGTGGCGTTAGTAGCACGTTCTGCTTTGAGTTCGAACGAGATCATTCAAGAGAGCAAACATTCGAGGCACGTTCTTATTGGATTCGAACGAGATCATTCCAGAGAGCATCCGTTCGTTGTGCGTTCAAGTGGCGTTCGAACGAGTCTTTCCAGTAGGCACGCGTTCGTGGTGCGTTCGAGTAAACGTTCGAACGCCAGTCGCATTTTTCAGCCTTTTACCTTTGAAAAACCCTAGCTTTTCACCCTACCTATAAATATAACATGTAGCCGCCTTGCTCATCAGTTGAAGCGCTTTTCATTTGAGCCAAAATCTCTCAAAGCTTTCAACATTTATTGAATCCACCTTGAAGACTCTTTTCATCTTCTTGTCTTCTTTGTTAAAGGTGTGATTCTTTCTTTGATAAACCTTCAACACAACTTAACCCAAAATCCATAATCCTTTAGAGTTCTTTAGGAGGAGTTTTGGTAGTCGGAGTTCCGGCGTCATTGGTGATACAATCTACTCAAAGACTTCAGAGGTTCTGAAGAAAACCGTGGGTCGCGGGCTTGAGGAGTTGCCTTGAGTTCTTGCAGTATTGAGGTACTTGAGTCGGTGGAGTTGCCACCATAGGTCTTGACCATCGCTGTAAGTTTTTCTCTATATAGTAGATTCGGGTGGTAACCTATACCCGTAGTGGTTTTTTACTCACAAGAGTTTTCCACTTCGTCACCAAAATTATTGTGTTGATTTTGTGTGGTTTGATTTATTTGTTGTTTTACTTTATGTTATTTATTTAGTATTTACAGCATATTTTATTTGTTCGTTATTGTGGTTGCCTGTTGTTCATCCATAGTAACAGTAACATGACTTGTCCTGTTTATTGTTTGTAATTCCGCATACGGTCAGAACCTAGGCTTATCGCGAATTTTCAATTGGTATTAGAGCCTGAACTCGATCCTTGACCCATTACTATGGAACGTAGTCAACCCTTGAATTGTCCGTCATTTTTTAATGACACGGAATGTTTACATTGGAAGGTTCGCATGAAGGCGTTCCTTAAGTCCTTAGATGAGAGGGTCTGGATGACTGTTGAAGACGGGTGGAAACCTCCCGTTGTTGTTGTAGATTGGGTCTCTTCCCCTAAAGATAAACTGACCTGGACCAAGGACGAATTTGATGCTAGCAATAGGAACAGCAAGACTGTTAATGCCATACATGATGCTGTGTGCTCAACTGAATTTAGGAGAATCTATATGTGTGAGATAGCCAAGGATGCTTGAGACATCTTGCAGACTGTGCATGAGGGCACATTGTCTGTTAAAAATAATAGACTTCAGGATCTTGCTCTAGGTTTGAGGTCGCTAGAATGAAGGATGATGAGACATTTGATCAATTTTATGCTGAGATTAACGATATCGTTAACTCAAGCTTTAACATATGTGAGACTATTCCTACCAGTAGGATAATTAGGAAAATCCTTAGATCCTTGCCTGATAAGTTCCTACCCAAAATCACCGCCATCAAGGAAAGCAATGACCTTGATCAGCTTAATTTAGAAGACCTTGTAGGAAAACTGCAGGTTTATGAGCAGAAACTTCCTGGGCATCTAAAGCCCAAAAATATAGCGATGAAGATCGCGAAAGAAGTTATTCATGGTTCGTCTAATGATGAGGATACTCTCACGGATCATGATTTGGCCTTGTTTGCAAAGCAGTTTAGGAAATTTCTTAAGCTGAAGAAGAGTTGCCATAATAGTGATATGGATATGGAAGATATGCCTAGAGAGAGTAGGTATAGCAAGAGTGAGTCTGGAGAGGATAAGGATAGTAGATCCCATGGCGCCCAGTGCTATGAATGTGAATGATATAGGCACGTTAGATCTGAGTGTCCCAAATACCTTAGGGCTAAAGGCAAGAAAGCCATGGCATCATCCCTTAGTGATTCTGAAGGTGATATTTCTCATAAAGGCAATTATATAGCCTTTACTGCTAGTGTGCCTGATGAGAGAGAGAATGAAGTTAATAATGTTGATTTAGAAGTCTCTCTCGATGAGTCTGTTGATAAAGAAAGTCTTCAGGTAGCTTATATTGAACTGTTTAATGAGAGTTTAGCTATTAAGAAGACTAATATAGAGGTCAGTAAAAGGTTGAAAGCTGTGGAGCTAGAAAAGAATGAAACTCAAGCTAAATTTGAGCAAAGCCTTTTGATGGTTGATGACCTAGAGGAGAGGAATAGATGCCTAGTTGATAGGGTTCAAATCTTAGAGACTGAACTTGAAGATGCTAGAACTCAGTTGTTTGCATTTTCTAGTGGGAATAAAAAAGTGGACCGTATGTTAGGTATTGTTGAGCCTAATTGTGATAAGGCTTATTCGTCCAGAGCTGTGTCTGCCTCAGCTAAACGTGACTTAGGTAAGAAACCTACTATTTGTAGACATGTGATCCATCATGTTGTTCTTCGTCCTGTTTCCCAACCTCAATCTAGAGGTGTTTTGGGTAAACCTCGCTCTTATTCGGGGTTTGTGCCTGTGTGCCACCATTGTGGCAAGGCTGGACATATTAGGCCTAAGTGCTTCGTGTTGCACAAGAAAAAAAAGAGGCCTAAGAGTGTGTCGCCTAGATTTGATTCTTCAAATCTAGCTTCTCAAGTTTCTGCACTAACTAAACAGACATAACTTCTTAGTGAGAAACTTTTTTTGTTGACTGAGAATTCTCAAGTGGATGAGGTTCCTAGAAAGGTTTGGGTGAGGAAGCAAGCTGACTTCCCATCTGCTTCTGCATGTCCTGATGGACATAATGAGAGTGCACTTCGATGTAACTCTTCTTAGAAGTTGCTTTTTATTTTCCCATTGCATGTGTGTGCGTGTGTTTTATGTTTTTGCACGTTTATTTTGTTTTCACTGCATATGGGTATGATTGTCTTGTTTTGTTATATTCCTTGGTATAGAGGATGAAAACCCAGACATAAATTTCATAGCCTATTCTGAATGGATGGTAGTATGATCTCTACTCGGGATACAACTCCACGTATCATTGGATATTAACAAGTCGTTTTGTGTCTTTATTTTTTTTTGTGATAAATCTGAAAAAGCCAAAAAAAAATTGAAAAAAGACCAAAAATATTTTAATGGCTTGTTAGAGCATGAATAACATGTTCATGTGATCCTGATATGTAGGATATATGGTTATGCATGTATAATATGCTTCTATTTTTCTTGATGCTCTATATGCATATTTGTGTGTGATAAAAACTCTTGGTATATCTTGTACTTGCAATTCACATACACGATTTTATTTTATCAAGGCTTGGTCGCATGTATGAGTTTTTGGAATAGCAATTTAATCTCTTCCATGCTTTGTTTGCTCAATAGTGTGACCTTTGACTAGTTGACCTTGTGCTATCCCTTTTTGCAAAAGTAAAAAGAAATATATTTAAAAAAATTGAGACTCAAGTGCAAAAGAGCCAATGTGGCCAAATTCAAAAGATGAGGGCAAAAACCTTTTACTCGAAAGAGTTGTTAAATATGAGCTCAAGATATTTATGGGGTAAACAATATACCATGCAACCAATGTTACTTATTTTCAGGTCCTAGTGGTGCTAGGTTTGAACACCTATTTTGTGGACTTTGTTTGTTTAGAGATGGATTTCTTTGGCTGTGTTCAGCTCATAAAATAAGGTCTTAAGCCTTGATTCTTTGTGCACTTTATTTTTCACGCAAAAAGCTTGATATGCTTTGGTGTTTATGTCATATGCATAAGTGTTGTATTTAGCCACTTTTAAAATGATGCATATTGTTTCATGTCATAAACAGCTGATTACTGATTGGGTATCATTGTATCTGCTTGAAATGTTGTTTCAGTCAGTTTTGATAGGATTTTTTGTTTATCTCTTTGTGTGCTTGTATATGCTTCATATCATTGCATATCATTTATTTTGCATATCATCGAGTGTTTACTTCCCATTTGATTATTTATTTACTAACTGAGTTAGCCTGTTAGTGAGGGGGAGTAAGTCCTGTTTGTTTATGCTCTTGCATGTGTTTGTCTCATGTTGTTTTTCATGTTTCCTTCGCCCTTTGTCATTCCGTGACAAAAAGGGGGAGAATAATATATTAAGGGGGAGAGCCTTAACATATGGGAGGGAGTCGTAGATTATCCTTTAGATATCTCTATTTTATAGGGAGTTCAAATTAAGGGGGATATGGATATCTACTTGTACATGCATGAGTTTTATATCTGTTTATTTTATATTTGATAATCTCAATGCTTTTCACGGTATATTGTTGTTTGTGGATATTTCAGGTAAACAGGTTTTGTTGCTGAGGTGACTTTGATTTCAAGACTACTTGGCTAGGTACTAGATCGAGTCCTATTGTAATAAGTCACTATTTTGATGGTTGACAGTTGACTATTTTTCTTTTTGGGTCTATTACCGTAGTCTTTGTATTAGGTAGTGTTTTGTCACGGAATGCCAAATGGGGATATTGTTAGTTCCATTTTTATTGGCATGTGTCTGTGACAAAACAATTTCAATTGAGTTGTAATATGTCGTGAAGATCTTTGTGCAATTGGACTAGTTTTTGGCTGATGTGCATCAGACATGCGTTCGTGGTGCGTTCGTTGCAGCGTTCGAACGTGTGGCGTTAGTGGCACGTTCTGCTTTGGGTTCGAATGAGATCATTCCAGAGAGCAAACGTTCGAGGCACGTTCTTATTGGGTTGTGCGTTCGAGTGGCGTTCTAACGAGTCTTTCCAGTAGGCACGCATTCGTGGTGCATTCGAGTAAACGTTCGAACGCCAGTCGCATTTTTCAGCCTTTTACCTTTGAAAAACCCTAGCTTTTCACCCTACCTATAAATATAACATGTAGCCGCCTTGCTCATCAATTGAAGCACTTTTCCTTTGAGTCAAAATCTTTCAAAGCTTTCAACCTTTATTAAATCTACCTTGAAGACTTTTTTCATCTTCTTGTCTTTTTTTTTTAAAGGTGTGATTCTTTATTTGATAAACCTTCAACACAACTTAACCCAAAATCCATATCCTTTAGAGTTCTTTAGGAGGAGTTTTGGTAGTCGGAGTTCCGGCGTCATTGGTGATACAATCTACGGAGAGACTTCATGGGTTCTTAAGAAAATCGTGGGTCGCGGGCTTGAGGAGTTGCCTTGAGTTCTTGAAGTATTGAGGTACTTGAGTCGGTGGAGTTGCCACCATAGGTCTTGACCATCGCTGTAAGTATTTCTTTATATAGTGGATTTGGGTGGTAGCCTATACCCGGAGTGGTTTTTTACTCGCAAGAGTTTTCCACTTCGTCACCAAAAATATTGTGTTGATTTTGTGTGGTTTGATTTATTTGTTGTTTTACTTTCTGTTATTTATTTAGTATTTGCGTCATATTTTATTTGTTGGTTATTGTGGTTGCCTATTATTCATCCATAGTAACAGTAACATGACTTGTCATGTTTATTGTTTGTAATTCCGCATAGGGTCAGAACCTTATCCCGAATTTTCAATAATATTATTAAGAACTTCAAAATATAAAAATTATATTGTGCCCGGAGGATATGCAAGTCTGTCATGTACTATGTGTTTGTTAGGGTTGGTATTCGGAGGCTTGGAGCGTCAATCCGGATTGTATTTATATCCGATTCATATGTACAAACAATATATTTTCCTATAATATTACTTATATATGGTTACACCTCTTGTTTTTATATACGTATTTGATCTAATTGCGATTAGATTGAAACTAAATCTGATTTAGTGATATGTATATATTAGACAAAGACCCCATGATTTATAACGTAGTGCGCAGTTACAACCTAGTACGCAGTTACAACGTAGTTTGTAATTGACATTAGGAAGTGTCACTATAAGTTGTATATTCTCAAAGAAAGTTCATGGTCAAGATTTACTAACACGAACCGATTATTTAATTCCTCTAAGACCAGTACATGTCGTATATCGGGACTTGGTCCGATGATTTATCTTAATGAACCATAAGTTTCAGGAGACTCGTATAGACATATAGGTATTTATTTAATAAACACTGAACAGTTCACTGAAAATTTCCTAATAGATGATACAACAACGTCAATATGAATCTTCTCGAGTCGAGTAGCATAGTGGTTCTTCGACTTGAGAGACCACTGTGGATATATGAGACATCCCTCACACTTTTATGACAGTCACATTATCGATCTATTTATATCATACCTTCGCATGTTCGTTGGGTGTTGACTCATGCTCATGATATCATGTGAGTATTAGATAGAATATGTCAGTCATATGTACATGACATAGGTATCGTGTACGTGTTTGCGATCTAGTAAATCCATGGTCGTGGTATACTTCAGAAGTGATTTTCGAGCGTTATTTAGAAATCGTAAATTTGTAAGTCGACTGTATTATACCTTATGGATTTGATGTCCTATCTATATCACTGGTATAATATCGATAGCTATGACGGAAGGATTATATGTATTCAATGACATCGACTTGCATAATTTAATGAGATTATATGTGGTCGTCATAATTTATGAGTGGATGAATTATGGACACGAAATTTGATTATGTGACATATAAACATAAACTTAGAGGGTCCCACAATATGAAGTGTACTCGTTGAGCAATTGGGCAACGCGTTATGAATAATACATATTATTCATAATACTTTATCCGATTAAATAAATTAATTCAAATCGTTTAACGATTAATCGAAAAGATACATGCATAATGACATTTCAGTCATTTCATAATTAATGTGCATTTGTATTTAATATATGATTTTATTAAATACACATTTAATAATTGTCAAATAAGATATTTGGCATATGTATCATAAATATATGTATTTTGATTATTTAATGTAAATATGATACATATATTTAGATATTTATATTTAAGTAATTTTATGATTATTTAATTATTAAAATACAAATATCTAAAGTGATATTTATGTTAGGAAATGATTAAAGTGTAAATTTTTGACTTGTTTACATTTAAGAAAAAAAATGTTAAAGGAAAATTTCAAAGAAAACTTGAAATCAAAGGTAATTTCTTCTTTTTTTTTTTGTAAAAAAAAAAAAAATTGGAAATTGTTCATATGATTGCATAGCTTAACATATGATGTAAGTTTTATTTTTCACTCTCTTGATTTTGTGTTGAGATTATTGAAAGTTTGATAAAAAGATAAATACATGTATGATAATTAAAGTAAACTTGTTAATGGTTAATAAGCACACTTTTAGTCATTTGATGACTTGGTTGCCATTTTAGAGTATTATCTCCACTATAATAATACTTAGAATTGTTCTTGAGTTCTTCATTTGTGGTGGCTTTGATAGGTGTAGATATTAATTAGATGAATATTGAGAAAATTGAATTTAAAGTATGAAAAATGATTATTTTTATATCCATATCAGATCTAGAAATTCTGAAATTTTTTTGATGAAAAATATGTTATTTAAATGTATTGGATGTGTATTGGTCATTGGAATAATTGTCAGAAATTATTTCGGAGTGAAAATACGCGAAAACGGTAAAAAACAGTGTTACTGGGTGAGTTTCGGACTTACTGGATAACGGATGCCCAAACAGTGAATTGGTAACTGTTCGGGCAGCCCATGAACTGCTCAAGTACTATTGAGGCTAACCTGGGTAACTTCCCGTGTGTATTGGTTGGTCGGTTCGGTCAAAAAAGCGTTTTATGCTATTTTGCGGGAAAAAAATTTCGTAAAAATTTCGTGGTGTTTTCTAAATAAATCATGTCGTTATTTGATATCGAATAATATGTTTAGATGAAATATGAATAAATTAATTATATTGGATATTGAATAATTTATTCGGTAAGTTTAAAAAATTTTAAACTAAGACTTCATCGCGTAAAATCCCTACAGTGCTATATGATTATTCTATAGTTTTAATTACATTTACCATGTATTACAAAATTTAATCTTATTGCCTCTTTATTTCTTCATGCATTCACCATATATGAATATATGAAATTTTATTAATTTCAAATGATAAAATTTTAATTTATAAAATTATGGTGTTGTCTCGAGCAATGACGGTCTTAAATTTTGAGGACCCTAATTAAATTTTGAAAATATATGATCCGAAAAAATAAAAATAAAAATATTTTTTTATTTATTCCATGGCCACCCCAGATCATAAGTCAAAGTTAGTTACAAAATTCTAGATAATTGAGGAAGCAACTCATAGTAATTGTCTTAAAGCAACGAACAATTAAAGTTGAAGGTCGGTTATGGAGGAACCACTAAAGTCGAACTTTATACACGACGTGGCAAAGAATATTCCCTTTAATCAGCAACAAGCTGGCAGCAATTGTCGGTTTAAGCCACATAAGCCACATAATTTCAGTCAACGTTTATTTTTATGAGTGACAAATTTATTATTATTTAATTTTATCAAATATATTTATATATAGGCTTGTATTTAAATTAAATTGAAAAAGCCCTTATCATTATTTTTTTTATTATTTCTTTATGTGCATAAAGGGGTGGAGATAAAGATAAAAACTTAAAGGTTAAATTATAATAAATAATATATTTACGATGGTGGTGGGTCAAATCATAATATTTTCTATTTTAAATGCTAATTTATTTTTTATTTTTTAAAAATAAATTGTACAAAGACAAAATGAAAAAAATATAAATTCTACATGGGTAGGGTGGTGCTTCTGAGAGAGCAAACAGCTTAGGGATAGTAGTGAAGTTTCTGACTGAACGTTTGTAGCGAATACCATCTGGAAAGATCTGGAGCCGTTTGGCTTTATGATAAACATCAAAACCAATAAGCAAATCTTTATCTAGAAGATTCGTACCTAAGACTGTTGTCCAAATTGTACATTTTGGGAAGAACTGAATACCAATCGGTCTATTGGTAATGAGATCAGTTCTGAAAACTTTTTCATTTGCAGCTCTGAAAATTTTTTGATGTTCTTTCCAAAACTGTTGAGGAAGAACTGCAGGGTTCATCATACTCTTGTGCGCACCTGTATCGATAAAACCAATAACAGAAATAGGTAAGTCATACTTGGTTGGTATGACTTGAATCTGGACCAAAAGTATTGGTATGGTTTTTTGGACAATGAGGTTTAAAGGAGTGTTTAATGGAGGGTCGGAAGGTTGTGAACAAGGTTGTGCACAATAGGTTGGGACATAATCTGAGAATTCTGTTAGCGACACAGTCGCATGATGGATTTTGATGACGTCAACACTTGAAGTCTTCGACGCTCATTAGCGAGACATTATAAAAAGATTTCGAAGCAATTGTTGATAAAGAGCTAAAATGTGCTACAATATGATCAAGAAAGCAAAGATGATAAAGGGGCAAAAAGATGATGAAAAAGTCAAAGAATGAGCCAAGCAATATGAAGATCAAAATAATGATTAAGAGCTAAAAATAATTATAAGTGAGTTTATTCAAATGTTTTAAAGCTCTTAGGAATCATACATTTTGCATCATTTGCATTTAAAATGACTTAGAATGCTTAATGAATCATTTGCACTTTATTTGCACCAAAATGAATTTCAATGCACAAGTGCATCGGAAAATGGTTTTGAAAAATTAACAAACAGTTGAATTAAACTTCAAATGATATACCTTTATATAGATATGTGTCTCTAGTTTGCTACGGTTCAAACGAAACACAATTCCGATATATAGAACTTTTGCTAGAGCCATTTTACTACAACATGTTCAAATGTGTGTTTTCTGCATACATGTCACATTAGAAAAATTCCATAAAATTCATCTTATTGTTTTTGAAGCTGAACTTTTTACAGAGGATATATCTATGTGTCTAGTTTACGTAGAAATTTACGATCGTGATTTGAAATTTTCTAGAGCAAGTAATGGCCACAATACTGAGTGCTGTCAGTCTTGACTGGTCATCAGAAACAGGCATACCGGTCTCCAATCCGGTATATCGGTCTCCAAACCGGCATACCAGTAGGTGCCAATGATCATTTTTTGAGCTGTTTGACAGACATACTGGTCCCATACCGGTCCTAGAACTTTAAAACAGCTATAAACGATAATTTTTATGCAAAATCTATAAATTCATCATTTTTCTCACTTCTAACACATCTCTTGCACATATATTCATCCTATAATCATGACAAAATATTCTTGAGAGTTTATAACCATCTTAAAATCATTTTACACTCTCTACATTTGAAAAAACTCATATTTCATCTTCATATTCATATTAGTGAGCTTTGATACATTTGGGTGAGAAACTCACATATTAAATCTTCTTATCTTTGTGAGTGCTCAAGTGTGTTTACACACATTTTATTAAAAACACTTGTGGTTTGTGAAATCTCATCATTTGGGTAATTGTAATGGTTTTTGAGTGAGCCTACGTAGAAAACTCAAAGTGTAAGGGTTTGTAGTGAACCTTGTGTAAAACTTTTGGTTGCGGGTGAGCCATGGAAACTCATTGATAGTGAAAATATTCAAGCGCGGCTTGGGGGAGTGGACGTAGGCATTGTTGGTCGAACCACTATAAATCTTGGTGTCGTTTTCTCTATCTCTTAAACTCTTTACATATTGCAAGTTTTATTTATTATGTGCTTATTGATTAGAAACGTGCATATATGTAACTTAATCCAATAGAGAAAATTGACCTTAAGCTTAATTGGTAAATTAACTTAAAATCGTCAAATATTTTTAATTCCACATATTTTAGTCATAACTCAATTCACCCCATCTTGGGTATATAGAGTTTGTTTGTCGCTAGTGCTTGTAGGTAATTTCAAATTCATCATCACTGGTTGTTTCTGATTCTGAGGAGGAAGAATAAACAATAGCAAAAACAGTATCTGGACTGGATTCTTCTTGCTCAGAGAATAGGGATTCAATCTCAATATTCTCGAGATCGAGAAGAGTGATTTGATGAATTTGATCAACAAGTTTAGCAGTCTTGTCTGGTTTGTTAGGACAATTCTTGGAGAAATGCCATTTCTTTCCGCAGATAAAACATCTGCTGGATGTCTTTCCTTTTCCACAGAATTGTTTATTCTTGAAGAACTTAAACTTTCATTTGTAGTCATTCTTCTTCTTGTATTTCTTGACCTTCTTGTTATACTTCTGGAAATGAGATTTCTTCTTTGACGGGCAAGCGCAATTCTTATCTTTGCACTTAATTTCCAAGTAAGACTTTTGACAAGCTGATTTCAAAGGCTTTCGTTGTTCAAGCATGAGCTTAAACATCTCTTGACTTTCACACAACTTTTCACGAGCTAAGAGAGCCATCTGGTGAAGTTCTCCAAGAGATATGTCTCTCATTTCTCTTTGGGTTTGGAGAATCGATCTTTGAATTTCTGGTTGTAGCTCAATAGGCAAAGAAGTAACATAGATATGTCGAAGGTTGGCATCATTCACGCCATTCAGAAGGTGGTACTTCTGGGACATACGCTGATAATGGAAATTCAGATCTTTGATCTTCAATGAACAACATCGCATCATGTTTATCAATGGCTCAAACATCTCCAAGGAATTCCATATAAATTAATCCGAGGGCAGAATCTGCGGAATCATACTGGACAAATTGTATATGTCTGTAAGCTCCAAGAGCTTGAAACCAATCTCTAAGAGATCCAGTGAATCTAGTAGAGAACTCTTTATGTACTTCCTTGGTAGTGATGTTTGGCTTGGTCATATGTAAATCAATCCAAGCAGCCATTTCATGAATTTTATCACGCCATTTGGATGGTGGAAGACCATCGAAAGCAAACCATGGACCAGCTATAGGTTTCAGTGGTTCCTTTGGCGTTGTTGACTGTTCTTCCATGTGGACATCTGGGTCATCATCTTCTGGTTCTTCAGTTGTATATTCATGGTGCTGAGTATTGGAACCAGTGGAAGTTTCCATTAGCAAAGTTGTGATATCAGCAGAATCTTTCTCATAATTAGTGGACTGGGAATCTGTATCATCTGAGGATGATTCAGAAATGTCTGGAGAGGAATCATCAGTAGGTTGAGAAGCAAACTGATCTGTTGGTTCTGAGACTTGTGGGGTAGGTGTAGGAATGAACTGGATAGGTTCAGGTTCAGGTGTGAACGTAACGGTTTTAGGAACATTATGAGAGGTTAACTGTTTTGGTGGTTGGTGTGGAAAGGTTGGTGGTATGTCTGACAAAGAAACTTTGGGTTTCTGGTGTCTAGGTTGAGGTTGTGGTTGTGTAGATGGTTCTGCTTCCATTTTTGAGGAAGAGGCAGTGGGTATCTGACCGGTGCGTAATCACACGCGTATAACGCAAGCGTACGTATCGTTTAAGTAGTATAAAAAGTATCGATCCCACGAGGACTTAATACCTAATCTATTAATTTTATGAGGTCAAATGATTACTAGTATCTAACATGTTGATTGATTGATTTGAAATGGTGATGATTTTGAATTTAAAAACATGTAAATAAAATTGCGCGAAAGTAGGTTTAAGAAAATTCAATATTAGGAAACTATCTAGGGTTGTGAATCTTTCTAATATCTTTTAAAAGATGAAGTGGTTATTTCATGTTTGTGTAATAAATCGGTTTACTAACCTGGAACACTAAATTATGCGAAAGCCTCTGTCGATGGTCAGACGCAAATACCCAGTATAACCCAATTGAATCATATGTCTATGTCAACCAAATTATCTGGATTCATTAAGTTTAAGTTCCAATTATGGCTACCCCCGCCCGACAGGTATATGTCTATCATGTAAGGAAATCTATTAAAGGGTTATCTATCCTCAAGGAAGATCGTGGGCTATTAAGTCTAAGGCTGAAACCTAAAATTCCTTTGTCAAGTTTATTTTAGATTTACCACATCAATCTTATTAGTGATCAGACAACAAAAAGCATTAAGCTTAAGACTTAATAAGTAAACCTTTAAATTACCCAAACTATAAAATAACCCCTTATAAACCGGTGATATTAGAATTCATCACAACCCCAGATAACTAACTTAGTTACGACACATAGCTAGGGCTAGTAAAAACTTAAATAAAATAAAAGACATAAAGTAAATGCTGAAAAGTAAATTGCTGAAAAGTAAATGACGGAAAGTAAATGCTGAAAATTAAATGGTGAAAAGTAAATGCTGAAAGTAAATTGCTGAAAAGTAAATACTGAAAGTAAATTGCTGAAAAGTAAATAAAGTAAAAGTACAATAAAAGAAAATGCAGAGGTAAAAGGATCTACTTTTATTACTTCTATTTTAGATATCTCCCTTAATATAATATATTAACTTTGCATGATAATTACCAACCAGCCATATAGGCGGTATCCAGATTAAGTCAAATTAATAATTAATTACCAACCGACCAATCAGGCGGTATCCAGTTTAGTCAGGTTAAAACCAATTTAAATAATTACCAACCGACCAATATGGCGGTACCCTCGTTAAGTCAGATTTTAACTAGTTTATATATTATAATTAAGAGAGATTAATCTAAATATTAGTAATAAAAGTTTTACCTTTTACCCCAGCAAATGGGAGTTACCTCCTCATTACTGAAAAGTAAAAACTGAAAATTAAAGAAAGAAAAGTATTATGCGTAAAAGTAAATTGCGGAAAGTAAAAACTGAAAAGTAAAGAAAAGAAAGTGCGAAAGCGGAAATTAATTACTGAAAGCTGTAAATAAACAAATAATGTACAATCTTCTTAGTATTCTTAAGGAATTCCTTAGAAGAAAGTATGAATTTACAAATGAAATGGCTTGGTATTTATAGGCAAAATTTTGCCTCCATCAAATCATCCATCAAATCCATTATTAATTTATCCACTAATTGCTCCACTAATTAGGTCTAAGAATTGCGGATCAACTGAATTTGAAACCTCCGGTGTTAGAAGCTGATGCTCTAAATGTGGTGAGGCTTGCCACGAGGCTAAGTTGCAGTGAAAATGAAATCAATTGGGTGATCTCTGAGATTCGTAGAATTGTTCAAAAATTGGGAGATGCTAATATTAGTTACATTCCTAGATATTGTAATATGAAAGCTCATGGGTTGGCGAAGTTTGCTGTTGACAACCCAAGCTGTGAGGTGTGGACATGATCTATACCGGACTTTGTTATCTCTTTGTAGTGTCTGAAAAAAAAAAATGCCAAAAGCCCAACACTTTAACTTGAGAGAAAGATTATGAAAGGCGGGGTTAATTTAGAATACAAAAATTCTCCAGTTTCTTATTATGAAGAGTGGGTTAATTTAAAATGGTTATGTTAACGAGTGTCATAAGAATATTCATTAATAATTTATTTTTAGAAAGTTTTCACATTATTTTTATGGGAAATGTAAAAGATTATCAAAATATTAATTACTTTTTTATTTTTCTCATGAAAATTTCATAAAATATATCCTTAATAATTTTTCTTAGGACATTATTTAACATTTCCCAATTTAAAATACAAAAAATCTCCAGTTCCCTTTAATTATCATTTATTTTCTATCAAAAACTTGCATTTTCTGACATTCAGAGACCCTTTCTAGAAAAATATTTCCCGCTACTGTTATTTTATTTGAATTATCAGATAGTGTTGAAAATTGAAACCCATCAGCAGTACTTAAGCAAAATGACATAATGTCGGATCTCATTCTCAATCATCCATTATTTATTGATAAGATTAGTTGACATGTCATCTTTCAAGCATTTTTAAGTAGATCCAATATCTTAATATTTTCGTTACACTTTTTATTAATTTAGCAGCCGTCAAATTTCATTGCTGCTGCTATGTATATGTCTGGTGTCGTATCTTCTTACATCTAGTAGCTTTCGTTCTGTTTGAACAGAAGAAATTAAATAAGTGACTTCACAAATCTCAAGGCGAATGCTAAAGTATCCAAGAGTATCACCGGGTATAAAATATGTAATTTTTAGTATTGGACATGTAATTTAAACCATTAAACGTGTAAATTCTACCAATAAATATGCAACTAATTTCATGTTTTGGAAAATTTTATGTTTATTGACAGAGTTTGAATGTTTACTGATTTAAATTGCATATTTGTTGATAAAAATTATATATTTGACCCAAAGATATCAAATACCCTTAGGTACTATAGACAAACCCAAATCTCAAAGGAATGAAATATTTGATTACTTGGTGTCAGTGGCGTGTCTAGAAAATTAAGTCAGTGGGGGACAAAGTTATGAAAAGTAAATATAAAAAAAAACATACAAAATATTTATATCTATATTGATATGTGAATATTTTATACATTACAATTGTCCAAGACGTGGTTTCATATTTTGAAAACCTTGCATGATAGTTTCATTATCAATGCGCCTAAATACATCTTTTTCTATATATGTAACTAAATTATCATTCATCCATTAATCTCTTATCATGTTGCATAGTCTAGTCTTCACAATATTCATACCTGAAAATACTCTCTCTACAGTGGCAGTGGCAACAGGTAAAGTCAAAGTTATGTTAAAAGTAAGTAAACTAGTGGATATACCTTATTTTTTTTAGTTTGGACCAACATTGCAGCAAGATCACCAATCCCATACAATTTCGAAAATTCAACACTAGAACGCATATCCATAATGTAAGTAGGTTGAAATTTATGGGCCTAACTCAACCCAAAAGCCAGCTTGAGAGTTGAGGGTTGCCCAATGTTTATATTTTGAGTTTAATTGTTTATCTCAGCCGATGTGAGATATTTTCCTCAACACTCCCCATCACGTGCAAACCGATCTTTTGCCTGGTTCATGTCATGTGGACAGGTAATGTGGGCCCACCCGTGCATGAGTGTGGCTCTGATACCATGTTAGATAATGAAAGAAAGTCTTGAATTCACTCTATATGAATTTACAATGGTAATGGCCTTTATATAGGCTACATAGAAAACCAAAATAAAAAATGAATCATATAGTAATGAGCAATAATAATGAATATAGGAAACATGCATCTAATAGGAAAATATAATAAAATCATCAATTCTAAATGTATTAGGAATTCTATTTTGGATATTAATTCCATAATATAGATTTCCATAATAATATTTCTTAACATTCCTTAACACCCCCATCAAACTCAAGCTGGTGACGAAGGAACAAGCTTGAGGTTGCATCTTGAAATCGGAGAGCGAGGTTCTGAAACTGAAAATCTTGAAACTTGGAGGCTGGAAACCTTGAGATAATGGATGAGCTTTAACCTACAAAACCCGAAGGGGGAGCCGAAGCCCAAGAGGATGTTGAAGTCTGAGAGCTTTAACCTACGAAGCCCGAAGGGGGAGCCGAAGCCCAAAAGGATGCCGAAGCCGAAAAGGGAGCGAAATCCTGAAAAAGGGCCGAAGGCCGAGAATGCCGAAGCCAGAGAGGGAGCGAAATCCCGAAATAAAGCCGAAGCCGAAAAAAAGGGAGCGAAATCTCGAAAGAGAGCCGAAGCCCAAGAGGGAGCGAAATCCCGAAATAAAGCCGAAGCCGAAAAGAGAGCGAAAGTAAAATCTTAAAGAGAGTTGAAACCTGAAAGGAGAATGCCTAGAGCACACTTGTGAAGGGTGGTGGCGCATGGGAAAAGTAATGTGGTGGTTGGCAACATGGGGCGCGTGAGGGTCACGCAATTATGGTATCCGTGATCCCCCACGCGCCGATGAGAATCAGAGAGAGTGAAGCTAGAAAAGTCAGAACCTGAGCTCTGATACCATGTTAGATAATGAAAAAAAAGTCTTGAATTCACTATGTGTGTCAACAAAGTATCAAGTTGACCATCTAGTACGATGAGCTCTATTGAAGAGAAATATGTGGGATAAAATTGAGCAAGACGAACTAGATTTTGTTTATTGAATGAGGAGAATGAATCGCATGAACTAAGGGAAGCTAAACAAAGAAGCAACTCAGTGTTCGTCTCATATCGATCTTGATCTAAATGCTTATCAAAGAAAGTTTGGATGTGTTGATTTTGTCTCAACAATGCATCAGATTTAAGCATATCATAGTTATGATCACTTTTAGGACCTCCAACATGCATCATTAATCTTTCTTTCTTCTTCCAATTCCTAAAGCCATCACCAACAAAAGTTTCACCTCCTCCTTGGTCACTATTTTCCGGTTTGAAAAGATAGCAATAAAGACAATATAATACATCTTTACTAATGTTATATTCCAACCAATTAACATGATCATCATACCAAGACTTCACAAATTTTCTCTCATAGTTTCCAAATTTTCTAGTAGGAAAATCATAATTTCTTGGTTGACAAGGACCCATGCATGAATATGCTCTTCGAACTTGATCTTGAATATTTGGACGGTAATCTGAAATTCGAGGTCGAAGAGCGGGATCCGTATGAAGATTTGACAAAATAATATTTACATCATTTTCTTTGGAAACATCAATAATTCTCTTCAAAGAAGACACTTTTTCTTTTGAATAATCATCAATTCTTTGTAATTTCTTTGAAGAAGTTGAAACTTTTTCCTTTGAACTATCATCGGTTGATGATGAAAGTTTTGAGACTTTCTTAAAATATTTCTTCATAACTGTTTCAAAATTAAATTTCTAGTCTATTAGAAAAAAAGTGATATAAAAATAAAACATTAATGGATCTAATATAAATAATTTAGTGAATACATTTCTATAATATTATATCCATAAATTGTAAGTTTCATAATACAAGCATAAATGTAATTGAAAAAATATCTATAAAATCAAACCTAAGCTTAAAATATTTGTCTTTATTTTTTTTTTTTTTTTTGGAAACGATGGAAACCCCGCCACCAAACCACCCATTTTGGGCCGCGGCGCAGGTAAAACCACCGGCTATCCCAGGCTCTTACAAGAAGTGCACCCCCTGGATTCGAACCCAGAACCTCAAGGTGAGATCCTGAACCCTACACCACCAAGCCACACCCCTTGGGGACATATTTGTCTTTAATGAATTAATGTTCCAAACAAATTCAAAGCTATTTATTAATTGCAATCAAAATTTCTATCAAAATTTCAATCAAAATTTCTATTGCAATCAAAATTAGTCAAGCTCAAAATTCCTATTGCAATTTGCAATCAAAATTAGTAAAGCTCAAAATTCTTACTTGAAACATTAATAATAAGATATTGACGAGGGTGATATGGTAAATTCAAGTTTGCTTAATGGGTATGATGAGATAATTGGTCTTGCCACAAATATTTTTTTATGTGCGTGGCACCAAAACAGAGTGGTAAAGGAATCCAATTTCATAGCAATTTCAAACTAAGTAGAGACAGCCAATTTACCTTCAAAATTAGTCCAATTTCTTGGCTTCTTGCTCGGTTGCACCTCTCCCAAGTAGTGTGGTGTTCAGATCTGGTTGGTTTTGAGGGAAATGTCTGTTGTCAATTCAGTTTCAGGGACTTTAGTTTTGTTGGTTTTGGCTGTCTATGGTTGAGCTTCTTAGTTTGTTCTTAATTTATGGTATATATGGGGAAAAAATTATGGAGCATTCTAAGTCGGGGTCATTAGAGATCTTAACAAGTATTGATTGCGATTAATGGAGATTGATTTTCTTAAAATTAATCTTGTCTAATTTAAGTTTAAATATCTAAATTATATCCGATATACATAGTTTGTAATGTAATACTAAAACAAAACAAACCAAACCTCAAATCATGGTCTGAAGTTGGCAAATTTGGTGGAGACATGTTAGCCTCATGTGCCCAAAATAAGCCAAGACAGTCAGTGTCTCAGCGGCCACTGCCAAATCATCATCTCTTGACTTTTGGATATTCCTTTGATTAAAGAATAAAGTTATATATATCAAAAATGATAAACCTACAAATCTTTTTACCGAATTTCTTCCCTACTCTCTCACTGTTGCTACAGTGAGCTACAGTGCCTCACTGTAGCTACAGTGCCTCACTGTAGCTACAGTGCCTCACTGTAGCTACAGTGAGGGAGTAGGGAAGAATTTCGGGAAAAAGGTTGGTAGGTATATCATTTCCATATATATATATATATATATATATGAAATGACATATACATTCCTAAAATTTCATATGGATAAACACACCGTTTTGAAAATTGACATATTCACCCTCAAAATTTAATAAAAATATACATATAATCCCAAAGTGTGCATGGCAATGGGCCGGGCCGGGCCCGAGCTTTGATAAGCCCGACCCAAGCCCCGGAAGAAATAATTTGGCCCGGGTCCGAGAAAAGCCCGACCCGTCTCGGACTCGGGTTTTCTCCGGCCATGTTTTTTAATATAAATATATATATATATATAAGCTCGGACCACGTCTTTTTGAGTTGAGCCCGACTCGAGCTCGGGCCCGAGCCGGACCTCTAATCCTAAAGACCGGCCCATGTTGTTTTTTATCCCGGGCAGGTCCGCACCGGGCCCGAGCTTTTTTGCCATGCATATCCCAAAATTCCGTAAAAAAAAAAAACATATATAACCCTTAAATTTCATAAAATAACATATTTTTAGAATTGAGAGAATGAGATGAGAATTGTAAACATCTTAACTTTGACAACATAATTTATACCGTTAGTTTTTTGCTATTAAACGATATTTTAGTAGGGCTGAGCAAAATCGATTTTGGTTCCCGTTCCGAGTGGAACCGAAACCTACCCAGAAAAAAATGATTATGTTATTTTAGAATCGGAATCTATCCAATTAAATAGGGCATCCTATTTATCGGTTTCTAATCAGTTCTGATCTGCTTTCGGGTTTAAATAGAGTACCCTAATTACGCATTTGAGATTGAAAAGCATGCCTTTAACCAATGTTGACAACATAAAAAAAATTACAGACTTTGGATTTCATACAACACTAACACCTGTGTGTTGCTTTATGTTTGATGTTTGGATAACTTGGCTTCATAATATTTATACTTGCTTTTGTTGATTTAGTGACATGGTTGCTGAGGGGTGCCTTAAATTCTAATCCCAGTACATAATGAGGAATTTATATTAGAATTATCCTTGACTCGTGCCATGTTCGGCTGTTCGTGATATCCCTCGTTTTTTCATATGTCTTCATTTTTTCAAGAAGTCTTTTCTTGTAAAAGTCAGCCAGTTTTCTTCTAATTTAGACAAGAAGCGAAGAATATGCCTCCATATGCGCTATCTTTTATTGCTGCACCTTCAATCTTTATCAGTTTGTATCTTAAGCTGCTAATGGAGCATAACAGACCTGATATCAGCTTTCATAGCCGTGGTTCAACAGAGTGTCCAGAATCTGATGACTAAATCGGTTCTGGTTTCAATTCTTAATCGGAATCAGACCGTTTAAATTCGATTCTTTAATTTAGAATCGGAACCGATTCTAAATGAATCTATTCCAGTTTTTTACCTTGAAAAGCGGGCCAGTTCTAATCGGTTTCGGATCGAACCAGAACTAATACTCAACCCTAATTTTAGGGATATAACTGTCATTCGTATAAAATTTTGGGGATGTATATATATTTTTACTGAATTTTATAGGTGTATATGTCCATTTTAAAAAATAAGAAGATGTATTTATTCGTTTTACAAAATTTTGGAAGTATATGTATGTTCTTTTCCCAATTTTTTAATATGAAAAGTCTGACTTTGTGTTGACTTTGATTCTTGGAAACTTGCAAACAAAGCAATAAATTCATTTTCATCTCCCAAAACCAAGCTATATACACCCCAGCTATAACTTCATTTTTTTAATGAAAGGGACGCCTATCATAGAACAAATTAATAAAAAAAAAAAACAAATTGCGTTCAATTTTAAATAATTTCCTGCTACATGATTAAGATTTATTTTAAAATTATTACAAAATATATATATATATATATATATTACAATATGCTATCTATCGGGACTGTAAATATATACAGATTATAACACTGCCCAAAAATCTATCGAGACTTAGTTCATAATTCTTTATTCTCTTTCTATCGAGACACAGCTCGAAAATTTACTCTCATATATAAGAAAAATCTTCCTCCATACACTACCTAGCTTTTGAGTCCTACTAAATCCAAAACAATAACAATTATTAATTATAATTTTTAAAAAACTCAGCCATAATTTTAGGGATATAACTGTCATTCTTATAAAATTTTAGAGAAATATATACATTTTTATTGAATTTTATAGGTGCATATGTCCATTTTAAAAAATTAGAGGATGTATTTATTCATTTTATGAAAGTTTGGAAGAGAGAGAGAGTGTGTGAATATATATATATATGTCGTTTTCCCAATTTTTTAATATGAAATGTCTGACTTTGTGATGACTTGGAAACTTGCCAACTTGCAAACAAAGCAATAAATTCATTTTCATCTCCCAAGACCGAAAAATTATATCATGTTTCGGGTATATATGTCATCTCTCTCATAATAGCTGGGTCCTACAACTGTGTGAGACCCAACTGTTGTGAGAGAGATGACATATACACCCGAAACATGATATACTATTTCCCCAAAACCAAGCTATATACACCCCACCAATAACTTCTTTTTTAACGAGTGTGACAAGGAAATTTATTAAGAATTTATTTTAGAGAAATTTTGATGAGAAAAAAATAATAATTAATGTGTTGATATTTTTTTCATTTTCCATAAAATTGATGTCAAAATTTTCTTAAAATAAATTCTTAATGAGTGTCCTAAGGGCAATCGTTAGTCTGACATCTTTTTTAATGAATGGGGAACCCATCATAGTGCCAATTAATAAAATAAAAAATTGCGCTAAATTTTAAATAATTCACTGCTACATATATTATTAATAATAAATGATTAAGATTTTTTTAAAAAATTATTACAATATATATATATATATATATATATATATATATATATATATTACAATATGTTGTCTATCGAGACTGTAAATACATACATATTATAACACTGCCCATAAATCTACCGAGACATAATTTAGAATTCTTTATTTACTATCTGTTCGCACAATTTTTCGTTAATACGCGTGTAAGGTTCAAACCTCCTGAGACACAGTCCCAGAAATGGGTGATTGATTCTAAGAAAATATCTCCAAAGGCAAAAAGCACACAGATTACAGCCTTAAAGATTACAAAGCTAAGAAACTACTTGCTCATTTTGAGTATTTTTTTCTCATTTTTCTTCTTCTTGCTACACTTGAGCCTTTTATAGTGCATGGCTCAGCCAAATGCTCGAGCAGTTTCGCCGTCTTTAGCCCATTAAGCCCCCACGTTTCCTGCTCACATGTAACTGTTGGGTCATGCGCGCAACCGCCGAATCATGCATGCAACTGCTTGGTAACTTGCTAGATCGTGGGGGTTCTTGCTTGTTTGTACAATAACCGTACGAGCGTCTACTCATATCTAGCCATCTGCATGGTACATTCGCTATTCATCTCTCATCGTTCGTTGCTCGTTTCTCGAATCGTCCTGAGTTGAGTCTTTTTGGGTCGAATCTTTCGTCATCCCCATCCCGAACGACGCCATGCCTTTTCGTCCTTAAATACATCATGTCTTTTCGTCATTTGATACGTTCGGCCTTTTCGTCATTGGGAGAAATTTATTTTTTGTTAACAATTGTCCCCCAAATTCGCCTTGATCGTTTTAAGAGATGAGATCGAGGCAGAATTTCTTAGCCAGACATGTAAAGTTGGGTTCATGCCACTGACCGTTTTACTAGTTTGGCCTGCTGACCTTTCGGCTTTATTTTCTCGCCGTCATTCGCGTATTTCGAGGCCTATTGCTTACATTCCCTGACCGGCGTAATCACACGCGTATACCGCAAGCGCATATATCGTTAAAGTAGTATAAAAAGTATCGATCCCACGATGACTTAATACCTAAGCTATTAATTTATGAAGCCAATTTTTTACAAGTATCTAATGGATTGATTGTTTGATTGGATGATGACTTTAAATTTAAAACTAGTAAATAAAATTGTGCGAAAGAAGATTGAGGAAAATTCAAGATTATTAAACTATCTAGGGTTGTGAATTCTTCCAATATCTTTTTAAAGATGAAGTGCTTATCTCAAGTTTGTTTAATATATTGGTTTATTAACCTGGAACACGAAATTATGCAAAAGCCTATGTCGATGGTCATATGCAAATACCCAGTGTAACCCAATTAATCATATGTCTATGTCAACCAAGTTACCTGAATTCATTAAGATTAAGTTCCAATTATGGCTACCCCCGCCCGACAAGTATATGTCTATCCTGTAAGGAAATCTATTAAAGGGTTATCTATCTTCAAGGAAGATCGTGAGCTATTAAGTCTAATGCTGAAACCTAAAATTCCTTTGTCAAGTTTATTTTAAGTTTACCACATCAATCTTATTAATGGTCAGTTAACAATAAGCATTAAGCTTAACACTTAAGACTTAAGACTTAATAAATAAACTTTTATATTACCCAAACTATAAAATAACCCCTTATAAACCGGTGATATTGGAATTCATCACAACCCCAGATAACAGGTTTAGTTACGACACATATCTGAGGCTAATAAAAGCTTAAATAAAATAAAAGACATAAAGTAAATGTTGGAAATTAAATAAAGTAAATGCTGGAAGTAAATGCTGGAAAGTAAATGTTGTAAATTTAAAAATGTAAAAGTACAATTAAAGAAAATGTTGGGGTTAAAAGATTCACTTTTATTACTTCTATTTTAGATATCTCTCTTATTATAATATATTAAATTTGCGTGATATTACCAACCGACCATAAGCGGTATCCTGATTAAGTCAAATTAATAATTAATTCCAACCGACCATAATGCGGTATCTTCATTAAGTCAGGTTAAAACCAATTTCATTAAGTCCGACCGACCATAGGGCGGTATCCTCATTAAGTCAGATTTTAAATAGTTATTATATTATAATTAAGGGAGATTAATCTAAATATTAGTAATAAAAGCTTTACCTTTTACCCCGGCAAGGGAGAGTTACCTCCTCATTGCTGAAAAGTAAATACTGAAAAGTAAATAACAGAAAGTAAATTGCGTAAAAGTAAATAAAAATTAAATACTGAAAGTAAAGACTTGAAAAGTAAATAAAAGAAAGTGCAAATGCGAAAATTAATTACTGAAAGTTGTAAATAAACAAACAAGATACAATATTCATAGTATTCTTAAGGAATCCCTTAGAAGAAAGTATGAAATGAAATCTGAAATTCGGCCTCTATTTATAGACAAATTTTGGTGTCACGCGTCACGACGCGCCAACCCTTGCGCGTCGCGACGCTTCATTGATGAAGGACACGTTACGCGAAACTCCCGGAGATGGTGACACGTGTACGCGACTGAATGATTATCTTAATAATTATGCTGATGTGGCGACCACTGAATTATTATGCTGACGTCATTGATGACATATGTGTTGACGTGGCGATGATGATTGTCGGCAGCATGTGATGATGACACGTGTCTGGCGCACGTTAGCGTGATTTGCTGTGATGTTGACACGTGGCAGACGCATGTTAGCATGGGTGCATGATAGCAAACTTCTCTGATTGTGACACGTGCCCGATGTATTTTAGCAGTCACTGGTGTATTTTAGCGGACTCCGGCGCACGTTAGCGGTCGCGACACCGAGTGGCTGCGCGTCGCGACGCCCAAATGATAATTTTGCCATTTTTTGTCATTTTTCTCTATTTTGGTCTTGATTTGATTCCAGTGAGTCCTGCAACTTTATTTATCTACAAAACACATCAAAATATTCACAGAACTCAAGAAACTATACAAAATATTAGGTCAAATGAGTGGGAAATAGTGATACATTTATCACTCATCATTCCCCATGCAAATCCATCGATTCTTTAATAAATGTGTGACCTTTCCCATCACGTCTTATCGAAAAATCATTATTGCGCTAATTAATGAGCCGTTTTCCACGTCACATCGCGTCTTGTACCACCTCTCCATTTTCCCGCTCTTTCTTCTTCCCTCGAATTGGGTCGTGCCATCTGTCCCAGGGCGAACTTTCATTTTGGCTATATAAACCCATCTCATTTCTTTTCACTGTTTTACTTTTTCTCATCTTTTCATCGCTGCAAATCATTTACCCTTCCTACTAGGGATGGCAATTTCCGGATCCGGATCCGCAACTTCTTTTTTGGACCCGGGTCCGGTACCGGACCCGGAAAAAGACATCCGGGTCCGGGTATACCCGGAATGGACCTGAGATCCGCAACTTTTTTTTTATTCAAATAATCAAATTCAATAATATACTATTACTATGTAATATGTATTAACAATATCACAAAAATCAATAAGTTTGAATACATATTATAAATGTGATAAGTTTGAATTGGAAATTACAAAACTCATAAAAACATTTAAATTTGAACTTCAAGTTTCTTGAACACTAGGCTAGGCCACATTACATATCATAATTCATAAACAAAGTACAAGGAAAAAAGTTCAACACAAACACAAACACAAACACACTTACACAAGTGACAACTACATAACATAAGTTACATACTTAAGTACATAACACAAGTACATAAGTTTGAACTTTTAACATGAAATATACAAACTACAAATTGAAATTCAACACAAGTACACAACTTCAAGTCATCGGGATCAACCATCATTCTTCAAGTCATCAGGATCAATCATTTGTGAAGCATTAATTATCTGTTCGTCAACTTCAATATCTTCAAGCATTTCACGACCTAACAATAATGAATAATGAATAAAGATTAAAGTAATGTTAGTTGTAATAGAAAATCTTAATGCATATGAATTTTACAATAAACAAATAGTTTATTACCTCGTATCTCACTCCACAACCAATTTTGAGTACACATTAACGCCTCCACACTATCTGGATGAAGTCTACTACGATGAGGACTCAAATGCCTACCTCCCGTGCTAAAAGCGGACTCAGAAGCAACAGTAGAAACATGAATAGCCAAAAAATCTCTAGCAATATCAGCAAGTACATGATATTTGCCCTTGTTATTACTCTACCATGACAAAATATCAAAATTGCTAGTCGGAGGTAAAACACCCTCATCTAAGTAAGTCTCCAACTCAGATTTAGATTGCTTATAGTTAATTTCTTGGGAGATAAATGAGTCCCACTCCCCAGCTATACTCTCATCCATCAATACAATAGATTGTGTTGTTGAACCGGAGCGAGAAGAACTACCAATTCCTAAGGCACCTCCTCCAACTTGATCCATGGCCACTGCATGCTTTGCCTCATATTCATGCACCAAATCAGAGAAAATCTTAAATACTCTATCAATATGATATGAAGATTCTTCTCCATAAATCTTAGGGAAAAATAAGTGAATCATTAACTTCTTAAACCTAGGATCTAACATGTTCCCTACAGCCATCACTCCATGAATAACGTCCCAATACTTCTCATACTTTGACACCATTTTAGTAGCCATTTTCCTAATCCCTTCAATATGTGATTTCTCCCATAAATTCATTGCTAATCTAATTTCACATATCTTAGGAAAAAATAAATTTGAGGTGGGATATCTAGTTCCTGAAAAAATTTCTGTCAACTTAGAAAACACCTTCAAATGCTCACACATAATCTTTG